>LR990094.1:4520888-4869026 GCA_905147235.1 Erynnis tages | reverse complement strand
TTTCTTCTTTTCTCTTCTTTTCTCTTCTTTTCTCTTCTTTTCTTTTCTTTTCTTTTCTTTTCTTAATACGTCACATTCATTATGCACGCAAGAGTGACAAATAGTGACATATCGCTACGTTTGCATACTAGACCCTGCATGGTACGAAACATGTTTGTGTACTAAACTTCTATTCTTATGCTGTATAGAATTTTAAGCGTCATGTTGCTCTGATTACCGTATTGTGCAGCTGTTTTTCATTTCGTGAAACGCTCCCATGGAGTTCGTTTTAATGACTGTTGTCTTATCGATGAGCACCGGGACCAACGGCTTAACGTGCCCGTCGAAGCATGGAAGCGCACATTTACTTCGCCACTAGCGGTCACCCATCCAGGTGCTGACCGCGCCCGACTTTGCTTAACTATTTCGAGCGGGTGCGATCTTCTCAAGCAGCAGGGCTGTGTGCGCTTTGCAAGTAGATTAATAGCTTGTTACTCCAAAAATTGCGAAATTGTTTTAATTACTCACTTTCATAGCCAAATGCAATAGGAAGAAAAAGGGACGGCACAGAAATCTGGTATAAACAAAATAAATTCCCGAGTCCCTCGTAGCGAAACAATTCATCTCGTAAGTTTCCATAAATCATTCTCCTACTCAAGTGAGAGTGGTCTGCACGGAACGTTCCTCGTGCATAACGCACGACGATTATAATGGATGAAAGTTACATGTCGTTAAAAGTATTTTGCTGCAATTCGTTTAAAATAAATTTAATTTAAAGGTTTTAAATTTAAATTAAAGGTTTTTATTTTTCTGGTACATATAAAAGTAATGAATACTGTAAGTATTTTTTAATATTGGATGTCATAATGAACTAGAGTGACCATTTTACATCCGGTGGCATAAATCTCGTTTTCTTACTTGTTTTAAATAATGCCAATTGTTCTCCCTTTTTTATCACCATATTGTAACCATTTTCTATGTAGTAGGTGGTTCAATTATAAGTAGGTTTATTCACGATACATTTACGAGTATTTCGTAGCAAAAAAGTCATCTCGTAAGTTTCCATTAATCATTCCCGTACTAGAGCAAGAGTGGTCTGTGCTTACGTTTCTTGCGCATAACGCACGACAATTATAATGGATGGACTGAAAGGCGTTAAAAGTAAATGGTATTTTGCAGCAACTCGTTAAAGTTATTTAGAACGCTTTCAAAATGGAACTAGGAATTAAGTTTTGCTGAAAGCGAGTCTAGGAGCTTTTTTGCCTGAGCATTTAACTAGTAGCGACGTAGTTTCACACAATAAGTTAAATATAGTTAAGTATAAATTCACACATTAATATTAATGTTTCTTATAAGGCGGTAAGGCGTTGGTTTCGTGAATTAAGGTTTTAATTCGTTTGACTAAGTGACATAGATATAACACTATCCAACAGTGAACTTCTAATAGCTGATTGATGGGTAGATTGATTTAGATATTCTTTTTAATATGTAGCTGCTATCACATATCATGTTAGTTATAAATAAATTGTGTATCTACTTACTGTGCCAATTTAATACCGGCAATTCGCTTGTTTCATGCAGATTAATGAACTGTTAGTTTTTCTTGATTTGCTTTAATTTCTTTAATTTTAAACATTTTACGAAAAAATATATAGGAACCCTTTTTTAATATATCAATTTTGATGAGCCAAAAAAGGACCCAAAAAGACACTAACAATTATTAGGTATTCTAAAGTAATCAATCTGACAATTCAGTTGTAACGAATGCTGGTGAAAATAAATATCTGCGTGACAATATTTTTCTAGTGCCAATATTTTGCTGTAAAAATTGCATATTGCTGATATTTCTCGACGGGTCTCATCTTGTTGTTATTTTCCGTTCTATTCTTGATCTATTATCTCTCGGAATAATGGAATGTCGCAGAAAACTCTACTCATACAATAGCAACAGATATATTACATTGAAATTAAATGTGACTCATAAATTTATTTATGGCGATGTTTTAAAATAACAAACCTACTTTTTTACAAAGTTTCAATATCTTTACATCATCTTTAATGTTTAATTTTGTTTCTACGTCTAATTTGTGAGTTCTGAAAGTAACTGTTCATTTATTTGTAGGCCAAATTTGGTTAGGTCGGTTGACTGCGTCTGACTGTGTCTGACTGAGACTTCCAAACAGATTTATTATTATGTTAAATGATTTACCGTGCCAGCCGTGTAAGGTATCATGTACAGAAATACGTATAAAATTAGTCTCTAGCAGTCAGTGAATAGTGGTCTCAGCCAAGCAACTATACACGAGCTGTGTCTTGAACATATAAAACATTTTGTATATTCTTAAGCCGTGAGTCTTGGAGGACACATTCAGGCCCTCACTGCATCCCTATTTATTTAATAATTTCCTTCGCATGTGATATACACAAGTTAAAGGGCCACAACACATACAACTATAATTTATCTCCGGTGAGCATTTCAATATCTGCGCGTTTATAAGTTCCATATTGCTCAGTATATTTCCCCGCGGATCCAGTCTCGTTGTTATTTCCCATCCGCTCCGTTCCTTGGTCTTTTATCTCTCGAAATAACTGAGCGGTACATTGTACGAGGCATTATATTACTTTTCCAGCGATAACAATGACGTTATAGATGCTTTCTAAACATTTTCAGGAAAATATTTGCGATTTTAGATCGGAGAATAAATAGTCGTGACCTAGGTTCTGTTCGCAATGTCAGCAATTTTCGTTTTTATCTTGCGGGGATCTTTTTTTGTGATATAATAATAGCTTTGGATTAGGACGACTGCTCTATATTTGTCACTAATACATTTAGCTCATACAAAACTACACCGACGTAATTGCAAAAATATCGAATTAACATTCTGATGTCATATTTACCGTATTTACTTATTCTCATTAATTCATTTACATTTATTTATTCACTAACTTAAGTTATTTGTTATACAAGTAACTACATATACATAATAATAATTTAATTATCTAGGCATAATCACATATCTATTGTGTTGGAAAATACACTTATGTCAAGGGGGCAAATGGGAATGTTATTAACTTTTTCAAATTTATTTCTCTGTACGTACGAGTAACAAATTATCTATGGAACTAAAGATGCGGTACTAAAAAAACGCATTTTAACGCATTTTAACGGAAATTTGCAGGTCGTACTTACAAGTATGCCGATAACGTTTTTGTGTACAACGTAAAAAGATAGTATATATATACATTTGAAACATAAAAGAAGACTATTCTACACAAAATTTTAAAACCACATTTTCAACAAGCAACTCAATCCAACTCGTTTCAATCACTTTTTCAACAACCCTTCAGTTTAGACACGCAACAATGTAAGAAAAATGCGCCTCATAAATAACAGCTGGGGCACTTCAGAGGAAGGTCGTACATCACTCAATTCTACCATAAATTTCGGATGGAAATCTGAACCAAAAATTCGCAATACGACCGCTCTATTGACGGCGAGTCAGCTAAAAACGAATTTCCAAAGGCGAAGATGTTATCACCAGGAATTAGGTTTGTTAATTGCAATTGAGTAGCAAAAGCGTACACAGGCCACCTTAGTCTGAGTTTTAGTAGTTCCGAAACGAAACGCACACATACACAGCTTACCAGACGAAAATGCACAGTGTAATAACCAACAGAGGAAAAAGATTTTTAGAAGAGTTAAAAAATTAATAAAGCATTAGATAAATCATCACAAAAATTGCTTTATTTTTAATTAACACTCTTTCAATGTTTAATAATATTAATGAAACATAATAACCGTGAATTGGCCGTAATGCACTGTAAAATTTCGAACTAATATTATCCCGTAGGTATTAAATATTATTAGTATTATAATGTCTAACGATAAATATTCATATCTTTTACTCCATACAAAAATTTGATTTTATTTTTTTTAAGTCCTCTGAAAATCTTTTACCTCTATTTGTTATTACACTGTGGACTCCTGTGTAGTAAGCTGTGTATGAATTACGTATCTATCCGAAACGAATCGCACAAACGTTTCGTTTCTGTAGCGGTAAAACTCAGACTAAGGGTACTGATTATAAGTGCATGGTCACTGCAACCCATGGGCACCCATATCCCGCCCCCAAAGAACATCCTGCTTGAAAATAGGTTTAGAGCCTGACGGTTAAGTACCTCCCGGACGAGCTATGGCTCTACCCCTCAAGAACACTATAAATTGATTTTTCTTATGTATGTGTGTGTGCGCGCGCGCGCGTGTGTGTGGCGTGTGTATGTGTGTGTGTAGGGAAAAGGTAGACAGTGCATACCTTTACCCTAGCCTCTAGCTTCTTGCTTCGCATATTATTTTTCTATTATTTTATTTGACAACAATCGTTATTATAGGTCGAACGGAAATTTAGATGTACCTATGACTAGCTAGATCTTCAGTGCCTACCTCCAATACACGCCACTGCTACACGAGTCGCCAGTGCGTTTCTGGCTTTGATAGAGTGTTCTATTTACTCCATGTCATAGTTCTGCAAAAAACATTAGCTGGAAAACCGTAGGAACCTATCCGCTATAGGAACGAATTCTATATACTGACTAAAACCCAGAATCAGACTCTCGAACGCACTGTCGCAAATACAAATTGTGTGCTCAGCCACAATAAATAAGATTCGAAGCCGGAGCACGACTTCGGAATTCCAATTTAGAGTCTTATTTGGTTATTATCGTTGAATTATAAATATTGTGGTAGCAAATAATTGAGGCAAACAAAGTCTAGCGTTAACGAGATTTTCTGAACAAATGAGAATGTTACGTGCAACTGGAAATGGTTGTGTGCACCTGCAAATATAAATTGGATTTGAATTTCGAAACTGCTAATTTTGTGAATGGAATAGAAATGTATGTATGAACTTTGTTGTATGTTATGGTTGGTTGTTATACGATGAACGTTTTCTTTCCTTATAGACACTTACTCGTAATTACACGTAGATAAATTACATTTGAAACTGTTCTAATGTTTCGAGTAGTTAGATGGGTGAACCCGTTGTCTCATAAATTTATCATAATGGTTCCATTATGATTACACTATGATCATATTTAACTGGCCTAGCAACCCTAACTACTTCGGTGAGAGCCCAGTGGCTTACAATTAATTCGACCTCGAATCGAGTGCAGTTTAAAAAATAAATATCACCTGCTGTTACGGTGAAGGAAAACATCGTGAGGAAACCTGCCTGCATGCCTGAGAGTTCACAAAAAAAATTTCTCAAAGGTATGTGAAGTCCATCAACCCGCAGTAGACCAAAGTGTGGGACTAAGGCTCTCATTGTAAGAGGAGAGCCGACCCGTAGTGGGTCATTAATGGATTACTGACAGACATTGAAGCAAAGTTCAAACTTCACTGCCATCAGATTTATCAGTCAATTGCTTCTCACCTCAACACAACACGTAAATTACCACCGAAGTGTGAAAATGATGAATGTTTGCAGACAGCCGTCATTCATTTATGAGCGTCATTAACGCGGGAATGATGACGTGACACGGTTTTGATTTCACGACGTGAAATTAATGATTCGAGCGGGATTGGACCGTTTAATGTTGACTTACTACAACATGAGACAATAAACAGATTAATATCCTGCAGAATCAGTTCAAACTCTAGTTTTTAAAATTTAATAGAATAAAAAGTTTCAAAATTTTTAAAAATCAACCCTTAAGGAAAATTGGAACGAAAATTTGGATGAATAGACTCTGGCAAAAATTATGAGAGACGTGTTTCAGCTTTTTACAAAATTCAACCCCCAAGGGGGTGAAATAGGGGGTAAATATTTGTAAGAAACTTTCTATTCCTTGAACATATTTGCATGAAATTTCGTATGAATCGAGTACGGCAAAAATAATAGGCGTATTTCAGTGTTTTCAAAAAATCAACCTCGGAAATGGTAATATAGGGGATAAATCCCTGGATGTAATACTAATTTTCCCGCGGACGAAGTCGCGAGCATAAGTTAGTTTTCAATATCGGTGTTCTCCTTTTTCTTCCTTTGTGCCAGCCATTCAGCCATCTGCAACAACCGCTTACTAGCTCCAAACACCATCACAGTACCCATTCATAGTATCAAGAATAATATTACCAAGTAAGAATGTAACCTGTTTCATCCTAAAATTTCATCCCGACTAATTGGATTAATGTTAATTAAGAGCACTTTTCACTGAGTTCATACTCATTTTCTAGCTAAAGTAACGCTAGTGGAAGCTTCAGCTTGATATTAATGGAACGTAATGTTTAATTTTTCATGCCACGCGTAGAAAATGGTTAGAGATATTTTCAAAGCATCTACTGCATACTTTCGTATTTATAATTCAGATGATTTTTAACCAACTTCAAACAAAAAGGTTTACAGTTATTAGACGTCGAAAAAAAAGTAATTTGTTAAAAATGTGTTAACTTTGCCTTAAATAAGTCATTACTTTCCAGAAGCCGTTCCCTATTAGCGACACCACCAAATGGTGTAATAATATAAGTTGTTTTTTTTTACTCTTTCAAAATCAATGGGTTCTATTTCTGGCTAGGCATATTGATTTTTTTTAAATTTCAATGATTCCAATAATTTCAGTTTTCATCAAAATCGGGCCCCAGATTCCTTTCTGTTTTTTTCCCTATTTAGTTTCGGATTTTCCCATTCGCGCACTCTTGAAATATTCATACACAAAATTAAATGATGCATATTGGCTTTTAAATTAGCAACATTATTTCCAACAATGTTCAGTAAAAATCCTTAAAATTTTCCCTCGCATGTTGAAAACCAAACTTCCTAACATTTTAACTTTCCAAAAGAATAAGACAAAGAAAAGTTCTTAAAAATTCGAGATAAAAGCATCAAAGAAGCTGATGATATAGAAGGTAATCTAATAATACGGAGTCTGAATCTATCGAAGGCACATTAACGAGTCCGAGTTGAATATCGTATTCCCCAACTTTGCAATTTTTAGGCTCCCTCATTCAATCTCGTGTATGCAGGGACATACGGGCGTTTTCAGAAAATATTTTTAATAAAATGTAAAGATAATTAAATTTTATTGTCTATAGTGTAAGTAGTAAACGGGCATACAGGATATTTAATTTTGATGTTTAATTAAAATAAGCCTCATTAAATAATTCAGATCAAAATTTTACTTTTCACGTGTCAGTAACCCATTCATGACCCACTACAGGGTCGGGTCTCCTCTCACAATGAGAGGGATGTAGGCCGCCGTCCACCACGCACCACTACTGCGGGTTGGTGGACTTCAAATGCCTTTGAGAACATTTTTTTTTGAACTCTCAGGCATGCAGGTTTCCTCACGTTTTCCTTCACCGTAACAGCAGGTGATATTTAATTTTATGAAGCGCACATTACTTTTTTACAAAGTCATTGGTGCCACTGGGATTCGAACCCGGACCACTCGATTCGAGGTCGAATTCTAAGCCATTGGGCTATCACCGCTTACGAACTTTTCACGTCAATAACAGAAAACCATACCGTTGAATAACAACATCAGAATTTTCAGTTCCCGCACTAGCTATGTAAACAATATCTCAGATCATGTTTTTTATTTCCGAACGTGAATTTCGAAATCTAAAATCAAAGCAAACAAATATGAAATACGAAATGAATGTTTGGTTTTCATGGCTTTTATTCGCATACATTTCATGTTTGATTTTTGTATCAGATATTAATTTTCATATTATGAAAGTAGGTAACTCGATAGACATAGCTATTGGGTAGAATACAGCAGTATTGGGTAGTATTGGGTACCAAGTATTGGCTAGTATACGCAGTTGGGTAGTATACGTAGTTGGGTAGTAATAGTAACAGGTACCCAATACATGGGTACCTAATGCCTTGCCTAAAAACTTTTACACTACCGGCTTAGCTAACTTCATCTAAATCCATTCGGCCTATTACAAGAAAAAATCCACCAGTCCATTATAATTATTTATGAGAGAGTGTAATAAATATTCGTAAGAAATAGGATATTGATAGCAATAGAAGTACTAGTAACACAGTAGTCAACTGAGAATAATAGCAATCAAGATAAATCAAACGCAACTGAGAGAGCTTTCTTCACAAAGAGTAAGTGGAAAGGACGCCACACTGACATGACTAATCTTCGATCTCGTCCAACCGCAGGGTTGACACTTTTTGGTTTTGAGTAAATGTTTGTGTTTTCAAAACTATAAATAGAAAACCTAAATCTATAAAAAAAATACTGGATCTATTAATAATTGGCATGGGCATAATATCTTGTCATATAGACTACTTTCAAATGTAACATATACCAAAATTTTAATGTCAATTGATAATATAATTCATCGTTGATTAAAATCGGTATATTGATAAACAGCCATTTTTCCATAATAGTAAACGTAACTAATCGGTTGACGAAATCACAAATTTCCAAATTGTTATCATACTCGTAAATCGATGAGAATCTATTTTTAAAAGTTTCACGTGGTCACTATCAAAAATTTAGTAAGCTCACACTTCAAGCCATAATCTTGACACCACAAAGCTTGATTAAAAACCTTTTCTATTTTTTTCTATTGATATTATTTGTCCGTTTATTTATAATTTTTGTATTACTTTATGAACGTAATATCGCCAGAATAGAATAGCAAACATTATTTATTTTGCAAGAAACTAATTAAAAATAGTAGATAGTTATATTTTATTTTGACAACCCTAACAAATGTCAATTCTCTTCAGAGTTTACGAGGTCAGTCGTACCGTCTCAGATGCACGTAGTGTAGTTTCTACTACTAACTATACAGAAATTGAATGAATCGTATGGGTCACGCGTGTTTTACGTCACGATTTCTGTTTCAATCCTTTTTATGTCCCCTTGGTACCCAAAGACTTCCTCAAACCCGGATTAAGCCTGGACACTTACAAATTGAAGCGACCTTTTCAAGTAACTTAAGAAAAATGGGGGCTTATACCTACTGCTGGTCATGGATCTGTAGCGACGCAAAAGCTACAGTAATACTCGTATGAGCGCGCGTCTCACATGAAATTACCCATGACGACGCAAGCAGCGAATATATCGAGCAATAGATACGTCACACCCGTTATACCGAGACTGGCATTGGCCAAACGTATCCTTAAACGCACTATAAAAGTCCCATAGAATTTATGTATATATACAAACTGTGCGAAAAGCGTTCAGATCGGACCAGTTTCGGGTCCCCAGGCAGTGACATCGCCTGGCGGGAGATCTTCCCTTTTCCTCCAAAGATCTCTTTATTCCTCTAAGCGGCTCCAATGCATACTAATGGCAATATTACAAAGTTACCCGTAACTAGCTAAATTAGATTTAACGACTACTATCGTGTAATTAAAGCGTACGTGATCTTAAGTTCGTGGATCGCTAGAGATCGATAAGCTACGCACTGCCGGGCGCGGTCAGTACCTGGCTACCACCCGGTCGATTGTGACTAATAACATCCTCGCGTTCATAGCCGATGAGTTCGATTAGGAAAAATATTAAAATAAATAAATAATTGGACTGCTAAACGATCATAACTTATTTTAACATAATTATAATATAAAATTAAGTATTAGTTATTTAAGATATAATTATTGTGCCCGCATAGGGTAGACTGTTCTTAACTTATTATAATTTTTGTAACATTTTTCTCGTGTAACAGTCAACAATAAACGCATTCTTTTCTTTTCTTTTCATGCTTCGGAGGGCATATTGTCATAAGTTCCGGTTGTTATCGATAAGATAGCTGACGTTAAACCTTATCGAAGATAATTTTCACCACCCATCCACATTGAAGCAGTGAGGTGGAATATGCTTCTGGTCTTCCTCTATTATGGACAGAGATTTACCTATTAGTGAAACATAAAAAGGTTTACAGCCATGATGTAATTCGTGACTAAACGCCTCACCCAATCATTACTGACTTCATATTTTGATAGAATGTGAAGTACAAGCAGATAAAACCATTTCCGTTTAATAAAATCGAAGTAAACTTCAGTCAAGAAAAGAAAAGCAAATTAAAAACACGCCAGTTCCGTTCCGCTCGTCTGTACGTGATCTTATGTGGGGAAATCGCTTTCGGAACCAAATTTATTTTGGAAAGTTGCTAAAACAAAGATAAATTTGAATCGACTCCCAAGATTAATGTGTTAAGTTTACTGCAATCTATCTCAGCGAGTTGCGTGTCAATTTCCAGTGTTTTGATTGGTGTTTGAGTGATTATAATCTTGGGTTGGAATTGATTTTGAAATTAATTTTGGGTAATCATTAAGTTTTATATCAAGTGTATTTCGTTTATATGAATGTGCTATGTGATATTTCCGATTCTCACTCAGAACAAAAATTGTGAAGCTGGAAGGTTGGAAGGCTTTCTAGTTAATTCAACCCGATTGTAGAAGATAGATAATAGTCGTGAAATCGGAAGCCTTATGTTCGGTAATTCGATAATATATTCGATAATAATAGGTTCGATAACATCACTAATTAAATCTTCTTCTAAGTCGCTACACTCTTGACAGAGTAGACGTAGTAGACCTTCAACACCGTGCCGTCATGACGACTTTCATGGGAAAATAGTGTGGTGGTTTCCCCTTGCCTTCCACACCGCAGTGATATAACCCAAAGTTCGTAGTTGGAAAGAGAAGATAGATTGCTTATCTCTTTGCTTAACTCTTGATTTAAAGTACGAATTTTACTTCACAATGGTCCTAGATACCCACTTAATGTTTTTCGTATTAAGATAAGGTAAACTCACGGTCATTAATAAAGGAATGTGTGCATGTTTAATTAACGAGTTTCCCAACTTTAAGGTCATTACAACGGGGCCCGACCTTCTATCCCGGCTTAAATATTTAATCCCGTGGTTAAAATTTCCTTTGAGACCGGCGATCTCGGATAGAATATTTCTTACCAATTGAACCTTGAGACACTGAAAGGGTCACTTCACAGTCATAGAGTAATGCATTGGGTATACAATAAAAGAACACACATCTAGATCAGGGGCCTAATTCTGTATGACCATTCACACTCGTATCGCGGCAATTACGTGTCTTACTCGCAATAAAAGGTCAAAAAAGCTTAAAAGTCAAATATCGTGACAATCTATTGTGTGCCTTATAGAATAGAGATTTAAGATTCCTCGTCGTGCCGAGTTTATGAAATGATGTACGGTTTGATGTCACACGATATGCCAGAGCCCAGAACCCCAGAAACAGAAATTAAAACTCATCATTCAAACCTTTGCTCCATAGGGAATCGAACTCAAGACCCTCCGCGCATCACACCGACGCGGACGTGTTCTTAGACGTTTATAGATGTTTTGGTAATATCGGTGATATATAGTATAACTGTGAAACGTGGTGCTGGAGAAAACTGGTGATAATAAAGCATTGCCTATAATGATGAATGGCTTCTTTAAATTGGCGAAGTAGATTTTGAGCGTATTCATTACAAACAAACAAATACACAAATATTTATTAGACATCCTCGAAAATTATATCTTTTCTTTTTATATTATTAGTATCCTCAAAATATTTTCACTCACTCGGATAATAAAGTTGTTACCTATCTTCCCACAAAATACATCTCTCTGTTTAACTATTGAATTTGAATTTGAATTGAATTTTAATGAAATTATGCTTTTATTGGTTTTATTCATGTTTTTATATTGTATAGTCAGTCAGTTTGTAATGAATAATTATTACTTATTATTATATAACACAGGAGCGTCAATATTGTGCATGTCGTGCCCACCTGTAATTGCGGGTACACGATCTATATATTTTTGTGTTAATATACTGTGCTTGTTTTGTGTATCTTGTGTTGGTGAGCCTGGAATAAATAAATAAATAAATAAATAAACTACTAATTAGGCCGTCAGCAAACATGTTTCTGTACCTCTACGTATTACAGTGTTTCGTACGTGCTACGAATATTTAAGACCGTCGAGGTATTGATGAATTAACGTCTAAGTGGGGTGTAATGGGACCTTTAAATGGTCGTTTACAGACCGCTTTTTATGTAATGGAACGGATGAGTTATATAGAATACGGTCAAGGGCCGTAGCCGTGATTAGAAGTTTGTCCTGAGATAGAAAGAACATCATTATATGGAAATAATTGATACTGTATTATAGTTAAAATAAGATGCGTTGCTAAGCAGTGATAGCCCAATGGCTAAGAAATTCAGCATCTTACTCGAGGATTCTAAAGTTCCAGGTTTGAAACCCAGTGGCTCCCAAGGACTTTCTTAAAAGTTATCTGCACTTCATAAAATTAAATGTCACCTGCTGAAGGTGAAGGAAAACGTCGTGAGGAAACCACCAATCTATATTGAGGAGCCTGGAGCATACTCCACCACGCTGCTCCGATGCGGATTGGTCGAGAAACGGGCAAGTGGCCAACCCGTTGAAACCGCCCATAGGGCTCCGACGAGGTTTAACGGATATACGACGATATATCTCTTCTTAAATTTAATTTCCCATTTTCTAAACAATGGCGTTGTAAATTGCCCGCAGTCTGGAGCATGTTTCGTGTCTAAATTAATTCCTAGTTGTAAAATGATTTATCGTGGTGTTGCATTCCGTAAACCAATTTGTTTGGACCGTCCGAGCCAACATCGTACTTGGTTAACAATGTATACAGAATGATTAAAGTAATTAAATATTATGTGATATTTGATGCAAGGTCGAGGCTCTTCGCTCAATGAAAATTCCTTAGTCTACATTATCTCTATTCTGTCACGTCCGCTACTGGCCGGTACTCGTACATGTCTAAGATTATTTTATTACAACATTCACTATCTCGTAGCTGTAAGGGACCTCTATGGAAGAACTTTTCATAATTATAATGATGTTTAAAAACTATAAATATGTGAGTCCATTGACCAGCAGATCAGTGTGCGAGCTACAATGGCTACAGCAGTTCTTATTTCAACTAATAGACAAGAGATGGCGCCACGGGTATCCTGAATCACGCTTTCAAAGTTTTTCAAAACAAAACTCTAATTTATCGGAGCACGGTCGCTTCGCAGGCAAGGTCACCTAGCCTGGCGAGAAATCTCCCATTTGCCATGGCTCTACCAACTATAAATATAGAAAAGAAAATAATGCGTTTATTGTTGACTGTTACACGAGAAAGATGTTACAAAAATTATAATAATTATATCTTTAACAACTAATACTTAATTTTATAATTATAATTATTTTAAAATAAGTTATGATCGTTTAGCAGTCCAATTATTTATTTATTTTAATATTTTTCCTAATCGAACTCATCGGCTATGCAATGTGCCACCCATTTCAGGGTAAAGAGAGAAAAAGCCGGAGGAAAAACTCTCGACACAGTTTTAATTTATTAATTTATTTATTTTTGCGCGCGTTACTACATTTCTTTTTAAAGCTGTTTATAAACATGATATTATTATTATATTGCGAACTTTCTATTTCGTCTAAAATTGTTATTATTATATTGTTATTATATTTCAAAACATCACCAACGGTACGTATTCAAAACATATTGTATAGCCCACCTACAATACCTTAACAAAATCGTACCACCCAATGTTAGCTTTAATAAAATACCTTACAAAGGTTCGAGCGTTCGTTTGGTACGGAACACATTAAAACAACCCAATGCAATTTAAACCTTGTGCATCTACAATAAGGTTCAAATTAGTGTTGAAAACAAAATCGCCAGAAACTTTACATTACACGTACATAAATGATAGCGCAATTTAAAGGAACACGGACACCTAATGCGAAGGTCATTAAGCATTGACCTGAAAAAGGTCAAAAATGCTATAACGTTTGGAAGTCAGAAGGATTAATATGGTTGAGTTAGTGTGAGACTGGTCACAAAAATTTTATATCTTAAGAGCACGTATAAGTAGAGGTTTTAAAATTTTTAACCGAGCTTTAATTTATAACTACAACATCATCTGTATTCCATTAGTGACCCAGGGTCGGGTGTCCTCTCACAATGAGATGTAGGCAAGTCTACCACCCTGGCCTTATTCTTCTGGACTTCACATACCTTTAAAAACATGTTGGCGAATTCCCAAACATGCAAGTTTTCTCGCGATGATTTCCTTAATCGTTACAGCTAGTTATTTTGAATTTTATAAAGCGCAAAACCTTTCTCCCTTACTTCCTTTCAGTCCTACGTAGTCTACTGATGGATATGGGCCTCCCCTAATCGACACCACTCCGTCCAGTTCAAGGCGCTTCAAATCCAACGGATCCCGCTATCTTCTACAGGTCGTTAGTTCAACTGGCCTCAGGGCGGCCAAACGTAGATTGCCTAGACGTGGCCGCCATACGAGGACCTTTCTTCCCCATCGAATGTCAGTGCTGCGAACAATGTGGTCAGCTCATGGCCACTTTAATCTGCAAACTTTAAAAGCTGTATCAGCTTAGTTTCGTTCTTCTACGGATTTCGTCATTTCTCACTCTGTCGCGTAGAGAAATACCATGAGCATAGTGTAACGCGTACATAGCTTTTGCAAAAGTCATTGGTGCGTGCCACTATGATTTGAAGCTTGACTAAAGAGGCAGAATTCTTGGGAACTGGGCTTTTGGCTCTACGACAAATAGAGAAAGCCTATCATTATAATAGGTTTCCGTTTATCGCTCATAGTTTACGAAACCCTAAAAAATACTTGTCTATCGTATACCGTATCTATCGTTTTTCCCAATTCGAAGGCCATTGCCACATCCTAAACAAAACACTGTAGAGGTACAAAATTGAGTCCTCTCGGGAGAATTACCTGCCGCAGAATAAAATGATCTTATTTATGAAGCTTTACAAAAAAGGTCGGGAAAATAAAACGTCTCAGCCACAAAATGTAATACCGCTCGGGTCGTCCATACTTTGTATTTGTTTAGTCTGTGGTCGAAAAACATATTTAGTGCTGGTAATCAAGCTTAAAGTACAAAGAGTTTGTTCACTCAAACATTTTTAGAGTGTTGGACGATTGCTCCACGTATTACTTCAGGCGTCTAGTACTATTAAGCCTAGTAGGTAAAAATTCGGGCTGGTAATTGAGATTCTGGTTTCAAATCCCAGTAGTATTACTTACGTATGTAATTAACAAAATCTTTTCTCCATAATGTTTTCTAAAATATGTGAAGTCCACCAACTAGCAATAGGTCAGCATGGTGGATTTAGACATCTTCGCTGTAAAATATGACTACCCTGTCAGTAACTCATTAATGACCCACTACAGTGAGACCCACACAATGAGAGGAATGTCTCTCATTTAGTCTCTCAATTACTCGAAGAGTATATTCGAGTATTTTCGTGGAGTGGTTCTTTTCTACTTTTCGAATACACTTTGATGTAGGCTTGACCCGTCTTAAGCTACTTTAGACAGGCTCTCGAAGGCTGTCCTTGCGACTTTTGCGTTTGAATGCCGATTGTCGGCCTAATGGAGGTCGGGCCGAGATCTCTAAATAAAACTATTCACTTGTAAATTTCTACCTTTTGAAGAAAGAATGAAAGTGTTTATTGTTGACTGTTAATCGAGATTTTTTTATAATATTAAAATATAATATCACCTGCTGGTACGGTGAAGGAAAATGAAATCCCGAAGAAAAAATTAGCCTCTCCGGTATAAATAATTACTTTAGCTGAAATCCGTTTAGCTGAATACGCTGACGAAAACAAAATAAATTGAAAGGGTAGAGACACGAAAGGTTGGTATATTGATGAACAGATTATAAACAGCTACACAAAATATATGGCTATAGGTATGGATAACCGTCGGAATATACTTTTCAGTGTTCGTCAAAGTATGGATCATTCGCCAGAAGCAGTTTCACCTATGCCAGTAGTAACAAATTATGATATTGCTAACTCTTTCACCTGCCAAAGAAAAACGCTGCTCTCTAAAATTTAGGAGCATATTTCTAAATTAATCTTTATAGGGTTATTCAAGTAATTTGAAAAGCGAGAAAATTACAGCCATTAAGTATAATCGCTCGCATATCGACGAACGTAAAGTTTTTATGCGTTTAATCTCAACTTAATTGCTCATAATAAAGTTGCTATAATTAGTAGAATTACCGGTGCCTAATTTTGATTTATTGAATAATGATCGAAGTTATATCCTAACAGTTATAAGATATTTGAAAAATTCATTTATGTATAGAGAAAGTTTCCTCAGAACAGTATAATTACACGTCTAATAAAAAAAAAACAGTAATTTCTTGTAGTTGATACCAGGCGGGTTCATCTAAGGTCAAATCATAGTCTTCTTACCTTGTTCTTTTTATAACAAGTATTAAAATACCATGCAAAAACTTGGACTTGGACTAAGTTCTAAAATCTAGTCTATTTTAGAACTTAGTCCAAAGAGGGATCACAAGTATCTTATATATTAATCTAGGTTTTAAGCTACGTGCACGCTAAATTTTATCCAAATCTGTTCAGCCGTTTTTGCGTGAAAGAGTAACAAACATTCATCCTCACAAATATTCAGATGTATGAAATTAAAAATTCTCACATACATTGTCATACATTCGATACAAATTAAGCAATCACGATTCAATTACCTTTAATTTGCTACATAATTATTACGCGTTCACGCACGAGTATGTATGGAATCCCATCCATCTTCCGCGTGTCTATCTAACAATAGAACTTGATTGTATTTTAGAATTAGGGCGATGTTTTAACAGCAAATACTAAAGTTTCAATGTCTTTGATCATTTTATTATTCTACTAGCTGCCACCCGCGATTTCGTCCATGAGCGACTTTCACCGCTTGCCAAGAGATGGCGCCACGAGTATCCTGAATCACGCTATCGATATTTTCTGACTGACATAAACTGGATTTCACTGATTACGAAAATCCTGTATAAAAAGCTCCGAAAGACGTAATGTAAACATGGTTGGTTCGTTACCTAGCCTGCTGGGAATTGAACCAAACTAATAACTTAAACTACTCGTATAAATTTTCAATACATAATGATTTTGTCGCATAGATAAACTACAAATTAACTTTTGCTGTCAGTGACCCATTAATGTCCCACGACAGGGTCGGATCTCCTCTCACAATGAGATGTAGGCTTTAGTCCACCACGCTGGCCTACTGCTTAACTAACTTTTGCTGATAAAGGTTATTCTCTTTAACCAACAATATTGTTTATCGTACCTCTTTAGCGATGAGACCAGTAAGACCTACATGGTGTTGGATTAATTATGTTACATATTCATGTCTATAGCGGTTTTCGTACAAGCCCTATAACTGGGATTACACGACACTGAGCTTAATGTAAATTCTGGGCGATAATGGTAGTATTATCATTAACACAGAAGTAATTATCATTAATTATGTATTGATCATTACAGCACCGAGAGATGATCACATGGCGTAAACAGGGTCTGTGGTTTGAAACAAATAACTAGCTAGCTGCAACCATGTTATATAATGTTTTAACCTTCCATGATCATAAATTTCTTGAATTAAATGCATTGGACGCATCTAAAACCACTGTTCTAGAAACTTGCTCCAACACGCTACTGCGTTAGTTCGTTACACAATTCTGTCTATAAAATTCTTCCACGTCACTGCATTGGATTTATCGACACGTTATTTCTAGCGAAGTCTACATCAATGTCTATGCTTGAGGAAATGTTTTATAAATAGCAATCATCATATTGGTTATCATAAAATTCTTCATGCCTCCGAAAGTAATTATCGACGACCTGAAATATTTTGGTGTTTGATTAACTTTATTTTTCTGTGGTAATTGGATTGCTATTTGACGTTTCGAATACATGTTACATTACTCAATAAATGTTAATTTCACATTTTACGTTTACCTATACAATACTTACATCGTTTATTATTCCTCCTTCCTTATTGTACGAAGGAACTAGGTAGCTCTAAGTTACAACTACTCTGAAAACGTTGTTCCTCACACATCTGCATACTTTAACGTTACTACATCTACGTTTATTATACCTTTAAATACTAGTTCATAATTTCTCATGGTATAAAGACGTTAGTAACTCTAGATTACAAATACTCAGAAACGTTGTACATCACACACCCACACACAGATATTACAACGATAGTTCGTTATACAATTCAGTCTATAAAATTCTTCTACATCACTGAATTGGATTTATAGCTGCGGGCGTCTTCCAACTGACTATCTACTGTGATAGTTTTTTGTATTTGTTGAAATCATTTAATAGTGTAAATTTACTTTGCAGACTACTATTAAAATTTCTTCCTCGTTTACAATTTAGAAATAACAAGCACACAATATATTATCTTTCATACACAACAAAAAAGACATCAAGTTAATTAACTTTGATATTCAAACTGTACAAGTGAAAAATTCTTGTTATTAAAAATCTCATGCATATGAAATAAAAACCTGCAATATTCAGTAATTGTATACCGTCTCATTAAGTATGTTCCTTTTTTTACTTATCGGGTAATTAGTAGATTTAAAGATGTTTTTAGTTTAAGTTTCTACTCTATTTCTTCATTTCAGACCATGGAACCAAAACGTTCTCTCGGATGAGGGCTACGATGAAGGCTATTCATTTCGGCGGCCCCAAGATGCTACCTTGTGGGAACCGCTGAGCGGTTTATTGACTGAAGCCGAGATTGCGTTTCTCAGATCTGATTAATATCGGATATAGTGAATAAGCCATTGTAAATTCGTGATCGATCATATAACTTACTACAGATAGCTCAGATATTGATAAGGAATAGTTGTAGCTATGATCACTCTAGTAATTTACTTCAGTCCTTTGCTTCTAGCAGTTTTTTGAAAAACCCCTTGTACTGCTTACTTATGTTTACCTTCAAACAGTGTAAATAAATATCTTAAGTTTTCAATCATTATCGAATTGAATCATCATTTTTCGAATAAAACGAAATAAAAAAATTCTATTGCATAAAATAATTTTATACTCAGTCCGTTTTGGTTTGTTTGCATTTAGAAACTTTTACTTTTAGATTATTTGTAACAACAAGTATTTCATTACAACGATTACCATTAACGGTTAACATTTTTCATTTTCTTCTTAAAGAACCAGGACGAATATATTTTAATACGAATATACTTCCGTTTTCAAAGCTTCTTCTAATTCTACCAATAATGAAATTTCTATAATGCATAATTTCAATCGTAACTATTTGTCAATTGTTGAGAACAATTGTCCTACTTCCGGAAGTTCCTTCGAAAACGCTGAACCAACTGAAACCGGGGTTTAATTGCGGGAAACGGAGAAAAACTCCGACAATAAGGGCGAACTTTGAATTGGTGTTGCCGCGAATTTCGAAAGGGAGCCAAATGATGCTGGGCTACTCGGCGGTTTATAGTCTTCAAACTTTTGTCCGGATGTAATTAACTAATTATGGACCCTGTTTATAGCAATGTGCCTAATTATAATTAACGTATCAAGTGTTAGTATTTAACTAAATATGTTGAACTTTAAGAGATGATGCATATTGTGCGCAATTGTTTCGGATATGAGGACCAAATTATATTATAAGATTTCATGTTTTATAGAAAAATTAAATTTGTATTTTTATTTGTAAAAATTTTAAAGTACGTAGTGGTCTTTGATCTTTTCTCATCATAAGTTTTATATCATAATTCTTTTGTCTGGACTTTAAGAAAACCTTTTTAATTCCAGTCTGCTAAACGAGATAAAAAAATACATTTGACTCTTCAATAAGATTTTAATCCTCTTAAAAGTGCAAGTTTGACAACTTTCAACCGAACTTTATACACACTGAGCACTAGCATCTCTATTGAAGAAGCTTTACTTTTTTGTAGGGGAACATTGAACGTAGCTGCAAATTCAGTTACTCAGTAACCTCGTTAAATTTTTGCAGCTAAACCAACCGGGAGCTTTAAATGTCGATTCGAATAATCCTTACTCGTATGTAGTCCGTTAAAAAACCCTTCTTTTTTTAGGATACTTTTTAAATTAGCTGTTTTTTTCGGAATACTTTGAATATTTTTAGAAGTTAGCCTACCCTTTTTATAACAGAGCAGGTAAATATGCAGACGGCAATCTGCATATGTAGCGTAAGCGTCGACGCTGCCTACTGATACAAGAATAACCATGGGAGCCGCCAGTGCGTTGCCGGATTGCGATTTTATTATATTTATTTTACGACTTCTTTTACCAACTTCATAATTCTTAATTGTTAAACCTTTATTGTGTAATTTATTTGCCTTGTCTTTTTTCAAGAATAAAATGAAGGTTGCAAACAAACTTGAAGTCACTTACAATTGGTATTCTCTGAAGAAAGTTAGAGGTTGACGAAACGGAGCTATAACAATTGAAAGGAATAAAAATGCACTTGAATAGTCCATCAACCTCATATTAAAACTAAATCTTGAAACTTACATAGGCACGTGACAAGCACAAAACGATAAGTAAAAGCAAAATAATAATAACAGTGTTAAACAATGTATTTTTAATTAAAAATAAAATAATTATGTATTGTAGTAAAATTTACATAATATTTTTCCCATTCTTCTTTGCAATACTTTTACTTTGCATTAAAATACAAAACTGTTTCCGAAATCTGAACAGAAATAGTACAAAAGTATTGCAGAATAAGAGAACAAATTTAGTCAGTGACCTGTTTAATATTTCCATCGCCGTTGTGTGTTTTAAGCTCCGAATCGTAGAATCCTTACTGTCTGCTTTGTTCTCTCCTGCGTTTTTAAATACCTTGTGAATTAATTTTGTGGATTATTTGTTAACTGGTACCAAAAAATTATTTATACGCGGTTCACTTTTTGTAATTAAGGCGAGAGAAATCTTTAGGTTTTTATTTTAAAATTTCTGTTCTTTTCTTCGTGAAATATTCTATGACGATAAAGCTCAGAAGTCCTGTCTGAGGTTATCCAAGTACACATCACTCATTATCATGAGAACTAAAATGGTCGTGTGACATAAATTAAATGCCTAAATAAATCAGTAACGGTTTACACTCATAGCACTAGGATTCCCTGTGTCGTGGGTGCCATGGACACACACAAGACAATATCACAACACACAGACACACACACACACAGAGAGAAAGAAATTCAAATTCATTATTCAAATGTCTGCTCAGCTGAGAATCGATCTCAGGATCCTACACGCAACGCACCGGTGTCTTAACCACTGCGCCACTCAGGTTTGTTTAACAAAAGCTTCCCAACCAAAACAATAGACGTAAGACTTCATGGCAAGCTAACCATGGTCGCCATGCAAGAACCATTTTTTTACCGTCTACAAAGAACCATATAGGGATATAACTAAATGTTTTCGATGCACATATGACATAAGATAAAGATAATTTAAAGACAATGACGAGCACCGCAGTAATGACGCAATCAGTTAAGTTAATCGCCACGGAAAGGCCGGATGAGCGAGCTGACTCCCAAACGGGTGACGCAACCTTTATTGTGTTGGCCCAAACACAAGCGAGCAGCGGCTGACTAAAAAGTTATGCACTGCATGAAAATAAAGTATTTAAGTTGAAAAATTACTATTTTCGCTTAATATAAGTAAACGACGTAAGTTTTAGAACTACTTGTTTTACTGCATATTATTATGATGTTGCTCACTTATTTAAAACCAGGTAAGAAATCACTTGGTAGTAGGTGAAAACAAACAAGTTTTACTTGCTCGGTAAATAAATGTCAACATTTTGTTTATATTTAAGGCTAGGAATAGGTCTTAATAAAATTATTCAAACACTGCAGTGAATACTAACAAGTATGGTTTTACCAGGGAGGTATTTCATCCATTTTACTTTCCCTTTTAATAGACATAGCTCAAAATCAAACCAATATATGTTGCAAAGAAACCTTCCAGGCTTACAGATTTATTTTTATTGAAGACATAAATCAATTCAACTTGTGGTGATAATGGTCATGTTATTATAACTTTTCTGAAGATTTTTCCTGCCCGCTTCTGCTAATGTCTTAGCCCACACTACCTGAACACAGACGAGCCGAATGTGGATTTGCTTTATTATAATTCCAGAGTTGCCCGTGTTAGGAGTAATTAAATGTGGTCGGGATCCCTCGCACGAGATGATTGTTATTTTCAACTAGTAGCCGCTTCGTAAGCCGAATTTCGTGTTAATGTTACGAGGATGCACCCGGAGGTTTGAGGGTTTTGAAACCGAGAAGGGTTATTATAATGTACTTTGGTTTTGGAATTGTGTAATTTATTCGAGAGTTCTATTAGATATCTAGTTTGAATTCTGTGACAATTTTGCATCTGAATTTAAAGCGCTGAATGAGGGTAATGTAACAGACATAGCCCGGTTAAACTAGCCCGAAAAGTATAATAATGGAAACCATATAAAGCAATATGCTTCACTATCTATTTTTAACCTTTCCTTATTTTTAAAATAAACATACAGGAGCTATTATTTTAACTTGTCATTGGCAGAACGTGAATGCGCCATCGTCGTAACCACACGAATAAGAATAAACGTCATTTTTGTCTATCTATTTGAGTGTGTATACTGTATACAAATCCTTTTAATATATATGATGATTTTTATCTAAAACATAATATCTGCATATACTCGTACATATACCGGCTACTAGTTATTTCTTCTTTGCTCAAATATCTAGCAGATTAAGTATGCGACAGTGTTTTGTTACTTAATATTTTACAAAATATGATACTAATTTCGCCTAATGAAGAACTTCGTATACAAGCTAAATGAATGTAAGGTAAAGGTGCTACTAATGATTAAGAAACTAGGCCACCCCACTAAACTGTATTAATTCGGTAGCTTCAGGCGAAGACAAGGACGAACTCGTTCAGATTATGAGACAAATTACTTAAACAAATAATCGTATTTTATCTAGAACAAAGGACGGAGTTGTCAACCAGGAAGATTTACTCACAAAAAAGAAGATTTACTCGGCTTAGTTAGTAGTAGTTTATAGCATAATGAAGTTGCTTTAACGTTAAACCGTAAAAAATCAAAACCGTAAAAAATAGTTCAGTCACTTAAGCGAAATAAAGGAGTTAATCTCGGAATGGTCGGATTACAAGCTATTAATTAACTCGCATTAGTCACAAAAATCACATAAAATCTGGTCCGAGCGCCGTGAGTTATTCCTATGGCTCTACCACTAAAAGCGGTTTTGTTACAAAATAATTTGTAAGAAAACCGCCATATCTATGTTAGAACTTGTAACGTTTCATTTTTACGGAACGAGGAAGATTTGTCACAAAAATAGGTACCCCTGAGGTCCAAAGATAAACAAAACACGAAACGGACCGCTTTTACAATTTCCTGTAAGATAAACGCTATAAAGGATCCCGGGCCCACGATAAAGTAAAATAATTGTTGTTTCGTCTGTCACGCTGGAATAAAATAAAATATCACCAATAGTCCAAGGGCTCTCAGACATTTTTCGAAAAGTATTTGCATGCATTGGCACCATAAAAATATGTTGAATAACGTATTTGTAATATGCAAACATAAACCAAACCCTAAATGATGACAGAACAGTTTGAGCTGTTTGAAATTTGAAACATTAAGTATATTTAGTATTTTAGAAATTAAAAAGATGAAGATAGAACATTGTGTCAAGTGTGTAACCAGGCGTTTTTTAAAAAAAAAATTTCAATAAAAAATAAGTGTTTGCGTTATGCCCAAACATGATATTTGCAAATAAAATAACTATATTTAATAAGACATTTTGGCGGGATTTTTAAAATCGTCATACAGTTAATTTAAACTCTGACTAAATTCCGTTACCCACCAAGTCTGCATTATTGTGTTCGGATATTAAAAATACAATATTCAACATTATTTAATGGTGCCTCAAACACTACTCGAAAAATGCCTGCCGGCTCTCCAGCTATAAGCATTGGAGTGACGAAAAAACCGACGAATTAGGAATATTCGTTTGCGTAATTTGTTTATTTTGGGCACGCGTTTTTTGACCTTTCGGTGCAGATTCAATTGATGGCTGCGTAAAGCAATTTTTTTTATACGAAAGGGATGAATTAAAACTGGCAAATCATAATTTTTTTCCCCAATCAAAGAATACAATTTCCCATCTTATATCATTCGTGAAGAAAAGTTTGGGTACAATTTACAGCTCACTACGCGAATAGAACAGTTTAAAATATGACACAATAAAAGTTTACGTGGAAAAGAATACACGAATTTTAATACTTTTAAATAAAATGCATTAGAATACGTATATACTAAACTCATCAAAAACATGCCACATAGATAAACATGACGTGTAGGTACAACATTCTCTTACGTGTCAAATTCAAATTTCAATAAATTGTAGTCGGATTTCGACTGCTTGACGATCTCTAGTTTCTACTAGATACAGTCTATTACAGTGTAATAGAAAGTATAATAGTAAAAAGTAGTGTAATAATAACACTACTTTTTACGTAATAATAACACTACTTTTTACGTCATTAAAGGTTTAAAAAGGAAGATACAAATTAAGTGGTTAATTCATGTTTGGCTTTCGATTTTGAAATTTAACTCGTTATTTCACTTAAGTAATTGATTAAATACCAGATCCTTAATGTGAAAATAAAAATGACGAAAAAACAATTTATTTTGCTTCAATCACTTTCTTTATTTTTTGTAAAATATAAGCAGAAAATCGTACAGAAAAGCTGCCAGCACTCTTTAGTGAACTCAAATAAAGTAATAAAGCGTTGCCGTGAGCACCTTCGCGTGAACTCCGTGAAACATAAGGTACATTTTTATTTTCTTGAAAACAGACGCTTAGAGACTATTAGAACATTTTAATTCGGTTTATTCGACTCGGGTTCGCGGTGTTTTGCTCATTTTTTAAGGTTGGTCAGATGGTAGATAGATTTTTTAGGTTTGACTATTACTAGGGCAAGTCGGCAAGGTAGGTAAGTAAGTAGGTAGGTACCTAGGTAGGTAGGTAGGTAGCCGTCATAATCCGCCGTAAAGCAGCATGTTTTTCACTTTGAACTTTTGGCTGGGGAGGTGTACTTGACCTTCCGCAAATGACATTTTACGTGGTAAAGCCTTAGTAGCCCGGGGAGGTACCGCCAGCTTCTTCGTCCGTCATGAAGCAGCATGTTTTTCATGTTCTTCTTCGGCTAGGGGGATATTGTTGTTGGAGATACTCTATTTGAGGCGAATATTTTAGTCCTCATGTGAACAGTGTAAACCAAAGCGTAGCTCAGACAGGACTTTTTCTCCTTTTGAGGTTTGACCACTTAATATAAGGAGACCTGCATTCCCGTTTGCCATTCAAAATGGGACTTCTATTTTCTTTGTAGTGTGACAAATATCAATATCAACTGATTGTAGCGACCGCTTAAGAAAGCATCCGTATCAATTAAACTTAATAAAGTAGTAAAATTACACGTAAAATCTTTAGGTTGCGTACATTTCGTTTACTTTAAAACCCAAACGCTTAAATCCAGCAATATTATAATTCAGTTTATTCGACACGGATTCCCGGTTTTCGGCTCATTTCCCCGAGTCGTTTTAAATGTTTAAACTTACAGAGTACGAACTCAGCAGGTCGGGTTGCGGTAATTGATTTAGGATGGACTGAAAAAGACAAGCGGTTTTCCGAAAGTAACTTGCTTAATCTTTGAAGGTAAACGAAAAGGTGCTTAGTCTGTATATTAAAATAAGTTTAAAATAGTTTACTTTTAGTTGTGGTATATTTTAAATGCGATCATTTCTGTTTATTTTAATTTGATTATTATTTAAATTTGATTCTTGATGTAAATGATATATTTCGGTTGCAGAGATACTTTGTTTAAAGTGATGTATTCAATCCTCATGAAGAATAACGCATCCATATAAACTTCAATTAGGATTTCTATCCTCTTATTAAACTGGATGGTCAGGTCAGTTACAGTTACAATTTTAACATCATAAAAATAATAGGTACCTTACTATCTAACTTTTTTTATTCTACCAGGATTCCATGTAAGTTGACAAGCTCTCTCGGAGATCGCATCTGAATTCTACGTGAATGCATTCATACAACTTTTGCACACAATCCTTTGAGGCTCCAAACGGTTCCTTTGTAACTACAGAAACAAAAATTTCGGCGTTTGCTAGCCAGAAGTCTGAGATCTGATACGAATCTTGTCTCAGACGGCCACGAGATCAGCGACGATCGAGCAATGGTAGCAGCGGAGCGGAGGCGATATTATGTATGGAGGCGATGTATATGTCGCAGGGAAAGTATAGAAACAGGAGAAATGATAGAAACAGGGATTTTATTTAATTCATACGGGATATGATCAAATGACGGACGGTGTAAAAAATACAACTCTGTAGAGTCATTCTCGTAAAAATCAGAACAATAAATAATTAAAAGTAAATATTTTATTAAGTTTGATTAAGATATAAAGAAAACATATTGTCAATGAGGAACATACAATGTAATCAATTAAAATTCAATCAAATTTAATAGTAATAGTAAGAATATTATCAACCAGTACCAGCTAGCGTTATTATTTCAAATTTGTGTGGTTCAATCTAACTTCTTTAACTATTGTCAATGGAAGCAAATGTAAAAAAATGTATGTGCTCTGTTTCGCCTCGCTCCGTACCGGCCCGCTGCCGCATTCAGTACCCTTAGTCTGAGTTTTAGCAGTTCCGAAACGAAATGCACTAGATAAATCATCACAAAAATTGATTTATTTTTAATTAACACTCTTTTTTAATGTTTAATAATATTAATGAAACATAATAACCGTGAATTGGCCGTAATTCACTGAAAATTTTCGAACTAATATTATTCCGTAGGTATTAAATATTTGTCAGTATTATACTGTCTAACGATAAGTATTCATATCTTTCACTCCATACAAAAATATGATTTTATATTTTTTAACTCCTCTAAAAATCTTTTACCTCTATTTTTTATTACACTGTGGACTCCTGTGTAGTAAGCAGTGTATGAATAACGTATCTATCCGAAACGAAACACACAAACGATTCGTTTCTTTATCGCTAAAACTCAGACTAAGGGTACAGTCATCGCTCGATCATCGCCGATCTTGTGGCCGCAACCTAAAAGTGGTTTACAAACGGAGGAACCTCACCAACTGTTACTGGTCTCCCTTTGAGGCAGGTGGAGGTGGCACTTGACACATATTTTTCGATAGCGCATTTCTAGCAAAGGGCTATTTCTTAGTCAGACGTTTCTTAGTCAAAGGGGAATGGAGAAATGTGTTCTGAAAATGGAACGTAAGGGGTGGTTGAATTGTGGAGGAATTTGCGGCGTGTGAAAATGATTCGATATTTTTTTCTGTTCTGTGCCAGACGAAGGAATATGTTTTTCGAATGAATGTTCTTATTTTTTAATTGTATATGTGTTGATGTTAAATGAGACTAACCTATCTAAGGTTGCACGTGGGTGCTTTGCAACTCATAAGGACTAAGATGTTTGCCTCAAATAAAGTATCTCTAGCAAACCATACCTCCCCAGCCAAAACACAACACAAGATAAAATAATTTTAAACAAAAATGTGAACCGACTTCAAACTAAAAAGTAAGAAATAACTTTACAAACAGACTTCAATAATAAGGTATTTTTGGAGTCTGTGCCCAAGTTCATCCTCAGTTTAACCTCAAGTAACCTCATTTTTACATATACTCCAAACATATCTTATTAAGTATTGAAGTCTGTTTGTAAAGTTATTTCTTACTTTTTAGTTTGAGGTCAGTTTTGTTATGTGCATTTTTAAAGCACATTAAATCTCTCTTTCCATTGTACATTATTGTACGGTGCAACCGTACACCAACCGTCAGCGCGTTTTTCGTATAGCACGCGCCGGTCACATTTTCAATTTAGTATGCATTTGGGATGCTAACATATCGCGCGCGTACTCATAGCAACATCATTATCATACCTACAGTGTACAACAATAAATATTATAAACTTTAACAACATCTTTTCTTTGACTATCGTATGGTGTCGATACTAGCCCGTACACTTATAATAAATGAATAAATATTACCTAAGTACATATTTACCTACATACTTCTTTTTTAGTAAAATATATTAAAGTACCTACATGTCATGATTTTTTCGTGACTTTAAAACTCGTCTGCAAAAATGAGGTTACTTGAGGTTAAACTGAGGATGAACTTGGGCACAGACTCCAAAAATACCTTATTATTGAAGTCTGTTTGTAAAGTTATTTCTTACTTTTTAGTTTGAAGTCGGTTCACATTTTTGTTTAAAATTATTTTATTTAATGCTTTTTAGTTATCATAGTTTCACTTCCACTCTATTATCTGACTCTGGTATCTTAGTTTTAATGCTTCATCATAGGTTGCGGCAACTGGCTACTTAATGGTAACCTTACGGATTACCATTATTAATGTTTAAATATATAATTTGTACAGTTATTTAAATTATTTAAATTAACTTGCTTTAAACACGATTTAATTATTCCTATTTTATAACGAGTTCCGCTACATCATTAGCATCGAAGGTGGTCAAATTTTATATAGTTCTGCAAAGGTAATGTGACCAACAATAATAATTTATCAACTTGGTTCCTTAACTCTTATCCGTTGAGGAGTTCCACTCTGTATCTTCGAAACTCTTCATCAGATCATCACCTACTTAATATGGGACCAAATTCAAAGTAACAGCTCCCAAACCAAAAAAAAAAACAATTCAAATTGGTTACCAAATGACGGAATACGGCGGTCAGAAATATAAAATAAAAATGAGTTCCACTCCATCATCAGACTCGAAGGTGGTCAATGTCTACATAGTCCTGCAAAGGTAATGTGACCAATAATAATATTTTTTTAACCCGGTTCCTTAACTCTTATCCGTTAAAGAGTTCCACTCTGTATCTCCAAAACTCTTCATCAGATCAACAACAACTTAATATGGGCCCAAATTGAAATTAACATATTCCGAACTTAAAAGAAAAAATTCAAATCTGGTGGCAAATGACGGAATGCGGCGATAACAAATATAAAAAAAAATAGGCAAGTATACTAAAACTCTGATAAACCGGAGGCCGGAGGTATGGCCTGTTCGGAAGTAGGTAACTACTGCATTAGATTCGTTTTCGTAGGTACTTGGGGAAATTGTGGATACCCGTCGCTAGTATTTGTTACTATACATGGCAGAGCTATGCGAAACTTTTACAGTCTAAAAACCTTATGCTTTATCATAGGAAGTGGCAACTGGCTTCTCAATGGTAACCTTACGGACACCATAATTATAGTTAAAATGTATTTATAATTTGTATGGTTTATTTAAGTGAACTTTTAAACACGATTTAATTATTCCTGTCTTATAACGAGTTCCACTCCATCATCAGATTCGAAGGTGGTCAATGTCTATATAGCTCTGCAAAGGTAATGTGACTAACAATAATATTTTTTTAACCCGGTTCCTTAACTCTTATCCGTTGAGGAGTTCTACTCTGTATCTCAGAAACTCTTCATCATATCATCACCAACTTAATATGGGACCAAATTCAAAGTAACAGCTCCCAAACCAAAAAAAAAACAATTTAAATTGTTTACCAAATGACGGAATACGACGGACAGAAATATAAAATAAAAACGGGTTCCACTCCATCATCAGACTCAAAGGTGGTCAATGTCTACAAAGTTCTGCAAAGGTTATGTGACCAGTAATAATATTTTTTTAACCCGGTTCCTTAACTCTTATCCGTTGAAGAGTTCCACTCTGTATCTCCGAAACTCTTCATCAGATCAACACTAACTTAATATGGGACCAAATTCAAATTAACATCTTCCCAACCAAAAAGAAAAAATTCAAATCGGTTAACAAATGACGGAATGCGGCGATAACAAATATAAAAAATAAAAATAAAAATAAAAATAAAAAAAAAAACATACAGACGAATTGAGAACCTCCTCCTTTTTTTGAAGTCGGTTAAAAAACATTCTGAATCCAGTGTTCAAAGTAAGTCTAAAGCACATTATATTATGTAGACTATAAAGCTTAAAATTTAAAGCGTTTATTCTAACACTTACCAAATCTCTTATTCTTTTGTTGGATATAAGTAACAAATAACGGATTTTTATTCAATAATAAAATAGTTGTATTAGCTTTTATTGTAGTCAGAGATTCTTTGACGCATTCTAGTCATTTATCCGAGTGTCGGGAGCAAGCTAACTAAGCCATTACCATAATGAGTGCGGACTTGGCTCTTTCGCTTCTGTTGAACACAGTAGTGGAAAAGTCTGCAGAGAATTAATATTGAGACTGCTAGTTTTACTCTTTTCAAAAGTATGTATCTGAAAAATATAGTAGATATGTCTATAATCAAACGTAATATTAACTACACAATAAAATTACCTAAAAAAAGCTACAATAATACTACTAATATAATATAGTATTATTGTATAATATATTATATAATGTATATTATATAATACAGGCATACAACCCTAAATTTTACCCCTTCTATCAACAACCCCTATTTCTTAAGTCATTTTGGTAATTTAATAATTTTTGTTAATTTAATCAATTAGTTATGTTTTTAATTAATTTGCGGAATAATAGTTTTACACTGTGTAACTATGATAGTTAATATGTATTTTAGTTGAAATTGAGAAATAATAAGAGAAAAATTTTCGGGGAAAAAACTCAAATTATTTTCTTATTTCACCGTCAAACTCACTCTAGGCAGTGTAACGATGATAGTTATATGTATTTTAGTTGAAATTGAGAAAAAATAAGAGAAAAATTTTCGGGGAAAAAACTCAAAATATTTTCTTATTTCGCCGTCAAACTCAATAAAGGCAGTGTAACTATGATAGTTATATGTATTTTGGTTGAAATTGAGAAATAATAAGAGAAAATTTTTCGGGGAAAAAAACTCAAATTATTTTCTTATTTCGCCGTCAAACGCACTCTAGGCAGTGTAAGCTACTTATAATATGCCAAAACAACGTTTGCGGGGTCAGCCACTGGTACTTACACCTTATCAAATAGAAACAACGATAGATAGTTCGTATGAAAATTAAAAACGAAAAAATTAATGAAGGTAAAACGAAGAAAAAAACAACAATCAACTTGTACAGTACCACGCAGTACATTGTTGCCATAGAAATCAAATGTTTTAATAAAGTTTTTATTTGATAATTTTAAAGCATAAATATAAAAGCGAATTACTATGTACCCATTAAAATCAAACTAACGTCACTAAGCTTTTATGCAGAGCAGTGAAAGAGCCAACTATTATCATAATGAGTGCGAACGTTGTCTCTTTAAGCTCTTTTACTTTTGTTGTACACTGCATCGGAAAATCCATCCGGTAGCCTCTAGTGTTTTCTTATAACTACTACTCCATAACAAATATTCTAGAAATATCTTCTATTTGTATGTAAGTAAAACGTAATGAAGTTCATAATTCTGTTTATTTAGTTGAATGACTTTATGATTAGCGTAAATCTATGACCTTATTCCATGAAAATTACGTTTTTTCTCAATATTAATCGTCGTGATTTACTGATTAAAAAGATTACGTATACATTAAAATTTATTTAAAAAAAAGAAAATATACTAAACTATATTAATTTTTTACGTGAGTAACAGGCCAGTAAGCGAATCATTCTTATGTAGATTGAATGTATTATCCGAAACAATTTAAGATCAAAATATCTTGCTTTTTAGAATCTACTCTATATTATATTTTTTTCCTTAATAAATAAGCACAAAAATAAAAACAGGAAAAACGTAACAACAAACGGAAAAACCAGAGTTAAGAAAAAGCAAAGAAAAATCTACGGTGCCAACAATAGTTATAAAAAAGTATTGTCTTAGAAAATAAAATTAAATGTTTCCCAGAAACAATAAAACTAATTTAAGTCGAGAAAACTACCTTTAATCCATTTCTATGTAACTTTATTGTCATCTATGTTTTATGCAGAGTAGCAAAAGAAGTTAACTATTATCATAATGAGTGCGAACGTTGGCTCTTTAAGCCTTTTTGTTTTTATTTTACACTGCGGCGGAAAATCCGTGTGGCTGCGTTTGGTGTTATCTAGATATTCATAGAATTTATTGTAATAAAGCATTTCATGTAACGGCTTACATTCTTTCGCGCTGTTTTAATATTAATTTGTGTTTTACTCAAGTATTAATAGACGCCGTTTCCGAAAAGGCTATAGTACCATAGACCACATACATACGCTTCGGCAGGTTATACAAAAGACCGAGGAGTATAATCTGCCGCTATGCGTAGCGTATGTGGACTATGAGAAGGCCTTCGATTCTATCGAGACCTGGGCGGTGCTTGAGTCTCTTCAGCGATGCCAGATCGACTATCGGTACATCGAGGCGTTGAAGTGTGTATACAATGCCGCCACCATGAAAGTCCGAGTACACGACAACAGTACGAACCCCATCCACGTGCAGCGCGGCGTACGACAGGGGGATGTCATCTCCCCAAAACTTTTCACCGCTGCACTGGAAGATGTGTTCAAGCTGATGGAGTGGAAAGGACGTGGTATTAACATCAACGGCGAACACCTCTCACACCTCCGATTTGCCGATGACATAGTGATCCTGGCGGAGTCGCTGGAGGAACTCAGCATTATGCTCAGCGACCTCAATAGTGCCTCACAACGGGTGGGTCTTAAGATGAACATGGACAAGACGAAAATCATGTCTAATCTCCATGTCACACCCGTACCGGTGGTTGTTGATGGCACTGCTCTCGAAGTTGTAGACGAATACGTTTACCTAGGACAAACGATCCGAATGGGTAAGTCCAACTTCGAGAGAGAGGTCACTCGAAGAATCCAACTCGGCTGGGCAGCGTTCGGGAATCTACGACACGTCTTGACGTCCGATATACCTCAGTGCCTGAAGTCGAAAGTTTTCGAGCAATGTGTGTTGCCAGTGATGACCTACGGTGCCGAGACGTGGTCCTTTACTGTGACCCTAATTCACAAGCTCAGAGTCGTCCAGAGGGCAATGGAGAGAGCTATGCTTGGTATTTCTCTACGAGACAGAATCAGAAATGATGAAATCCGTAGAAGAACGAAGGTGACCGACATAGCTCTCAAAATTTGCAAATTAAAGTGGCAATGGGCTGGCCACATCGTTCGCAGGACTGACAACCGATGGGGAAAAAAGGTCCTCGAATGGCGACCACGTTTAGGCAAAAGGAGCACAGGCCGCCCTCCGACCAGGTGGACTGATGACCTAAAGAAGACAGCGGGAAACCGTTGGACTCAGAGGGCCCAGGACCGGGCGGAGTGGCGTCGATTAGGGGAGGCCCATGTCCAGCAGTGGACTACTAAGGGCTGAAAGGAAGGAAGGAAGGATTAATAGACGCGACAGGCATTGCCTTTAATTTAGACTTCCAAGATGATACCACGGGAGTACCTTTAACGTTCATACAAAGTTATTCTCGATTCTTAAGTTAAAGGGGAGGGCCTTTAAAGTTAAAGTCCCCAAAAATCTTGTCTCAGCGTATACTAAGATTATAAATAAATTTATTCCAATTTTAGCTTCGTAGACTCAGTAGTTTCGGTTTCGCGTGAAAAGTTAGTTAAATATGCTGTTTGCATAGAGATAAAGTTACCCTAGTTGATTCTACTGAAAGTTCAAAATTTTCCACTATCTGTTATAGTATGGTATTAAATAGTATTGTGAAATCACAAACGTTCTAAACAGAACTATGTAATTTAATTTAAGAAGCAGCTACTATTCTTTAAAATTTAACGCATAGAACACAAACTCAGTCATATCCTATAAAATTTATGTTTACTTTGCTTGATATAGTTGTGTATAGGCAGTTTACAGTGTCGTCTAAAGCTTGCTCGCTGTTCCATAAAACCGCATCCAACAGAAACACTACGATTGGTTACTGTGGATATTTGATTTAAACGTATGTTATTGTAGGATGACGTGACGGGATTTGAGAGACTTGATAGGAAGTTATCAGTTACGGCAAAAATTACAGCGCATAGAATTACAAGCTCATTCATTAATCTACTTGTGCTCTGTTTGATATAGTTGTCTATAGTTTACTTACTCTACTTGTACAAGCTTGCTCATTCCTATGCTATAAAAAGACCGCTTTCAAAATAAAACTGTACGATTGTTAAAAAAAAAGAAAATTTCGCTCACAAAATATATTATTTCAGGGAATTTAGCTGCCCCGCCGGCCGGTGTTTAAGTGAAAAATGTTTACACACTGTGAAGGGTGTAAACATTTTTCACATGTCGGCACGCAAGCGGATTGCGCTTAATCGGACCGACATCGAACACTGACCCGAAATCCTTTGAGATTAATTCTGTGGTGATAACTGTATTGGTCCTTTTGGGCTTAATTTCGATTTACTCGTAACTCGAAAACATGCTCATCAATATCACCGAGTATCAACAAGTACTTCGTAGTTACAGTTAAGGTAGGTATTATAATGATTTTTAAATGATGTAGTAGTAGTAGTATAACTCTTTATTGCACACATACAACATAAAACATAAAAGATAGAATCAAACATAAAAGATAATCAGTAAAAACAAAAATAGGACAATGCACAAATGGCGGCCTTATCGCTAAGAGCGATCTCTTCCAGACAACCAAGTGGTAAGGAGTTGAAGAGTAGAGAGAAAAGTGAGAAAAAGGTAGTGTGTGCAGAATATAATATAGAGCATCGGTACATAAATGGTGGTATAAGGGTTGATAAAAAATTTTCACTTATGGAACTATATTTTTTTAAAGAGTATCAAAATCTAAGCTGAAATGGTATAGGAAGCAAACGAGTAACAAAGCATTCACATTTGAGATCGAATGTGAATACTTTGTCATATGTACTAAGTTCTACATCTCAGATAAAGTATCGTATCTCCGGCAACAACACCTCCCCAACCGAAATACTTACAATACTTAACGACTTGTTAAAAGTGGTGCATACTTTTAATAGAAACCAATTTATATCTCAAAATACAAATATGTTATGGCTGCTATACCCAAAACACAAATAATCTCAGTGTGTTTTTTATAGGTAGCCGAAAATGTGACAAAAGAAAAACGACCACATTTAGTGCGCTTGGGTTCTGTAAAAAAATGTCGCCACGATTAAACTCTGACCTTTCACGTCCGACGAATGTTTTTGTACTTCATATTTTATATTAAAAAATACGTCATCCATCACGAGATTGTTACTTACTGTTTTTATGTAAATAAGTAAATAGGTGATAGGTGCATTGACCTAAGGACGCACGAATGGAGTATTACCTCGTTGTCAATTTATATAAATTAAACACATAATATACATCCCTCCCATTGCGAGAAGGAGCCATTTCAGTCATTGGTGCGTGCCACTGGGATTCGAACCCGCACCCCTCGATTCGAGATCGAATTCTAAGCCACTGGGCTATCACCGCCTCGCCACCCTCTTAACACCTCGTAAAGCAACATGATCTTCATGTCTTTTATTTTGGTAAGGTGTGGTTGCCGAAAATATTTTATTTGAGGCTAACATCTCAAATTTATGAGGTGAACTACTTGAACCTCAAAAAGAGCTTTGAGATGGATGTAATTGTACATTCAAAACCGATGGTTTCGGAGGTTAATAAAGACGACCAAATATCTATGATATAAAGATATTTTTTAATTAAAGAAAGGTCTTTAGCCACTAAGCCCGAATAGCAGCCAACAAATCCTTTTTAATTACAAAATATTGCCATTTCATCATGGACCCCCATAAAGGAAAGCTCGGCGTGACTTTGATAAGTTTTATAATTTGATACTTTAAGTAATAAATCATTCTTTGCGAGCCCTTCACAAGGTTAGCGCTTTAATTGAAGCCTAAGTCAGTTCGACCAAACTTCTGTATTAGGCCTCAAATTACAACACTAATTTAACTCGATCAATAAGTAACAAGTTTAAGCCTAGTAATTGACGTTAAGTATACTTTGAATACAATTTGACAAGGTACTTAACGCGGAACTGTGGAAAATAAAAGTAGTTGTTTTCATCAAACGCGATAAATAGTGCGACTAACTAAACCTTTTTAATATAACTACAAACTTTTAAATTTATTTTTTTCTAAGTACACTAAGTAATTGTTCTTTCTAAGTATACTAAGTAATTGAGTTGCAAACAGGCATGCTGGCCACCCGATATTAAGTGGTCACTGCAGCCCATGTACACTCACATCTAACCTTAAATAGAGAGGAAATCCTATATGAGGTTGTATGCGGGTGCTTACCTACACATGAGAACTCAGATGTTCGCCTCAAATAAAGTGTCTCCGGCAACCATATACAACATATGAAAAATATGCTGCTTTATGGCGGGTTAACAGGCTTAATTGAGGAAAAACTTTTTAATCTCTATTTTAAACGTTTGTAGCCATACTTCATTTTCACTAAATTTCTTTATTTCATTATTCGGTTACATCATCGACTCGACATTGATCATTCATCGATCCTTGTAAATATTCATTCGATAGTCGCATCAATGTCATAGCCATCCCCGTCTCTAGTGCACAACCGCCAGCGCGTTGCCTAGAGACGAGATAACAAGCGTCGTCTTTCAGTGATTTTTTCTTACTGGTCGCTATTTTATATTTTCTCGTATATTGGTTACATACATAAGTTGTATTGCGGTATTGTCTTGTAAATGCTTTAGTGTAAATAATTACGTGTAAATAAACTGTAAATACAATCAGTGCCCCCTTTCAATTATCTCCAATCCACTCCTTCTACAAAACATAGCGCCATACCAATCGGCGCTATACGTTGTTTAAAGTCGGTAATAAAGTTTATACAGCACTGTAACATCCACATCACTTGCAGGCGTCAAGAAACTTCAGAGGATTCATTTCATATCGAATCTTTTAACAAACTTTCCCGTCCTTTGAATGGCGCTCACATTTATCTCAATCCATTGAGTCGAGAACATCTTGGAGTCTGATCGATGGAGAGACGATTTATAATAAAAACGGAACCGTCGCCCGACATACGGGCAAACGCATTTGATGAATTGGTGCCGCCTTTTCAGACGTGGACGACTCTTGATTAAATGGTATTGAGTGATTGATATTTATAAATAACATTATAAATTATGTTTTGGTGCCTTTAATATAATACGCAGCAAAACAATAAATTGCATGTTTACGGAGTAAAAGTACCTACTTTTATCGAAAAAGATGTTGAAGTATTGTGTTGATGGGGCGGTGATAGCACAGAGTCTAAAAATACAGCCTCTGGATCCAGCATCTGGTCCAGCGATCTGGGTTCGAATACCTTTGTTCTTTCTTCTTTCACCTGCTGTAACGGTGAAGGAAAACATCGTAAGAAATATACATGCGCAAGGATGACACGCAAAATCGTGAAGCGTTCCACATTTTATTATAAAATATAATATATTACAGAGCGACATGGTTCCTGACCAAAGCTCTTTAAATAAAGATTTAAAAAATATATATACATGCCTCAGTTCTCCATAATGTTCTCAAAGGCGTGTGCAGTCCAGCATTAGGCCAGCGTGGTGGACTAAGGCCTACATCCTTATCATTGTGAAAGGAGACCCGACCCTATCACTCACTCACTAATGAGGTACTGGTGGGTTCTTTGGATATCCCAGGGCCTCCCTATATGCGCCGCCGGTAGCAACCGCCGAGGGGGTTTTAGTAGGTAAAAAGGTCACTCATATGTTACAGACGTATTTTTCTAGATCTATCTTCACAAATCCAATAACGAACCTTTACCCAAAGACTCCTTAAAACTCTATAAAAATGATAAACGTACATTAAAATGAACAGTTCTTTTATACCACTTGAATTTAATTTACCAATACCTCCATTCTCAAAGACCTTTAGACTGATGGCTGAACGGACCCTATTTGCATCGTTTAGGGAAAGGTCGAGCCCTATAAGTCGAGTGTAAGGGGCTTTCTGAGCACCTTTGTCCAATTACGAAGCGATATCTTGAAGGACTGACATTGAGGCACTCGAATTGCCGATACGATATCCCGAACGTGGAAATATATGGAGCGTAACACTGATCTTTTCTTGGTTTATACCTTGTACATTTTTTGTTTTGTTCTTTTGGATATAATTTGTTTTTTTTTTCTGCAAATATCTTTTTTTAATTAATTATTGAGGCCATATGAAGACGCGCGAATAGCTCTGCTGCTTGAGTAGATCGCAAGCGATTGAAAAAGTTGAACGACGTCGGGCGCGGTCAGTACCTGGATGGGCGACCACTAGTGCCGAACTAATTGCGCGCTTACGCGCTTCGAACGGCACGTTAAGCCATCGGGCCCGGTCGTTATTTTTCGCAATATCTTTTATTTAATTAACCAAGAGCGTATGAAACAGTTACATGACAGACAAAAGAAGTGACGAGCATGGTTCGTTTGGATCTACCGCCTTGATAATCGCTCCTGGGGAAGCGGTCGTGCTCCGATTAGGTAATCTTAGGCTTATGTAAAAAACTTCGATAGCGCGATTATATGGTGGCATCTTTTGACATGAGACATGGTCCATAAATTCATTGCCATTAGTTATGATGCTTCAGTGAGTTATCTATAAAGTTTGGGAAGAGAAATATTTTGTTTTTATTCAGCTACGATGTACAATTGACGAATGACTAAAAATATAAAATTACGTTCCTGTAAAAACAAATTCTGCTGTATGAGCTTTCTTGTACCGTGTCATGTGATAATAAAACGTAATCCATTCTATTCAATAGACGTTGTCAGTTGTCAGGAACCCATTAATGACCCACTACAGGGTCGGGTCTCCTCTCACAATGAGAGGGATGTAGGCCGCCGTCCACCACGCTGGCCTACTGCGGGTTGGTGGACTTCACATGCCTTTGAGAACATTTTTTTTGTGAACTCTCAGGCATGCAGGTTTCCTCACGATGTTTTCCTTCACCGTAACAGCAGGTGATATTTAATTTTATAAATCGCACATAACTTTTATTAGAAAGTCATTGGTGCGTGCCACTGGGATTCGAACCCGGATCCCTCGATTCGAGGTCGAATTCTAAGCCACTGGGCTATCACCACTGCATCGGCACCTATAATCAGAGCAAACCATTCAAATCGTATTCATAGCAAAATCCCGATTGATATTCAGTAGGTGGCGGTCACGTACTTGGGAGGTTGTTCCATAGTGACCGGACTGGAAGAAGGATGAAGCCGTTATTCCGAATTGTCAGGAAGTATTTTTAGATTTTTGATTTTCAACTCTTCTTTTTACGTATTCGTCGCGCGTTGGCATAGGATATTGACGGTTTTTCCGTACCAACACCATTATTGAATTAAAATGCACTTTGCCAATAATAGTCTCAGTATTGTCTTTATATCGTATATTTATCTTATGGTAAGAAAAAAAAATATTTTTTTCTCTTCATTTGTCAAGTCTGTTGTAAGCAACATAAGAAAAATATAGATTCCTATCAATGAGAAGTATAGTTATCTCAATAGAGCGGCGCCATAAATGTTATAATTCCAATCAATAAGTACACACTTTAACCGACAAGCTAATTAATTAACCTGATTGACACTCGTCGACTGAGTACCTGTGTTGATTAAAGTAATTAATTTATCGGAACCGCAAACCCGTTAACCGTGGCCAAACTTTATGTAGCTACGGAAATACATGCGTTTTATAGTGCATCGGTAAGGTTCAACTGATGAAACAAAGTGACAACAATGGAGATTATACGGTAATGTCGATGAAAGCAGATTAAAAATGGTTTGGTCGCTCAACTTTGTACCAGACTGGTAAAGCGTACAAATCGGACCAATCTGAAATCAAACCCTACCGAACGCCGAAAGAATTTTGAAAATCGGTCCATTGTTGGCACACAAATCACTGTAGATACTTGTGTATCAAAACATACCAATTGAATATTAGAACCCCTACCTTTTTTAAGTCTAAAAAAGATAAAAAGATAATAATTATCAATATTATGACCTCTATGATCATAGACGATTATGATATTGACTAGAAGGTATATACTGGATAGATACATAATTATATCTTCCTACATATTTTCGTGTTTTCCGCCTATCTTTGCGCTAAGTTGTTATCGATAAAATAAATAACATTCTTTCATCCCCGTAGATAGATTAACTGAACGGTGGAGACGGACGGGCTTCATCATATTTTCAAGTTTATAGACTTATAGCATTCATTAAGCCTCCTCGGTGACCCTCTCAGCGGCTGAAACTTACTACTAACGAAACTTACTTACTATGTTTTAATCCTACTCTTTTCAGTCCTTTTAAACTAATACAAATAATATACCTACATACGCCTACATTTGTGTTTTGCAAATTAAGTCACACGTGTAGCAAAGAAAGCAACAGGTGTTTTAATTTATTTCATTAGGAACACAAAGCGAGCTCTAGAAACGTTCTATTCACATATACCTACCCATTGAACAAAAACTTTATGTTAACGTAAATGGCAAGTAAAAAGTAATTAAGACGGGCTAGCCAGCCAGCCAAAAAGAAAATGTTATATAATAGAATAGTCATAATATCTGTTTGAGGCGTATACCTGTCTGACTTCTATTAGTTAGTCACTGCATCCCATAGTATTTCTGAGGTCGGGAATCGGGATCGTTCGTGCGTGCACGTACGTTTATGCACGATTCGAATTCATACTAAATCGCGTCCAAGCGCGGCCTTATATTTATTTACATACAACGACTTACAAACCATCGGGAATACCCCTATGTATGCTCAGCAAATATTATGCCATCGGTATTAGCTGAACACTGGCTAATGTGTTTACTGGATCCATTGTGGGCCGCGGGTGCGAAGTGCTAATGATTATTTACACGTATGAACAAAGTGTAGTTAGTTTTGTACAATTAAATACAGGATATTTAGTTTTAGTTGGAGCTTAACTGTTTAGTTGTACATTTAAAATGCATTGCTTGAATTAGTAACTTTAAAAGCCCTTTAATGTAGTTTTGATTTAGCTCACCCGAGATGGTATCTTACCGCCATTCTCATAACTCGCCGATAAGTAGCATATTCTTCGTGACTTGTGTTTCATTTGGGAAAGTGTGAGGGAATAATTTAGTAGATTTTAGTCTACATCAATAGTAACTTACCTACAAATGACTTCAGATAGAATTGAGGTTCGTTTGAGGTATTTGAGGTTTGACGCAGATATCCATGCATTTCAAGTGAAATTGATTATTATTGCGTAGGTACTTATTATTTTTCCTTATTCATCTGCTATGAACCACCGGTCTCGCCTCTTCCAAGGCGTGCCACTGAGCCCAATTCGGCTCTTATCATCTAGTTCAGTCTGGTGTCGGTACGGTAAAACGTTAGATAGTAAAGCCTAAAGTATAAAAATTCTTCTACTTGAGACGAAGTATTTCGAATAGCAGTACAAAAAATCTATATCAAAATCACAAAGATACGCCTTACCGGCAGCCAATTAGTTTTATTCCACCCAATTCCGTATGAATTGAACGTTGCCCAGTGTCAACGACGCAGTTCCAGGGATGATAATCATAATAGCCTCTGCCGACCGCCGGCGAAATTTTAATTGAGTTGTGACTCAGGAATTTTATTAATTGGCCGCTCTTCGATTTTCGTTTCGGAAAACGTTTTCTGGATTTACCGTGAATTGTTCGAGTAAGCTGAATGTATTACGTCGTGATCCTTTTTACATCCTATTGTTGAGTATGTAGCAATGACAATAAACCTGGAGTAGGTAAATTATTACAAGTGGTGAAGTTATTTATTAAATTTAATTATAATTATCCACGGTTCCACGTCAATCTCCTTTTTTATCTTTTTTTAGCGCGCGAATATTCAAACTAGTACATTTTTAAGTGTCTTTCTATCGTGGGGCATTGCATGCCTAGGTTCAGGCTGGTGTAGCTCAAACTCATCGTAAATTGTTTACGTCCAGAATGGTGTTGGTAGAAAAAAAACATTAACTCGTAGCCCGAACTCAATTTCTTATATAACTTCTTTTCAGGCCAGTCGGTATGAAAAAACGTTAGCTCGTCACCCGGCTCAAAACCGGTGCGCATCGAACCCGTTTTTTGAAACTAAAAGAAAAAAGTAAACCTCCAAATATCGCGGAACTATTCCGTTGGTTGGCAAGTATGAGAGTTTGAGTGAATCGTCATCAATTTCCCACTAGTCCACTCAACGAGGGAACGCTCTCGTGCAAGCGGTCAATCAAAGTCAAGTGTTTTTTGTTCCCGCGTAGAGTGTGGGTGGGGAAAACTTTTCAATAATAGCCGCTTTGCTTTAGACCGTTGAATTGGAAAGGGAAATAAAAGCTTTGTGTACGAATTTTTAAGAACAATATTTTGTGTGTGTTTAAAAATTAAAGATATTTTTAAGTACGTAGACTTTGTAGAGAAATCAAAAAGTTATGCAGTTTCCCACGTGCACTACTGTGAGTATTCCATGCCCTCCTATACAGTCCATTTGACATCGATTGTAATAGGATCTACCGTCCGAAGCACACACAGGGTCGTAGATCTTGGAACAAACGCAGTTCTTCTTAACCACCCTCTCTGTAGATGAAGCTTCCCTTAAATATTAAAAAAAACGTGTGCGTCTCGGGACGCTCGACAGTAGTGTTAAACTAATCTTAGTTGAACTATTTAATATTGCCGATTAGCTATTAAAAACTCATAATACAATAAATTAAAAAAAAAACAAATTGAATGACATCTATTTGAATGACACTATGATTTGACACTTTTGCTGTTGCTGCTTTGACCAGCTGCTGTAATATGGGTGACCTTCTATGTGTTTTTGCGAGCCTAGTACTTTCGGTGCGATATAGTATGAAGAATTTTAAAAAATAGATTTTTTGGAACAAAGTTCCTTATCGCGCGTTTAGACGGTAAAAATTAAGACGAAAAATTGTAACGACACGTCATTTACGTCATGACTTACGTTATGACAGCATGGATGTCATTTATGACATTGTCATTTATACGTCATGAACTTCGTTCCATCCGGGTATCACTTGATAACTCTCTTTTTTCGTTTTTTTTTTCGTTTTTTTTTCTTCAATTTTGGCGTTTTTGACTTTCTATATATTATACTTATGTACTAGAAAAGCCTCTGTCAGCAGACGTCAGACAAAGTGACACCGTAACGCGATAGGTAACGAAGCGGTTTACCGTCCCATAAGAAGATATCACTTCAAAAATAGACTTCAAAATCTTAATTTAAAACATTGGAAATAATATTTTTCATAATCTTGGTGGTTACTATTATTGCACTTATTTCAAACTATGTAGGTACTTACTTATTTCGTAAAAACATTATTGTTTTGAGCTTGTCATTTTGTGATTTCGCAACATTTTTATTGTACCATAACATGAGACCTGCAAATTAAATGCATCTATGGCTTAAGCATGAACACTTAGTATGGGAAGACGTCAAACTTACTGACATGTCAGTAACCCATTAATGACCCACTACAGGTCGGGTCACAATGAGAGAGATGTAGGCCTTAGTCCACCACGCTGGCCGAATGCGGGTTGGTGGACTTCACATGCCTTTGAGAACATTTTTTTTTGAACTCTCAGGCATGCAGATTTCTTCACGATGTTTTCCTTTACCGTAACAGCATTGATATTTAATTTTATAAAGCGCACATAACTTTTTTACAACGTCATTGGCGTGCCACTGGGATTCGAACCCGGACCCCTCGATTAAGAGGTCGAATACTTAGCCACTGGGCTATCGCCGCTGTTACTGACTGACATATAACATACTAATGGCAGCTCAATACTATAAGTACTAAGACTAAGAGGTTCGCCCCTAATAAAAAATCTTCGGCAACCACACCACTCTAGTCGGAACACAAGATATTAAGATCATGCTTTACGACACCTCTTGTGGTGGTAAGGCACTCCTCTTGTATCTTTACCATCTTTATGAGTACCAAAAGGTCATTCAGGCCACCTGATGTTAAATAGCCACTGTCCTTGCTTGTTACATGGTTATTAAGCATCACGTAATAATTACTTACAGAAGATTAATGTGAGTTTCATTACCAACGCCATGTCTCTTTTGAATAACTCTTTTAATAAGTAAAAATCAGAAATTCACTGAAAGGGTAATGGTTTATTTTAATTAAACGTATTGTATAACATTAAATTATACTTTTTACTCTTTTTTTGCAAATTGTAAATCAAAAAATATCCCAGCGAACGATAAAGTCCGAAAGGTTAAAATTTTAATGAATCGTTACTGCAATTTTAACGGCTGCAAATAATTGCATTTACTGCTTAATTGGCAAGAAATGGGGTAAATTAATTAATGAGCAATAATGTACCGATAATATTGTAAACGAGAAAATGTTTGATAAATAATTATTGTTGGAGATGTGAATATTGTTTACAACTTTTTTTTTCTATACATCTACGTCCAGTGACGTGAATCGTATAGTAAAGTGACGTAGCGCGTAGGTACCTTGTCAGTACCCATTAATGACCCACTACAGGGTCGGGTCTCCTCTCACAATGAGAGGGATGTAGGCCTTAGTCCACCACGCTGGCCTACTGCGGGTTGGTGGACTTCACATGCCTTTGAGAACATATTTTTTTATGAACTCTCAGGTTTCCTCACGATGTTTTCCTTCACCGTAACCGCAGGTAATATTTAATTTTATAAATCGCACATAACTTTTTTTACAAAGTCATTGGTGCGTGCCACGGATTCGAACCCGGACCCCTCGATTCGAGGTCGAATTGTAAGCCACTGGGCTATCACCGCAGCGTAGGTACCTACCACAACATTATCCCACAGTGTAAAAATTATAAATATAGGTCTGTCAAACATAAAATTTATTCCTTGTTTAAATTTCAATTTTTGTATGGAGTGAAAGATATTATGAATACATCGTTAGACATTATGGCACTAACAAATATTAAATACCTACGGGATAATATTAGTTAGAAATTTTACAGTGCATTACGGCCAATTCACTGTTATTATGTTTCATTAATATTATAAAACATTAAAAGATAATTTTAATCGAAAATAAATCAATTTTTATGATGCGACTTCTGTGTAGTAAGCTGTATGATTTACGTACCTGTGTGTAGTAGCGGCATTACTAAAACTCAGACTAAGTGTACTGCGAATGTTATTTCGCGTTCAATTTTTGGCCCTTTTTCTCCTTGTTTATAATCCAGATTAGGGCGTCATAAATATAATAGCGTTTCGCGACCATCGCAGAAATTTTTAATTGAGTTGTGACTGAGTACTTTCACTAATTGCCAGCTCATCAATTTTCCCTTTGAGTATCATTTTCCTGAGGAATCTTGCGCCGAAACTCCAATTAAGGCTAGGAATACAGATGAATATTAAGTCTGGGCTCTTAGTATCTGTGAGTGTTTCTTAGCACATAATCTTCAGGTTTTTTAAATTATATTTATGGTAATCCATTTAAAAAATAATAAACAAACGTTAAACAGCCGTCACAGCCCAATTGCTAATAATTCAGTCTTTAAAGAGGTTTGGAATCTAGTGGGTTTTCACAAAACAAATGGCATAATTGCGATTATTGTGTTAGATAGGTATAGCAAAACAGCTTGAGTAAACCTGTATGCCTAAAAGTTCTCCACGACGTTGTCAGATAATACAGAGAACTCTAGAGAACTCGTTATATTTAATTACATATACATATATACGATAAATCACACATAACTTTTAAGAAAGATGACGATAATGTTTCACTGTGATTGAACCCAAACCCATCGTGTAAAAGACAGAATTCTCAACTACTGAGCGATCACTTTTTCACAGGTTATTTTAAAGTCTATCATACATAATTATTATATCGTGTCTATGAGTAGCAAAATAAAACGTTTATGCTTACAAAGTCCTAAGTTCACAATACTAAAATAAAACGCTTCAGTGAAAATTTTCCTCTGCTTTTAAAATGTGAAAAAGGCTCCTATAATGTGACGATTAAGGCGACGGAAAATATTTCCCAAAATCCGTGAAAAATTCCACCTTTAATGGGAAAAAGAAAGCCGGCTGATCCGTAAAGTGCGCGCCACTAATCCTGGGCTGTTACTGAGACATTCGCCGCCTTAAGGTCGGTGGAGAATGAACCGCATATAAAAATAACCAGAAAACCCACAGATATAGATCTAAATAGATCACGCAAATGTACGACGAGTTCTCACCGTGTCAAAATACCTGAAAGTTTACGCAATGCCCAACCATCCTCGCTGCTTCATTTAGTCCACACTCCACCGTTGTTCACAGATATATATCTAAACAGATCACGCAAATGTAGTGCTTCTCGTATCCATATATCTGAAAGTACCTCCCTGGGCGATCTACCGTGGTTCTGCCACCTAAAAAAGCTACAACTTTAAGAAGTAACTTAAATTAGTAGGTTATTTAAGTGCTAAAAAACATTGACTACTGAAAACCTTAAACAAAAAAGAAAGTAAAATAAAAGATTTCACACGAACACATAAGTTTACAATCCGATTCCCTTTCAACAAGCAAGAAATTAGAAAACCTGGAGTTTTCCAGTCATTATCTCCACTAATGATATTACAGAGTTCCAAGTTAGGACCTTAGTAATAACTGAGGACGTGATTTAAGAGTTTCAAAGCTGTCTTAGTATCGAAGTTCAGTCTCGCAACTCTGAAGTTCGCTGAAACACGAGGCTTGCTTGCTTCACGACATGTTAGGGTCCGTTCACATCTAACAGAGGGGTGAGGCTACTAATTTGCCAAAACACACTATTATAAAGTCTATTGCATTGTCACTTATGTGTAATGTCAATTGAATTGCTGATTTTGACTTCGAAAAAATCTCAAACAGTCAAAATTATCGAATTAAAACATGATATCAGTGGCACAGTTGTAAGAAAATGAAACTCCAACGGAACATCATAACGAATCAACACTGTACTGTATAAACAATACAGTACATGTGATGAAATGATTTATTGACCATGATTTAGTTACAAACATTTTTCATAGAACCCTGTCTCCTAGAACAGCATGAGCTGTGGTCTGAGGCGTAAGTTCCTTCCAACTCCGACTGGCCTGTTGGTCTAGCTAGGTACAGCTTACTTTGGGACCAGAAAGCCATGTGTGAGTTGTCCCACAATATTTATTCAATTATTATTATTTACATAAAATCTATCTACATAAAACATATTCGAAATCCGCCCATGAATAAATTGACAAAACTTAACCATTCACCTCATTTCGTGGAAAATGAAAAATACACGAACGTACCTTTTATCGGAGAAACTTATTTCATAATAAATAAAATATAAAACTAGTTTAGGCCCTGGTTTTGTTTATGTAATTAAGGAATAATAAATATTGTTACGTCCACCATCACGCATTACCATTTGTCCTAAAGGCTGTGTCAATAAGTTGGTTGTCAACAACGTCACTCCGGACATTTGTCGTATTTCGTTGCATGTCAGTATGTAATGTCAATTAGGACAGCTCCGTACAAAGTTGTGTTTGAATTTTGTCGCGTTGGATGGTCGGTCGGTTGTGTCGGATTATGACATGCAGTTTGGAGAAATCCTAAGGACAGCGTGATGGACTAAGGACGAGTACACCCTTCTCATTGTGAAAGGACACATAAAGCGCAATAAGTCACTAATGGGTTACTAATAAACTTTCAGATTAATTACACCACACATTCTCAGTATACCAAACATAAAAAACCTAAAACCTTAAAACCTTAGAATAAAAAACGAAAAATGTATAAAATATTCTATTTTTTTCCAAACTAATTTTTCGCTCGCCAAAAAAATTGCAAACAAACTAACAAACCTTTCCATATAACCAACCGTTTATTATAAATGAACGCTCAAAATATGCGAAGTGAAATTTATAATTACATTTCAGTTGCGATATATAATTAAACGGGTTTTCGTCAAAGAGTAAAAACAAGTAGGAGAACTCTTTGATTAAAATTTATTTCAATCGACATGTGACTCAATATAATTAATTCGAATTTATTAAAAGCTCCCAGACATCTATATCTTGATAATGATGTGATCTCTTTGATTTCCCAGGATACCTCTTTTATTAAAGCGTTAGATTTATAATGAAAGTAATTCGAGCGAGTGCAGACGTGACATTTTTTGTTTTATTTAGAGAGCCAATAACATCTCTAACAAACGACGGACACGACTAACTAGTGGCTCTAAATGAAACTAGTGATAGAGTATTTAGAGCTATACATTCAAATATAAATAAAAATAAAAACAAGCCAAGTTCTAAATTTAGACTTTCTAAATCTATACAAATAAATAAAATTGGAGTGTCTGTTAATAACCGCTTTTTACTAGATGCATAATTATGTATGTATACACGGTACATGTACCAAAATAATATTTTTTACAATTTCTGTCTGTCTGTTTGTTTGTTCCGGCTAATCTCTGGAACGGCTGGACCGATTTTGACGGAACTTTCACTGGCAGATAGCTTATGTAATAAGGAGTAACTAAGGCGACTTTTGTTTTAGAATTATAGCAATTATAGTTAAATTCCACGCGGACGAAGTCGCGGACGCAGCTAGTACTGAATGTATTAGTATTAGTTATTAATGTACTAAGGTCTAGGTACCTCATAGACCATTGGAGACCATTGGATTAAATGAAGTACAGACAACATGAAAAGTATCTACTGAAATCTGTCTGAACAGATTAAATGAAGTACAGACAACATGAAAAGTATCTACTGAAACCTGTCTGAACAGATTAAATGAAGTACAGACAACATGAAAAGTATCTACTGAAACCTGTCTGAACAGATTAAATGAAGTACAGACAACATGAAAAGTATCTACTGAAACCTGTCTGAACAGATTAAATGAAGTACAGACAACATGAAAAGTATCTACTGAAACCTGTCTGAACAGATTAAATGAAGTACAGACAACATGAAAAGTATCTACTGAAACCTGTCTGAACAGATTGCTAACAACAATTTCTTGGTTAAAAAAACTTTTTAGACGAATCATTATATTTTTAACTTGCAACTCCAACTCGACTACAAGAAAATGGGTAGTATAATGAACTCACAGCGTCATTCCGAGATATTCTAATGAGTTGTTTCAAGAATAATGGATGTGTATTTCAGAGTCTTTATTTGTCTCCTGAGATCGCAGACGGAGTTCATTGTACATAGGGTAACGTACTCAACGGTCTTTCCGAAATTTATGTTCGTAGTTGATATATTATACATAAATAACGCTACCTCTCACAGCCCCACACTATTCCCTGTGTCGTGGGTACCATGGACACATACAAGACAAGAACACACACACCCAGACCAGAAACAGAAATATTAACTAATCATTCAAATCCCTGTTCTACTGGGAATCGAACCCAGGACCCTTTATTATTACAAATTAATGTCATATTCAATATTGAAAAGGAGTGTAGGATTCATTAGATAGCACACCTCCACCGCGAAATCGGTATCGATATCGCGAAATGCTTGAATGTTTCGCCCGTACCTAGTACAACGAAAAAACGGACAAAACTTCAGCGGAGGTGTGCTAACGCGGTAAAAGAATTGAAGCATGACTTAGTATTTGTAAAGACCTCTACGATATTAGGAAACTTTAACAGAAATTTCTCTAAAAAGTATTAAAGTCAAAGCTTTATTAAGCAAAATACTACCGTGCCCCCGATAACCTTGTAAAACTCTAAAGGAAAGAGAATAAACGAATGATCGAACCATTTAAAACTCATTTATATCAGCTGCGTTCATTTTATTTACAGCCAAAGGATTTCATAAGGCTATGCCTAAATAGATTCTGAAAGGCATTAAAAGGCACTAAATTCCTGACACACGAAGCTTCCGCATTGCGCACTGCGACACGGCGGGAAAAGTTTTCCGTTTCCTCATCTCCTTAAAAAGGTCCAGTGGCATATTCCATTTTCCTACGTATATTTTATATGCGAAAGTTTTTGAGAACGGATACAATTATTTGAAATCAGAATAGTAGCATCTTTAACACTATTTTTTTAAATCCTATTTTTATTACTATTATAAATGCGAATGTTTGTGAGTATGGATGGTTGTTTGTTACTCTTTCACGCAAAAACGGCTGAACAGAATTGGATGAAATTTGGTACACAGATAGATCATAACCTGGATTAACATATCGGATACTTTTTATCGTTCTCCGCACCAAGTTCTAAAATCCACGCGGGCGAAGCCGCGGGCACAGTCTAGTACTTAATAATTATTTGACGCCAGTAGTTTTTATTTAACGTCAGTTAGTACAATATCATATATCAGTCTGTCTGACATCTTTTGATACTAATGGCATACGTTACCTTTACAAATATTTTGACGACGTTGTCGTAAATTTTCCTTTATACCTTTGCATTGATAAAAAAAATAAAATCATTTATGATTTAGAGACAAGAATGCTTATACCCTTATACAACCAAAAAAGAATTTAAATTTTATGAAATTCGTCCTTTCTGGATACAGATTTATAGAAAAGATATTTGATAACACAAATGAAAGCGCAGGCAATGCTCAAATTTTGAATATAAAAGGTCCTTGGTAACAATATACAATGTACAGTCATAACCCGCGTCGTAACAGTATTAAGACCTAATGAATACCTAAATTCTACATGTTAATAAAACAGCGAACGTTGACTAAGGAACAAATCTCCGAGATTTTATTAACTTTGCCCGCCCTTGGCTTAATCAGAATTTTGCTTGGCCTTCTGCCAATATTGCCAGTAAAAGTAAACTTTATTCTATTCAAATAAGGCTTAAATTGGCTTGACATGTGATATGTTTGTCTAGGATGATCTGCTCACATCTAAATTGTATGTTTAGATAAAATTCGTGTCCCTACAGTAACGAATTGTCTTAATGTTTGGCGTTTTAACAATTTGTCTCTCGAATTTGACAAGATCTTTGACCTTTTTGTGCACAATAAACATATTTTTTCTACGTTAAAGTAGAGTCAAAGATAGATGTAGTTTTTTTTGTGTTTTAATAGTTTGTGTATGTCAGTAACCCATTAATGACCCACTACAGGGTCGGGTCTCCTCTCACAATGAGAGGGATGTAAGCCTTAGTCCACTGCGCTGGCCTACTGCGGGTTGGTGGACTTCACATGCCTTTGAGAACATTTTTTTTTGTGAACTCTCAGGCATGCAGGTTTCCTCACGATGTTTTCCTTCACCGTAACAGCAGGTGATATTTAATTTTATAAATCGCACATAACTTTTTTACAAAGTGCCACTGGGATTCGAACCCGGACCCCTCGATTCGAGGTCGAATTCTAAGCCACTGGGCTATCACCGCTGTCTTTGTTTGTGTATGTGTGCCTGAAATGTTATGTACTCGTATAATGTGGTGTATCTGGATGTACCTACGTGTTCCTGTCTTGTATTTTTTCACCATTCCCGCATCCACCCTCAAACAATCTTATCTTAGGTTGTATGTGCTTTGCTACTAATGAGGACTAATCACTTATTCTAATCAAAAAAAGTATCCCGACAACCATACCTCCCCTGAAACACAAGACATGGAGAACACGAAGACGCGATTTCATACGAATTCAACTCGTGACTAAGGCCCAGCACACATGGTGAAACGCAACTGCAACGAAACCCTTTTGAAATTATAGGTTTGAAACCAGTTTCAAACGTTTTCCACACACGCCGCAACCTAAATATGATGAAATTAGTCACAATTGATGAAACAAGTCCATTTTGTCGAACAGAAAAGACGCCAAATCCGACACGAGTTTCCTGCACGCTGGTTTCAAAGCAACTGATCTGCAACGCGTTTCAAACCGGTTTCAAACTAGTTGCGACGTGTGTTGTCTCTCAAAGGTATCTATGGCATAAACTCAAATGAAACTCAAAAGTAACTAGTAGTTGCAGTTTCGTTGCAGTTGCGTTTCACCATGTGTGCTGGGCCTAAGTTGACGTACGAGTTACGACTAACTCGCACGCAATGTGACCGCTCCCATAGTATTTCGGGATTGTTCGTGCGTGCACGTATGGACACGCACGAGTTGAATTCGTAGGATATAATGTTGGGACCAAACTTTGTGACTTTAGACACTGCACACTTCCCGACCAAACAATGGTTCCCATAATTCCATGGTGTCTATAAAGCACCTAAGCCTGACTATTGTCTCGAAACGCCTTGTAATCATTTATTACCCAGTGATGAAGAACCGGCTTATCCAGAGACGCCATCTCCCTTATCCAAGATCCTTAAATCTTGCTTAACCCTGTATAATTAATTTCACTTTAATTACCCAATACTCTTGAGTCGTAAGCATTTTATGACATTGAGTTTTATTGACAAACATTTCAACATATACTCGTACCTATTTGACGTTGTAAAAATATTGTAATGTTACTGAAGGCAGTGGTACCGTGCTATTTTACGATATCTATAGGTAGAGCTCGGTAGAGTTTCGGTTGGGAATACCCTATATGACGCGAACATCTTAGTCCCCGTAAATAGTAATGATGGATACAATACAAATACTCTTTTTTTTCACAAAAGAAACATAGACATTAAGCAGCACAATTTAGACATGCTGCATAGTAGTCGGCATGAGTCGTGAGCACAATTCTCATTGGTCGGTTTGACATTGACTGTGCTGCGGTTCACGCGATTGGTTCATCAGTCGCCAGTTTGTCAGTGTGCATCGTCTATTGGTCTAGCGAGTTTTTTCGGCTGCTATACATTGGCTGAAAGTGCCCAAGCACAGATAATCAGTGGTAGGGAACCACTGATAACTGTGCTCATGACTCGTAACGGTTACTATACAATAATTATAAATATTATAAGTACTATTGACCCATTGGAAAACCAAGTCACTCAAAGCGATCCTGTTAGATGATTGTGTAGAACAACGTTTACGCTCAACTTGAGCCTAACAACTGAACGAGAGTAAATACGATAGTTCGGTAAATGTACTCGAGCCGACTGACTTATTAAGCGAACTAATTCACTAACAAGCTCCTACTTTGTTGGGTCTTGAGGCAGGTATTTGACTATAAGCGAAGAACGAGCTGTATACACCAATTTACCCACTAGTCGCCAAAGGAGATTGCCAATCGTCCTTAAATATATGAACGTTTTCGTGCTTCGGATGTGCTGTTTATGTCGCAAACTAGTTTACTGTCTGTGAATATGGACGTGGTCATCTTTTTAGTAATTCACTGAATGTTTCAAAAAATCAACTTGAGTTAACTCGTATGTCTCCAATGTAAAGTGGGATTCATTCATTGCTTTACAACACTTATCGCTTGTCGCTCACCGCTTGTCGTGAGACAAATCCGTAATCGAGTACAGGTTAACTCACTAACAACGGGTTGAACAAGGCCCGCTGTTAATTCTAATTAAAAAAGTTTACAAGGGTAACACATCTCATTAATAGCCCTTTCCCCTAAAGACTTGGAATGCTACGAACTATTTCCACGTAACGGCATATACATTGATTTCAGTGAGTTTTTGGTGAAATCTTTACTAAAATGATTATTTATTTTTAAAAAAACATGAGACATTTTGCATATGCTGCTATACCACCGTATGTTTTAACTTGTAGCGGCGCGATACGTACAGTAATATGAGTGCGCGCCTCACGTGAAATGCGGACCACGCATGATGACGCAAGCAGCGATTATAGTAAACAATAGAATATATCACACGCATCATACCAAGACTGGCCAATCGGCATACGTCTTCCGATTGGCCAGTCTCAAACGCGCTATCAATGTTTCATAGAATCTTTGCAAATATACAGTCCGAAATTAGCATTCCAACCGCGGTCCTTAGGCTCTTAGCTATATTAGCTCTTCCAGTTTGTCTTCAATGAAAGGGCATCCATCTATTAAGACTCTTAGGCTGCGCTCAATTTGGATTTCGTACGAATTCAATTCGTTTGTATACATGACATGCGTTCACGAACAAGTTGACGACTAAATTGACGTACGACTGAGTCGCACGCAGTGTGAGCGCTCCCATGTCATGTCAGTACCCATTAATGACCCACTACAGGGTCGGGTCTCCTCTCGCAATGAGAAGGATATAGGCCTTAGTCCACCACGCTGGCCTACTGCGGGTTGGTGGACTTCGCATGCCTTTGAGAACATTTTTTTTTGTGAACTCTCAGGCATGCAGGTTTCCGCACGATGTTTTCCTTCACCGTAACAGCAGGTGATATTTAATTTCATAAATCGCACATAACTTTTATTACAAAGTCATTGGTACTGGGATTCGAACCTGGATCCCTCGATTCGAGGTCGAATTCTAAGCCACTGGGCTATCACCGCTGCGCTCCCATAGTATTTCTAATTTCCAAGCATTCCCGAGATTGTTCACGCGTGAACGTACGTACGTACTCGTATACGCACGAGTGGAATTCGTACGAAATCCAAACTCAGCGCGACCTAAGACTCTTAAATCGATAGGTAAATTAGAAAACGTTTCAACTAATTCAGGAACACGGAAGACCATTTAATTACAAAGCCAGCACGTTCAGGTCACATATCATTAGGACGGAATTAAACCTTCGCAGTGAGCCGGGATCAAGGGACAGTTAGGGTCGATGCGGGTATTTGTAGAGCCACGTGCTCTGAGGTTAAAGTTTTTATTCGGATTGCTTGCCGTTTGTTCCTTTTTGTTGTTTCGTAGACTATTACAGGAGTATTATTTTTGTATTGAGTATGGAGCTAACGAACATGCACGTCACCTGTTAAAATGACTACAACCCCCATTACCCATTAATGACCCACTACAGGGTCGGGTCTCCTTCTCGTAATGAGAGGGATGTAGGCCTTAGTCCACCACGCTGGCCTACTGCGGGTTGGTGGACTTCACATACCTTTTGAGAACATTTTTTTTGTGAACTCTCAGGCATGCAGGTTTCTTCACGATGTTTTCCTTCACTTGAGGTCGAATTCTAAGCCACTGGGCTATCACCGCTATCACCGTTAAAATAACTACAACAATATGTAAAAATGAATAAAAGAAGAAAGAAAAGAAAAACAATTATATAAAAGAATCTGCAACAAACAAACTGAATCACCAATAGCTCCACATGTGGCGTGAAAATATAACGTTTATATCTATAGCTAAAGTTGTGCCTATAGTAGATAGATACCATCTGTCTACAAATAAACATGGAAGAAGCCGTAAAATCTTTACAACATAATCTTGAGCGTACTTGTAATATAATTAACCGGAAGATAATGAAAATTACTTAACTCCTAAACTTAAACCGCGACCTAAGCCCTCATCTTTATCGTTTTACGAGAACCCTTAAAAGGGCCGTAAAAGTTGTTTTTGAGGGTTAAAAATCTGGTTACTCAAGCATCTTGAACCTTGTGAAAGCTAAGGCTTTGTAAGCAATTTTTAGTTAAGAAACTGACAAGGTGGAAAAGATCTGAAACTCAATCTGAAATAATCATCATAATCATTTTTACAAAATTTTCGTCCTAAGAGAAGTTACAAGCAATTTATTAGAAATAAATATTACGATAAATGTATGAAATACCAAATTTCATGGGTGTATGTATGTTTGTATGTATGTAGACACATATTGTATGTTTGTCCTTGCATATCTCCGAAAATAATTGACGGATCGTCTTCGTTCTTTTTTGTTTGTTAGCCTTTTGTTCAACTCAGGGAATGGTAAAAGTTTCATCAAAAACGGTCCAGTAGTTTCTGTGATATGGACTTAAAATTAAAAATTAAACCGACATAAAAAAAATATGAATAAAATTTGTTACATACTTTAGGCCTACTATTTTTTGAGGCTGGTGCCAAAATTTAACGATGGAAACAAAATACTCGATACTAAAGATACCAACCTCAAAACATAGTAGACTTAAAGTATGTAACAAGCTTTATTCATACTTTTTTGATTACGGTTTAATTATTTTCAATAATTTTTTTTAGAATTCCACGCGGACGTAGTCGCGGGCAAAGCTGGTTTCAATACAAAGGCATAGTACATTACACAGCATGCAGGATCTCGTATCAAGAGTGAAATCGAGACGTGTCTATAAGCCAGCGTGATTTGATGGATACATTGCTACCGGGGAAGGAATTTTCCAATTACTGGGAAAGGTTCACAGCCAGAACTAACTTACATTTTGCTAAGCTCAGTCGACCGGGCCGAACTAAAACACATGCCAAGACTACAAAGATATTTTCTAGCCTAAATACCTTCAGCGAAATTGGGTTGAAAACGATGCCTACCCGATACCTACAGTATTTTGGTTAAGTATTAAATTTATCTTTCCCTTGCTGTTTTAAGGAATATAAAATGAAACAATTGATATCATGTCAGTAATCCATTAACGACCCACTACAGGGTCGGATCTCCTCTCACAATGAGAGGGATATAGGCCTTAGTCTACCACGCTGGCCTAGTACGGGTTGGTGGACTTCACATGCCTCTGAGAACACTCACGATGTTTTCCTGCACCGTAACAGCAGGTGATATTTAATTTTATAAAACGCACATAACTTTTGTTATAAAAGTAATTGGTGCGTGCCACTGGGATTCGAACCCGGACCCTTCGATTAAGAGGTCGAATTCTAAGCCAGTTAAAATGGTTATGATGTTAATTGTTAATCTTAATAATTATATTCCATAGTGAATTTGTAGCATCAGAATATTATAATACACAGGTATCTTACTTTGAATACTTTGGTTACCATAAAGCCTTTCAACTTGTTTGAACGAAGCTTAAAGCACACACACTAAATATCTTCTATTCTATTTACCATGAAATGGTCCGATATTCGTGCCATAAATCGGGTCGTAGCTATTGCCTAGGACGATCCGTTACATATTGAAACAGGTCATAAGACGATAGCTTTACGTACAATTTATTTTTCGACAATACCTCATCATAGACTAAGGAATACATAGATTCAGAAGGTACTTAAAGAAAATAAGGAGAAATATTTCAGGCAAAAAAATTCAAGGGGTTGTAGCTCATAGATGTTCACCCTCATCAAGCCTATTTCATCCTTAGTGGACGTGTGTAGGAATTTTTCAATTTCCGTAAAAGTTCTACAAGCCGTGAGACTTCGCAAAGAAACAGGTCAGTGTCATTGCTGCCGTAATTTTTTCCCTTACTTCCTTCCTTCCTTTCAGCCCTTGGCGGTCCACTACTGAACATAGGCTTCCCCTAATGGACGCCACTCCGCCCGGTCCTGGGCCCTCTGAATCGAACGGTTTCCCGCTGTCTTCTTCAGGTCATCAGTCCACCTGGTGGGAGGGCGGCCTGTGTTCCTTTTCCCTAAACATGGTCGCCATTCGAGAACCTTTTTTCCCCATCGGTTGTCTGTCCTGCGAACGATGTGGCCAGCCCATTGCCACTTTAATTTCCAAACTTTGAGAGCTATGTCGGTCACCTTCGTTCTTCTATGGATTATGAAATCCATTGCTGATTCTGTCTCGTAGAGAAATACCAAGCATAACTCTCTCCAGTGCCCTCTGGGCGACCCTGAGCTTGTGGATTAGACTCACAGTAAAGGACCACGTCTCGGCACCGTAGGTCATAAATTTTTTACAGTTCGTTAATTTTACTGCAAAAGTTACAAACGTTTCTGTTCAGAAAACTAACATGATTCAGTAAAGCGAACCTATCATTTTGCCGGAATCTAACAATACCTTTAAGAATCAATTACTGAGGCGATGAGTAGAAACAGACCGTTTTTTTCCTCTTATTTGTTTTTAAATCTTAATGATTTTGTCATTGCGTTATTTTTTATTTGCAAAACAATTATTATAGTACCAAATAGGACAAGTAATTGTAAATAAACGGAATATATCTAGTAAATTTGATGTAGGTACTAGTTCTGATCTTGACGTCTTACGAATAGTAGAAATATTAAATTATAATTGCTAAAGATTTTACAATTATAACTCTTCATTATCCTCTTATAACGGCCTCGTCTCGGCCTCTATTAAAATCGATAGATTTGGTCTCAACAAACTGATTAATTTTGAGGCTTAATAGCGCTCTCGCCTGCTAGTAAATTAAGTAATTGGATGTCTGATATCGTCTACTATAACAAGATATTTGCATATTTTAACAGGTAAAACTAAAGCCTATTACAGGTTAAATGATAATTATATTAAGGAGTTTTGGAGCGCGTTGAGCGGTAGCAGATTACCATAACATTTAGTGACCTTGAACATTTATGTAAATAATGAAAGGAATAATTGTAAGTACCCTGAATCATGCTATCGAAGTTTTCCAAACATCTGTCACATGCAAAACAAAGTATGGACGTCAGGTATGCATTTACTGCATTAGTACCAAATACAGCCGCATGTTATCTCAAGAATTATGGTGGTCGTATGTCGTATGTATGTCGTTTGTGAAATCCACCAACCCGCATTAGGCCAGCGTGGTGGTCTAAGGCCCTCACGTTGTGAGAGGAGACCCGACCCTGTAGTGGGTCATTAACGGGTTACTGACATGTATAGGTATCGCAACATAATTATTCTTTACAAAATCAGGAGGAATTTAGAACAGTCAAGTTTTGTAGTAACTTACCAAAAATGTTATAACATTAAAACTTTACATTGCAGGAACGGTACACTCACGCAAATGTTGACACATCCTGCGTGAACCGACAATGACCGACACCCAAAAGTTTGTGGTTTGAAAAAGTTTCATAATGTTGCTTTATTACACAACTCGTATTCCGCTGAAGGCTCCTAATGTGCTGAGATTCTAAGTGAAAGCTGCCACAGGGGCAAACGACATGACTTGCATTATGACCCGTCCAAGTGAAAGACAGAGAGCGGTGATAAAATTATAGGATTCGGAAAAAATGACATGCTTTTATTACAATGAAAGAAATCAGGGCAGGAAAATGTTTATTAAGCTACCGACCTATTGAATTTATAATATTAAATTCATCATTAATTTAAAAAGAAAATTATTGGTAGATTTACTTGGCATGCCTGACTCCTTCTTTCTTTTTCTGTCTATCTGTCAGTCATACAACCTTTAAGAACCTCTTCCTAAAGGTTATCTGGAATAAATATCTCTAAAGGAATAAGACCGCCTTTTTGTGCTTTTTATTTTGTAGTCGTTGATATAATGACGAAGCCGCGTCTATGAAGCTACGACTCCGTGGACCTAAGCGACCGAGAGAGCCTAAGCGAATAGGCTGATAAGTGGGGAAATAGATAAGAGAAGGGCTTTAATGCTATTTCCCCTCTTCCCGCTTATGACTTGCGCCTCAGCTGGACATTACAGGCATCGATTGTCCGTCGACTGAAACGTCGGAGTAAGGCCCGTTTTATTTGTTGGCAATTTATTTGCACAGTGACTGGTCAGTTCTGCGGTGATCGATCCGTTTTCAATTTCTTTTATTTGCTTCCCCGAGCTGCTTGAACGAATTGCGGTTAAAAATCCTTGAACTGTTACTGATAGAAAATGGACCCTTTTATTTGGAAATTTCGATTTCACGTCTTAAATGTTTAACTCGTGACTTCGCTTCAGTTCAAGGACTTATAGCGACTACGACTACCCGTCGAGAGATGGCGTCACGCGTATTCTGAAACGCGCTATCGAAGTTTTGTACATCGCTGGCGTATAAACAAAAACTTCAAGATATACGTCATCGGTGCAACCACTCCCCAGGTTCTCTCTCCAGAGATCTCCTTCTAGGCGATAGTAGGAGATCTCTTTCTGCCATAAGGCTTTTTCATATTCTGGCAATATTCTAGCTGGATTTTTTGCTATGACACATTTCTCCTGATAAATGCTAATTACAGTTAAATACACACAATTAGTCCGAGTTCGAATTTCAGGGGCACGCACTAATGACTTTGTAGAAAAAATTATGGGCGCTTTATAAAATTAAACAAAATTGCTATTACGGTGAAGAAAATATAATGAGTAAACCTGCATATCTGAGTTCACAAAAAAATTTCTCAAATGCATATGAAGTCTACCCGCATTAGGCTAGGTTGGTGGACTAAGGCCTACATCCCTCTCATTGTGAGACGAGATCCGACCCTGTAGTTTGTCATTAATGGCTTACTGACACACAATTTATCCCTTTTAGGTACATTTGATAGATATTTCACTGAACTCAAGTAATTTGCACCAGACATTTGCTCTTGTGAATGGGACGGAATAGCTAGTACCGAGATCTCTCTGTAGTTTAGTATATTTGCGGTTACCTACATTGCCCCATAATGTTGGGGCGGCAACAATCACTCTACCGGAACACACTGGGTACATACAACTTGTAGCAAACTCAAACTAAAACTCAAAAGCTTTTATTCATTATCATCATAGGTACCTAACCTACAATTTGTGCACACTTAATGAAAGTCATACAGATAAATTATACATTCTACATTCATCCGCCTTGATCGCCCCTCAGGCAAAACGTAGACTGGGAGAAAAAAGCGGGCGGAAAAAAACTCCCAGAACTCTTTTAAAAGTAAATAAAACTTAGTCTACTTAGTGCAGTATGGCTAGGTCCAATAAAGGAACACACGTGACAGCTATCGTGTGTGTCAATATCGCCCCATTGCCATCCGCTCACAAATAAATATTGTTACATGGTGTATAGAAATAGCCTATAGTGAAGTTATTCAATCCCATGCTTTCTTTTCTTCTAGCTATTAGTTAACTGTTCCGAATATAATAGGTTCACATAATGCAAGGTGTTTTAATGGCGACATGATCTCTCAGGTTATCTACAGATAAATTAAATAAATAGGTAACAATTCGCATTCATAGATACACTAGGATTCCCTGTGTAAAATTTTAACTCATCATCATTAAAATCTCCTCGCCGCTGGTAATCGAACCCAGGACCCTCTGCGCAGCCCATCACTGCGCCACTCCGATGGACTTATAAAATAACTCTAACTTGATGAACGGCTCATAAATGTCACCTGCTGTAACGGTGAAGGAAAACATCGTGATAAAATCTACATACCTGAGAACACTTCATGCCAGTAACCCATTAATGACCCACTACAGGGTTAGGTCTCCTTCTTGTAATTAGAGGGATGTAGGCCTTAGTCCACCACGCTGGCCTAATGCGGGTTGGTGGACTTCACATACCTACCTTTGAGAACATTTTTTTTGTGAACTCTCAGGCATGCAGGTTTCCTCACAATGTTTTCCTTCACCGTAACAGCAGGTGATATTTAATTTTATAAAGCGCACATAACTTTTTTACAAAGTCATTGGTGCGTGCCACTGGGATTCGAACCCCGACCCCTCGATTCGAGGTCGAATTCTAAGCCACTGGGCTATCACCGCTGTGAGATATAAGAACTCTAAAATATGAGAATTCTTCATAATGTTCTCGAAGGTATGAGAAGTCCACCACCTCGCATTAGGCAAGCGTGGTAGACTAAGGCCTACATCCTTCTCATTGTGAGAGGAGACCCGACCCTGCAGTGGGCTATGTTCAAAGACTCCGTTTCTTATCATAGATACCCATAGCAAGCCAATAAAAGCGTATTGAAAAGGAACTCGCGTATATCTTAACTTACATTGTTTACGAATGAAATAAAAGAAGCTAACGTTTCTCGAACTTTGTGACTTAGAATTTCATATCTTCACAACGTCATGAGGAAAGCATAACTCATGTGCATGAAATATGCACATCGGGGCGCTGTAATGCAGTGTGTTCGTGAAAATTCTAACAAAGTATGTAGTTTTCGCATGTATCTCGTTGACCTCACTGTTTATTTAATGTTATATTTTACATACCTAATAATACTTTTGTGTTTTGTGATATTTTACATAAACATACTACTTTTTCTTCCATTTGAAACGTACTAACTCCAGCCCGTGACTAAATCCACATGCACCTCAGAATTTAATTCATAGAGAGCTAAAAACTATATTAATATGTATGTCCTATATGTTAAAGCAGATTATGCACAACTTGTGTATCAAATTTCATCCAAATCTCTAGTCGTTTTGTGTAAAAGTGTAATAAACAATCATAGTAAGTACATCTCTTCATCCATACCCACTACTTTCGAATGTATTACACTAACAAATAATAATAAAGTAGGTAGAATAAGTGGGTATTAGTGTAGAAAGTCTATTTGAGGTCAACATCTTAGTCCTTATAAATAGCTCACGTATGATCTCAAATAGGATTTCTTTATATTTGAGGTCGGTCGTGGGTGGACGCTGCATTAACTTTCAGTTCCATCCCCGTTTACTATTCAATTCTATTTTAAGTAAAAAAGTGATTTATCAACCTGGATCATATTGTAATTAGGACAGCTCGAAATTCAATTAGTTTGCAAAAGAATTGGGGAAAGTCCTCTCTTTTCAATTCCGGGAATATTTGCATCGGACCTCCTTCTGATTTTCATTTTAATATCGCCGAGAACGTTTAGTAATGCATACCGGTTCCAAAAATTTAAAATTTTGTATCCATACGCACTACTGTTGTAAGAAAATAGGAATTTAACATGTTTAAGAGAGAAATAATTATGCGTAAATTTTATTTTCCTGGCTATAATTTTATCTTTTATTGCAGTTCAAATTTTAATAATTCTTGTTCTTTTTGTATATTTAAAATAATGGAACGTCTCGACATTTTCATTTACTTTAATCTTAAAAGTTTGTATACTTATCAAAAACATTAATTCGAAAGTAATGCTGAACTGCCGTGGGTGCAACGGACACACGCAAGGCAACAACATATTTTTAATATAGAAAGACCAAGTAAATAAACAAGAAGTACAAGCCGCTCACTATATAGGACGTAGACTTTATGTTTTATGATCAGAAAAAGATCGTTGGATTAAAGGCAAAGAACTGGGCGAAGTAGCGTCGATTAAGGAAAGCCTACGAATATGTCCAGCTGTGGACTACAAAGGGTTGAAAGGAAAGGAGGGAAAGACGGTGTTATAAAATACGTTAATTCAAAATGTAGTGTGGTTAGACCCGAAATACAAAATTAAGTGCCGACATTTTTGATATTGAATATTAAGAATGATTAATGTGCTAGTAGCTAGGGATATTTCGTTGGATCCAATTCCAAAAATCTTTGATTTTCCTTAAGAGAAATTGATCGCTAATCTCTTTGAGATTTGGAGATTTTGATTGACTCCAATTTCCAATTAATTTGACAGTGAGTTGAGACGGTCTGATTACAATGGGTCTATTATTCTGTGGCAAGATTTAATACTGTGAAATAGTGCTTCGAATAAAGTAGAAAGTAAGTAGCCTTGGTTTAAATTTAAAACGTAATATGATGGGGTTTAGCAAATAATGATTTTATTCATCTAAACTTTTGTTAACGAATTTAATGGAATCTTTTAATGTTGCCCTATTTTGAACATTTATTATTAATATTGCTTTTTAATTAAGCACTTCTAAGCTTTAGAGGGCACGTTAAGCCATCGGTCCTGGTTGTTGTTGCTCGTAAATCCTTAAATTTTGTCCGAGGCCCTATGGGCGGTTTGAAAACATGCGAAACGGGTTGGCTACTAGCCCACTTCTCTATAGTAACCGTCATGAGTCGTGAGCACAGATTATCAATGGTAGGGATATTGTATACTTTCGGCCAATGTACAGCAGCCGAAAAAACGTGCTGGACCAATAGACGACGCTCACTGACGAACTGACGTTTGTCGAACCAATCGTGTACACCGCAGCGCAGTCAATGTCAAACCGACCAATGAAAGTTCTGCTCACCACTCGTGACGGCAACTATACCATTCCGCATTGGAGCAGCGTGGTGGCATTTGCTGCAAGCCTTGCTCCTGTTATGGGTAGTGCCCACTACCCGACACACCCGTACACAACAGTGGGACATAAAACGGTTGCCACCCACCCAAGTTTTATAAGCATCCTTTGCTAGTATTATATTGCTTCCAATTCTTATTAATTGCTGTTTTATCCACACAAATACTATACTTATGTGGATAGTAATAATTATCTACATACCTATTCATTATTTACCATAGTGACATCTTACATCTATACAAATAAATAAAATTGGAGTGTCTGGTTGTATTAAAAAAAATAACCGCTTTTTACTAAATTCATATTTTATGAAGTAGGTATACACGTTAGAATTACCAAATTTTTTTTTTTAATTTTTGTCTCTGTTTCTTCCAGCTAATCTCTGGAACGGCTTGACCGATTCTGACGGCACTTTCACTGGCAGATAGCTAATATAATAAGGAATAATTAATTTAGGCTATTTTTATTTTACAATTATATTATATAAATTTTATTAAATTCCACGCGGACAAAGTCGCGCACACATTAAATTTTACATACGATCTAAGTTCCAATTTGGAATGGAATTGCAAAACACAGCGGCACTATACACTACTATACATACATACACGTGGAATTGTGGACGTACCAGTATTACTTATTCAGATTCTGCGGCGGCCGCACTCACACTCTTGCCTCGTAGTCCTCGTACATACCCGGACCAATCGTTAATCAATATAAAAAATATATTTTACCATTAAACTTAAAATTTACGAAAAACTTTTTGCGACAGTGGTGTAGATAAATAGCATATACATACGTACATGTCATTGTAGATACAAGACATATTAAGCTTGACGAGACGTAAATCTGATTACATTTCAGATAATTGAATTAGGTGTAAGTACTGAAATGAAAATGCTTGTCTAAAATAAGCAACGCCATGAGTACGAATTCCTAGAATTTGGCAAACCATATTATTTTACTTCGCTTTCATTGAATCATACAATTTTCGTTTCTATAGCTGTTATTTCCGAGAAATTCTGGACATACTTACAAGGAAAACTACAAATTTTAATGCATAATAAATTTCTGTGAAATTAATTTTACGGCACCATTTTACTTTTGTCAGTAATTTCTTTGACAAAATTAGTAATCATATTTACTGTTTTTATTGAAATGTGTCGGTTAACCAATTTTTCCACAACTACCTATTTATACTTTTTTGATCTAAGCAAAGATGCGAAAGTAAAATTCTCTTAGTTTACTTTGACAAGTATAACAACAGTCGCCCAAAATGATGACTGATTTTGGTTCCATCATGATCATTTTTTGATCATTAAGAGAGAAGTAATGGAATCATTGAGACTAATGGAATAAAATAAATCTTCAAGTGCTAAGGTAAAAATAAACCCAAAGAAGGTACATGTTTCTTTGAGTTTTCTGCCCTGTAAATAATGCTTTTCTTACTGTTTCATTTATTTGTATGCGATAAATTAAGCCAGTGTTTTACAAATTCATTGCGCTGAAACACTCATTTGAAATAATTTAGTATTTTGTATTTGTATTTCTTACCTTAATAAGTACCTAATTCTTAAGGAGAAAATAATAAAGTTTCTTAAACCATTCATCCGTATGAAGCTCATCTTAACTCACAATAAGGAAAACGAAAACGGACCCGGATAAACAATAAACGCCGAGGAATCATCTAACATAAACAATGAACATACTTCTTTGCCAGATAATATACAGGATGATTTGTTTTATGACGTATTTCCGATAAGTGTGTAGACAACCTCAAAACAAATCGTTTAAGCCATGTAAAACCCTATCCAAAACTCAACGGTTTACGAGATATTTGAGTTTGATTGAATTTGAAGAAAAGTCAATTACTTTTAAAATCCCAATCTTACGAGTATCAAGTGTTCTTTTTATTATGGCATTTTAATTATTAAAAAATGAACACTTCATAAAATTGGGATTTTTTATTATTTTGGAGTACTTGACATTTGTAGCTTCAAAAATAATGAAAAATGCATGAAAACTACAACAGGTTTCATATTATAGCCTTAGAAGTTAGCTTTTACTCACTTTCAGACAAAGAACTAAATAAATTTAATGTGCAAAACCCCTTTAAAACTTCCTCATTTATCCAGCTTTCAAAAGGTACATACGTTACTTTGTGTAAGCCTATTACTTAAGTGTTCCCTTTTATTATTCCTAAAAGATACTATCTTTTCATCACATAAGGGTAAATATGGATTAATTGAGACAATACTTCGTCACTTTTCCCTTTCCGCCTTCCTACGAAAAACATGTGCCCGATAAGCCAACAAAGCCTGTTTCCCCATATTGAGATAGAAAAAGTTTTCCTTAATTTACCCTAAAGCTTTGTCGTTTAACCTTTTGTTCCATCTCTTAAAGACTGAAACTACATCTCATATACATAATATTAATACATGAAGTTATCACTTCTGTCGAGCGTCCCGAGATTTTTTATTTAAAAAACGAGAAAAACAGGCAATCGGACGACCTGTGCTGAGACATGATCTTACGCAGATGCGTATAGTTAATCGTATCGAGCTGTTATTAGTATAGGAAGATGTGAAGACAGATTGACTTTACGCTTTAACGATAGTGTGTCACCTTTGCCTATGGATACGGACAATACCAGGGGAGTCGCCACGCCAGTGCGTTCAAGGAGTGTTCTTTATACGACTTGTGAAGAACCCCATATCATAATCCCGTGAAAATACCTCTGATGGTAGATCATTCCACTTATGTTTGGCTGGCTGCAACCCTTTTATGGTCCACTGTTGGGCTCGGGTCTCTCCCCACAACAGGAGGCCTGGAGTATATTCCACCGCTGCAATGCGGATTAGTGGAGATACGGGCTAAAGGCTAACCCGGGTCGGATGTCAAACCACCCGAAGGGCTTCCGACAAGGTTTACCGCCTGCTATCGTTTCGATAACAAGTGAGATCGACGGCTTAAAGTGCCCTCCGAAATACGGAACCGCGCATTTAATTAGCCACAAGCTGTCACCCAGCCAGGTGCTGACAGCGTCCGACATTGCTTAATATTTTCGATCGCTCGCGATCTACTAAAACTCAAGATCGATCTGTGTAGATACTTGCGACTAATTAATTATGATTTAAGCAAGCATTTGAACCGATTTGCTTAAATTTCCCTGACATTACTCCATTCTTTCTTTCCAATGATTTCCTCACTAAGGCTTTTTGGATTTACCCACTTTTCCTTTCCAACTTGCGACGTCCCCAATATACGGAGGGAAAGATTTCCGATAAGCGACAACAATGCCTATTTTTCTCCCATTTACCCTCAAGGGGCCGTCTTTCAGCAATATTTATTGCCTCACACTCTTTTTGCAACTCGATTTAATGGTGAACTGCTATCTTAATTGGTAAAGTTACACCTTTAATAAGTTTTCATTGATTTTCATTTTAAGAGCAGCAAAATAAAGTATATTTTCCCTTTTAAAGAACTTTACTTGTTTCCTCACAATAATTTTGCCTGTTTAGACCGTTGATGTACGACAATCTCGCGCGCAGTGTGAGCGCTGCGCTCCCATAGTATTTATAAGATCGGGATAGTTCGTCCGTGAACGTACGAATACGCACGAGTTGAATTCGTACGAGCACACACCTAAACTGAGTGAGGCCTTGTCTTTATTTTCTAAAATCTTACATAGTGTCTAACTTGAAGGTATAAGTAATAAAAACAAGTAGGTTACTATGATTGCATTAAATAATTTTATTCACAAATAATACTATTTTTAAACTACTAGTAGAAAGATATCTTATAATTAACTTAGCTAAGTAATATCACATATCACCAGCGACATACTTCGTTGTTATAATCGTGAAATTAAAGATTTTTTCAAAATTCTTTAATTTTATGAAAGAGCATCGTTAAACGAATCACAGACAGATTTCACAAATCTTTTTATTCGAAGTATAATCTTGATTTTTTTCTTCTTCGTCCTCTCCGTTATTAGATTAATGTTTTTCGTCTATTTTCGTAAAACATTTTATTTTTACATCTTTTCCTCGATGGTTTTCATCTTACACGTCTATATCGGAATCGCAAAGCTAATAAAAATATTGCAAAATAAATTACTCACTAGCGGCTTGTATCAAAACTAAAATAAATACGTCAATAAATAAAACATAAGTACTGTTGTTTAAAAAAATAAAAACAAATGAAATAATAATAAATACGACACATTAAAGTCTCATACAAAATAAATTAAAGTTACTCAGTTATTGATAAGTACAAAATCGTATTTAAAAATTGCTATTTACAGAAAGTCAACTATAGATAGTCTTTAAATAGTTCACAAATCTCAAAAGATTAAATTTTATTTAAAATACAATATAATACTTTTATAAAATTACGTTCCGATTAAACATAGTATAAAAATATATGATAATAATACAAATCCTAATGAGGGTATTAAAGTTATCGAAGACGATGTCGTATTATTAACGTATACAACAGGCCACCAATGATTGATGGAAATGAACTGGCCTTCATCTTTTGGCTTTTCTGTTACGTGTTCAAGCATATTATCCGGTATATAATCTCCACATCTCGGGAAATCAGGAGGAATGGGCGTCATATCTTTATGTTCGCCTACCTTAAAGACTAACGCCATTCCAACTTCGACATGGAATTCGATGTGGCAATGGAAAAGCCAATATCCAGGGTTGTCTGCCTTAAACCTAATAACTGTGTAGCCCCCATCGGGAACAGTAACCGTGTCTTTTAGTGGAGCATTCTTTAAATTTCTTTTGAGAAGACCAGCTTCGTCGAACGCTTTGATTTCTTCTATCGTCGTATCGTTGGCGAGTCGTCTCATGCCGACTACTCTGAAGTAATGTCCGTGTAAATGGAAGGGGTGGTTGGCATCGAATGTGACGCCTTCGTCGACGATAATGATTTCGACAACAGCATTCTTCCTCACAGACAAAACGTGGGGACACTCGCAGTATCCCGCCCTGCAATTGTCGTCTATGCTGGACGCATTGCAGAAGCCGTCTGTCGAGGGTCGAGTGAGGAGGAGGGGACTGGAGGGCATCTTCATACTGATGTGATTCAGCTGCGGTGTGTAGAGACGGTTGTCTGGTTCCGGAACTGTAAGAGATGGGAAATGGAAGATTAAAATTTGAAATTTGAACTTTTGGGCAATGTTGATCACTTACTTGAGAACGAAAGAAAACCTAAAATTTCACGATCAAAATTTAGGTCCAATTTGGATGTAACCCGTATTCAAACTTAAAAATAAAACTGAATAGACGCAAATGCTACAAACAAAAGTAGAAAGGTGTGTGACGTTCAAACTCAAAATGTGATTTTTTAATAGCACAGAATCCGTTGGTGGTTCTAAAAAAAATAAAAAAAAATATAAATAAAATAAATAAATAAAATAGCTGTTGCGGATCACAGACCAGAATAACAGAAGATACAACTCATACAACAGGAATTCACATTCACAAAATCGTTTTTGTTTTTTTTTTGTTGTCGTTTTTATTTTTTGTCATAACTAAATGCATTGTTTTCAAATAAATGGAACACAGGGGTATTGAATGATCGCTTTGAAATAAATTAATCATAGCATTAAGTGTTGTGTATTCTGTTATTCAACTCTAAATTGTAAATAAGTTATCATAAATGCAAATTAATTTCAATATGGAGCACTTGTTGACAGTGGGATTTGGCACTAACAGCAATAATTTGAATAAATAATTCTAGTTCCAATCATTTTATATTTTAGCAACACAGAAATTGATTTACTGTTATTACCATTACTTATCGTTATAAAATTTGTTTCACCATTAATTCTCTTTGAATTCAGTCAAACGTACTTTAAATCCTATGTTATTTTCAGTTACAAATTTCGAATTTAATTGGAAATTTCTAAAACCCTCGACAATCTACAATTCATATTTTTCTATATACGGATGCATCCTGTATCGGCGTCTTCGGTGACTGAATATTCACTACATTCCAAAGCCAGCCAAAACGTGAAGACGTTATTTTGGCTCAATTCGTCAAACAGCATGTCGCAAATTATTGAAACCTTACGAATGCAGCATACTTAGAGAAATAATTCAGTTAATTCGTTAGACAGCATGACCTGCACAGCATATTTTGACCTGTGGCGACTTCCGCCACTCGTCAATAGATGGCGCCACACGATGCTGAATCACGCTATAGAAGTTTTCTACATCGCTGGCATATATACAAAAGTCCGACATGACGTAATCGGAGCACGGCCGCTCCCCAGGCATGATCACCTCGCCTGGTTGGAGATCTCCCTTTGCTAAAGAAGTGTCTATAACGCTACTCCTCCGCAGACAGCAGCATAGTCGACTGAATAACATTGCCATTATCCTTTAGTCCCCATCATAACTTCTAAGGCTAGCAATCTTTCATCAACGGTGGTGCAAATGGCTTTTGGAATGGTGACCACGTACTGGCAACCGTAATGTAGGAAGCCCTGCTCAATGGCGTGCCGATTTGCTCTAAGTGTGAGAGCAACTGGATGAGGAGAACCAAGGACCGGACTCAGTGCTACGCCTTGGGAAAGGCCTATATCCAGCAGTGGACTAACGTGAGCTGAAAAGAGAGTGAGAGAGCGAGAGAAAGAGTCACTCACCTTGATAATATCCGTAATATGGCGACTTGTGGAAGTGCGAGTTGTTCTTCGCATAGAAGTCGTAAGCCACGTAGAACTGGTAATCAGCCACCTCCTTCAGGCTCTCGTCGTAACCCTCAAGGGACCTCATCTCTGCCACGCTGATGGTCTCGTCCTCTTCCTCTCCTTTGTTCAGGGCGTTTAGTTGCTGGTGAAGAAATGGATATGGTTAATGAAGATCAATCATTCAATCATTTTCTCTTTCTTTCTCATTCTCACTTCAGATAAATAAACGTTTCACACTCATAGACCCACACTAGGAATTCCAGTGTGTCATCATCACACACAAGACAAGAACACATACACACACACCTAGACCAGAAATAAATTGAAACTCAGCAATTGGTCTCGTGTATATCCATGGCACCAACGATACAAGGAATCTCAGTGAGTTTTGAGTGTGAAGTGACATTATTATTACTAAAACAAAGAATCTTCTCAACTAAAAGTCACTAGCAAAATGGCAACAAAGCCTATCAAGCCACTAACTAAATGGCCAAGACATCACATGGGTAATATGGGTATATCATCAGCAAAATAGTAATCAAGGCTAGGCTATTATTAGTCGAGCGGCGAGTATTTTAGTAACTAAACAGTAAGTACTGAACAATGAAAATTTAGTCGAGCAGTTAAAATATATTTCCTCTTTAAATTACTCGCCATTCGAGTAAAATACAATCCTTGTGTGAACTAAGTTTCAAGAACTGTAATTTGTTATAAGACAACGTAATTAAATCAATTAATAAAATGAAAGACTTAAATTATAAACTTAATGCACCCTACTAAAGTCACCAGCAAATTGGCTATTAAACCTTTAAAGTCACTAATTAAATAGCCAAGACGGCGAACAATATGCTAATCCACTAAGACTCAATGCCATACTCAGCTTTCTTGCAGAACTAATCTCGCGAGTTGGCGCGAGCCCAATAGCGTTATGACGCCATTAGCAACTTGTTAATTATCCGATTGAATTGCAGACATCTTTGATTCAAAGACAAAGACGAAAGAAAAAAATTGTTTATTAATTGCATTAATATGGGTTAGTTTAAGATTTTAACATTTGATCAATCCATATTTATCTTTTTAGGTATATAAATTTATTTAGATAAAGCTAAAGATTTGAAGTTAAAACCTGATTATACAAACATTAATAAATGTTAAGCTAATTCAAATGTCGTATAAGACCCCCCGCATTGATATATTTTTTGGCATATACGTTTATTTTTTACTTTGTATCTAAACCCACGTGTGGTTTTCGAGATTAAATTCAAAAGGTTGAAAAGATTCAATTCGGTCATCCTAATATTCATTTTTCTATCAAATGAGGTCGTAATAACAAAATACTACAGCTAGAGGGGATTATTTAATAAAAAGCCTAATTAATAGTTAATTAATAGTTAAGGGGATTATTTAATAAAAAGCCTAATTAATAGTTAATGTTAATAATTTGCTGGTCAAAAGTTGTAGGGAAGACCTCATTAAAATATTTGTCTTTGTCTTTTATTTGTCTGGTTTCTTCTACAATATAATACACTTACAAGACCAAATTGCGAGGTCGTTAACCACAAAATGTTTTCTTGATTAGCGAAAGTGTAAAATAAAATTTATAGAGTTTAAAACTTAGGACCGCTTGAAGTTTAACTGATGTTTTATTATGGTAGTAAAACGAACGTTAAACCAAGTGACGATAAAATCTGAGTAAACCGTTAAAGTGGGCGATTTTAAGCGGTTTCAATAATATTGTCAGCTGATGTTTTGAGAATGAAGTAGTGACGTTCATTGAGCACTATACTATAGATCAGTTGATTTTTCAAAAGCTTTTCTCGGTATTGGTGAATCTTGGGAAAAGTTTAAGGAAAATTTTTGCACATAACTGTGTGATCTATTATTTTAGTCGCAGCTATTTTTATCATAAAATTAACCACTTCACAACAGAATACAAAAAAACCTATTATTGCGAGGGACTTTGCCCAATTTCATTGTAATATAATAACTAATATGACTAACATTCATGCAAATTTTCAGCTTCTTTGCAATTAAAGCAACCTTATTTACGGGTACCTTTTCGAGCAAATTTAACCGGACTAAGTATTTTGCATAAAAGGGAATAGGTACTCAAGCTAATTCATATTTCAAATGACTGTGAATGAAATGAGTGAATTGATTGTGCGTGGAAACGTGTAAAATAATCAGTAAATAGGTATTGTAACTTGTAACATGGCACGGCTGTTAAGTGCCTGATACTTGTATATAAAATACATCCATTTCATGACAATAACAATATCGCGAATATAATTCATCGAAACCTTTACGGAATCTCTGATTATACAAATTCCGACATATCCAGCTTTCCAGTAATTAAACCATCGTTCATATTAAGCTTAATAGGTATTCACGTTGTAGTTACTATTGGAGCTTTCAAACATAGATTTATATTCAGAGCCAGTAAAATAACATCAAATTAAAATCTAATAAACTAAAATAATGAAAAAAAAACTAAAACTATGACAAATGAAAAACATCGCTGCGATGAGGAAGAGTGCCCAAGATACTGGCTGCATTGCCTCTCTGGACAGCTAAGCTAATGCGCTGTCCAAAGTAGGCTCCTGCCTTCGGGTCACCCAACGCTACGACCAGACGCGAAGACAGATCTTTATAGAAATCTTATTAATCTTAATCTTATCTCTTAATCTTTATCTTTATCTTTTATCTTTTTATCTTTATTTTGAGCCAGTTGAATTTTGAATCAGAATACGACCATAATTTAATTAGAAGTCGTTACATCGCTTGTACGGTTGAATTATAATGCGATAATGTGATTTCAATGGAAACTACAAAGCAGATTAATTAACTTTAACTCTAATTTATGGGCTCCTGTTAAGTAATGGATAATCACCGTAAAGAAAGCTTGATTTTTTAAAAATATAAATAGATCAGGCAATCAGGCAGACGGGCCACCTGTTGGTAAGTGGTCACCGTCGCCTACTGACACGTGCAACACCAGGTCGCCAGTGCGTCGCCGGCTATGAAGAAGAGCTCTTTTCACGCCCTTTTTGAAGAACCCCATGTCATTGTCCTGCGATAATACATCAGCCGAAAGACCGTTCCAAAGTCAACACGTACGAGGTAAGAACTTGCGCGAAAAACGGACTATGAAGAACCGCGACAGATCCAGGTGGTGGGTTGGAACGTTAGTCTCCGGTGGGTGGTAAAATGATGAAAGGAAGATTTTGGTATAATTTTGTGTACCTTAAGGTACCTTCGCAAACTGCTAACTTGCTTATCCTCTCTGCTATGATGCAGAACTCTAGACCGCGAGTTTATCCGTGTGGATTTAAAAATTTTGCCCAGAAAGAATAAAATTGTATTATGAATTCTATTCTATAAAAAGTGTCCTATGTTTTAATCGAGATTATAAGCTATCCGCATACCAAATTTCATTCATATCTGTACAGCCGTTTTTGCATCAAAGGATAACAAACATTCACCTACTTGAAAATCTTCATATTTATAACAATAGTGGGATAGTACTCGTATATTAGGAAGTAGTGTAGCGGAGATAAGGACTAAGGTAAGCATGTTTTTATTTTATGTTTTTGAAATACCTATCCTTAAGCGATAAGAGCGATATCACGTCGGTGATAGCCTTGTGGCTTAGAATTCGACCTCGAATCGAGGGGTCCGGGTTCGAATCCCAGTGGCACGCACCAATGACTTTGTAATAAAAGTTATGTGCGATTTATGAAATTAAATATCACCTGCTGTTACGGTGAAGGAAAACATCGTGAGGAACAAAAAAAATGTTCTCAAAGGCATGTGAAGTCCACCAACCCGCAGTAGGCCAGCGTGGTGGACTAAGGCCTACATCCCTCTCATTGTGAGAGGAGACCCGACCCGCCAGTGGGTCATTAATGGGTACTGACAAGCGATAAGAAGTCAATTATGTCGACATGTTTTTGTAAATACATAAAATAGTTGTGTATAAGGCAACATAATATTATTGCACCTAGATATTGTATGGCGTCGTATTGTAAATGACTTTTTTACGACCGCCGGGGGGCAACTTTATGTAGTAACTACATCATATTATTTGTTATACCTTTTTTACGACCAAAAAACAACTGGGTGTTGGCGATATAGCTAGAATATATTGATAAGAATTTACTTCGGTCCATAGGTTTTATGACTTCATATAGCTACATATTCATATGACGACCTGAGTGGCGCAGTGGTCAAGACACCGGTGCGCTGCACGGAGGGTCCTGGGTTCGATTCCCAGCGGAGCAGAGATTTGAATGATGAATTTGGATTTCTGTTTCTGGTCTGGGTGTGTTGTGTTCTTGTCTGGTGTGTGTCCATGGCACCCACGACACAGGGAATCCTAGTGTGGGGCTGAGTGTGAAGCGTTATTTATTTATTTATATTTATCTACATTTCCCCCCTACTCTATGCCATACCTGACAAAATGTCAAGATGGAGTGTAGGAATATCAAAAATTTTAGGCTTTTTAGTTGGTAAAGTCGTAGTAGCTCGTCCGGGGAGGTAACTTACCGCCTGCCTCTTAACCCGTCGTAAAGCAGCATGTTAATTATGTTTCGGCTGGGAAGGTATGGTTTCTAGAGATACTTTATTTGAGGAAGGCATCTCAGCCCTCGTGAGCAGCAACAATAGCATAAACCTCAGGATTTGTTCTCTATTTGACAACCTCAATGCTCAACCTCATGTGCGGTCCATGGGCTGCATGCCCGTTTGCTTTTCATTTACCTACTATAAAAAAACGGGACACTTAAAATTAGGGATTTTTTGTAGGTCATTTTTATTTTAGGGCGTTGAACTTACCAGTCCTTCATTGTGGAGTTCTTCCCACGACGGGTCACCTTCCGGTTCGAGATCCATAGCGCCTTCGTAGTGCAACACGCCCACTTGCTTCGCTTTTGTGAATCTGTTACAAAACAAACGTAAAAGTAAAAAAAATACATAATATAGAATAATTTTGTTATTTTATATGGTTTTAAGTATATAACTATAGCGGTGATAGCCCAGTGGCTTAGAATTCGACCTCGAATCGAGCGGTCCGGGTTCGAATCCCAGTGGCACGCACCAATGACTTTGTAATAAAAGTTATGTGCGCTTTATAAAATTAAATATCACCTGCTGTTGCGGTGAAGGAAAACATCGTGAGGAAACCTGGTATCTCACAGGTATGTGAAGTCCACCAACCCGCAGTAGGCCAGCGTGGTGGACTGAGGCCTACATCACTCTCATTACGAGAAGGAGACCCGACCCTGTAGTGGGTTATTAATGGGTTACTGGCAATATGGTTTTAAGTATCGGTGTCTTTCTGTCTCTATCTAGTTTTAAGCTTTGAACTACTGTCAGTAAACCAAATGAATCAAATAAAATAATAGTATTTTACCTTTCATCACAATCCATGAGCCCTCGGAATCGAATCCAGTAGTTGTCGATTTCATTGTTTGCTTCGACGATGAAGTCATATCGCTCCCCAGCGTAAGTCACCAGAGATGTCGCTGCAACAATTAGATTTTGAAAAGAAAAGAAAAGAATAGGTACGTTTATTGTTGACTGTTACATGAGAAAGATCTTACAAAAATTATAATAAGCTTAGAACAGTCTACCCTATGCGGGCATACAATAATTTTGTCTTACATAACCACTAAATACTAAATTTAATATTTTATGGTAATTATTGCTATAGTGATTGCGGCGGTGATAGCCCAGTGGCTTAGAATTCGACCTCGAATCGAGGGGTCCGGGTTCGAATCCCAGTGGCACCCACCAATGACTTTGTAAAAAAAAGTTATGTGCGATTTATAAAATTAAATATCACCTGCTGTTACGGTGAAGGAAAACATCGTGAGGAAACCTGCATGCCTGAGAGTTCACAAAAAAAAATGTTCTCAAAGGCATGTGAAGTCCACCAACGGGCAGTAGTGGTGCGTGGTGGACGGCGGCCTACATCCCTCTCATTGCGAGAGGAGACCTGACCCTGTAGTGGGTAATTAATGGGTTAAAACAAAACATTGCTATAGTATAGATGTAGGAGTTGAGACTATTTAGTTATCACTATAGTCTTTGCCTGCGACTTCGTCTACGTAGATATTAAACTTTGATCCAGAGAGGGATAATAAGTATTTTATGTGTAAAGCCAGGTTGTAATCTAACTGTGTACCAAATTTCACCCAAATCTGTTTAGCCGTTTTTGCGTTAAGAGTAACAAACATCCATCTATCCTCACAAATTTTTGATTTATAATAATTATTGCACCTAATAAGAAGTAAGATAAGATATAGTATAGTAAGATATAATAGTAGTACAGGATTATGGAACATTGACGACCCAAGTGGCGCAGTGGTTAAGACACCAGGTGCGCTGCGCGAAAGGTCCTGGGTTCGATTCCCAGCAGAGCAGAGATTTGAAAGATGAATTTGAATTTCTGTTTCTGCTCTGGGTGTGTTGTGTTGTTGTCTTGTGTGTGTCCATGGCACCCACGACACAGGGAATCCTAGTGTGGGGCTATGAGTGTGAAGCGTTATTTATTTATGTAAGATAGAATTATGGAAGATCATCCCTCATTCATAAATAATATTAAGAAACATTTTACAAAGTTATTTGTAATGTGCGTATGTAGTATGTGGTATGTGGTCGCGTAAAATTTATACGTACGCCTACACTCGACCGATCCCACAACGTATTCAAGACCTAGACTACGAGCCATCAAATTTCATCCATTCAATATGTTCTACGTAGCTTTCAGCCCTACATCCTACAAGGGTTTTCTTTCACGGTCACGTACAACTGTATACGAATTATACTTCAGCCGAGTCCTTTACCCCTACTTTGCTTTCAAAATGCGGATTGAATTCGGTTATTACGCTGAAAAAACCCTGCGACCACTTTTTGCTAAAATCCGATTTCCTTGCGTGCCTAAATTTCGAATGTTAGACCCACAGATATAGACCTAAATAGATGACGCAAGTCAGTATCCAGGTCCAAGCACACCTTTTTTACTACCTATTGAAACAAAAAATAACGTTTTAGTTATGGGAATCCTACATCAACGTGAAGCCGAATCAAAAGCGCCAGTTGGAATTATGTATATTAACAATTTGTTAAATTATTCGATTTAATCGAATTATTAGTATCATTGGTACTAAATGCTAATTGCGATTCGAACTCATCATAGTAATGAAGAGAAAGAAAAGAATGATAAATCTGACACCCCCGTGAACAACGGATGATTGCGAAATAAACGAAGCATCGACGACCGTTGTGCATTGCGCAAACTTTTCAAATATTTTGACGCAGAAAGTACTTACATTTGCGTGATCTATTTAGATCTATATCCGTGATTAGACCTTTTCTTTGCTCGGAAATATTCGCTGATTCGATATATCGGTACGCAAAAACCACAAATGGTTTTTTGATGTATAAGTAAGGATAGGCCCTTATTTTGGACCGGTTTCCGAATACTGTGATGTTTGAAATCGTTACAATAATGTTAAGGTAAGCGGCTCAGAAGCTCTGATAGTTTACAATCGATCAAACAATTTATGTTACCCCACTTTGAGTAGTCGGACCGGTAGCCGCAAGAAGGTGCGTTATAATTTTGATTGAAAATTAATTTTCATTCTCAGTTATTTCAGTTTTATATTTTAATAATAAAGTCTATCCGTCCATCCGTCTATCCTTCTATCCATCTATCTATCTATATCAATTATTTATTCATTTATTTACATACTTAATTTGTTTATTCATTTATTTGTTTATTTGTTTATTAGAACGGTTTAACCAATTAATTATACTAATCATACTCTACTTTTCATACTTCTCTTACTCTATGTAATGGTTTTACAACGTTTATGTACCGAATACTTTTATCCAACATTTCACTCACCATATTCTTTTTAATTTTTAAACCATTCCATTATTTTAAACTTCCGATCATCATTGAAATAAAACGCAACACTGGCTTATATGAGAGAATGTTGATCTGTTTTTAATTTATGACGAAAGAATCATTTCGAATGGACCATTTTTTATTGTAATGGCTTTCCCATTCGCACAGCCGTTGTTCTGATTACGGCAATTAGCCAAAAATCGAAAAATGCTCGCAAGGATTGAGTAGCAAAGAGAAAGGATAAAAGATTTGACAAAAAGGCTTGCAAACGAAAAAGAACGCATACGTATTAGGGAAGGGAAGTGATCCATTTTTTGAATAGTTTTTATTTCAAATCAAGACTAGAATACATAAAAGCCCTAAACAGAAATAGAATTAGGTTTTATACCTAGATAATATGATAGACAAATATAATATTAGCAATAACTTAAAAAAAATAACAAAAGCAAGTATAACAAAGCATTACAATTATTTTTTTCTCGTCGACCCGGCAAGGTCCCTGCCTCTGCCCTTTATTTTAACTATCTATCCAAGTACTTTACCGTAATAATTTCGGGCTATCTATGTATCAAATTTCATCCAAATCTGTTCAGCCGTTTTTGCGTGAAAGAGTAACAAACATAGTAGGATGATAAAAGCTTCCTTTCTTTGTAAGCAGACCCAGATTGTTCTGTAGGAACCAACTCGTAGGATGGGAAGAATGTATTTTTGAACTCAAATTATGAAATTACTTTTGAAATGTAACTTTACAAGGGAAACTCAACTCGCGACGCCAGCTGAAATAATGAACTATGCATGTTTTCAAAGTCAAATGTATGAAAATGTTTAGTAACGGCGAATTTTCGTGCCCATTTCCATATTTTCGAGGACGAAATGGTCTGGTTAGCGTTTCCGCATAATATTCGTAGTCCTATTCTGAACTTCTACATTGAGGAATCCAATCCAACGATTGTTAGTAAATCAACGATTACCTAAAAATTGAGTAGTTTCATGCGTTTAAATTCTTTTTTCTTCTTCTTCTTTCAGCACGTCATAGTCAACCTCTGTCATTGGCCTACCCTAATCGACACCACTCCGCCCGATCCTGAGCCCTTTGAATCAAAAAGTTTCCAGCTATCTTCTTTAGGTTTGGTGTGTGGCCTGTTCTCCTTTTGGCAAGACGTTCATAATAAGGTAACTTTCGTATTTCAAAACCCATGTTAAACTGTGGATCTCAGTAGTTACAGACAGACACCAAGTGAGTAAGACTTACGAGCGGTTTCAGAATCGTCCAACACGGGCTAACCACTATCCACTATCATCACTTATTTACATTGGGGTTTGGCGGAATATGCTCCAGGCTTACGGGAAAATGCTAAAATTCAACGATGTAAAAATTGCACCCAAACATAAGGAACCGATCCCAAAATCCTCCAAAAACAAACCGGGAGTATTTCGCTGGGGTTGTCAGAGCACCGTCTAATTTTCGCCGGAAATGCATCGGTGAGGCAGTTCGGTAACTAACTACGCTGTGCCGAATTTGAATATTCAAATCGACGGGGGTGTTCAAAAACTACGGGCGAGACCACTACTACGAATGGTATAGTTACGGTGTGTTCGTTAATCCGTGATAACTTGCCCCTCTATCTAAGCTAGGAGTCAGACTCGGTTCAAACTCGCAACAACGTACAATAGGTACTATAACATTTCTTTTACATAGAAATCAGTCTATATCCCATTAATGACCCACTACTGGGTCGGGTCTGCTCTCACAATGAGAAAGATGCAGTCCTTAGTCCACCACGCTGGCTTGCGGGTTGGTGAACATCACATACTTTACATGCGTCTGTAAGTAGGTTGTATTACACAGTAAATAGTGACCCATTTCAACTTATCGGGTTGACTGTACCGTTAATACGTTTGCCATATAAAAAGTAGAATGACACTTGTCCACACGGCAGTACAATGAAACAGTAAAATGTTTTAGCGTTGCGAAACTGCAATTTGTGATTTTATGAAAATTGTTTCCGCACATTTTATCGTAAGGGTTGTTACAGACGATACGTGGGGAATCCAAATGAGGTCGCGAATTTTTGAACCTATACCTACTTTAGCTCGTATTTTTCCGTACACAAAGAGGATCAAAGTACATTCTCAAGGTACAAAGACTCACGCTCGCAATCCTAATGATATGGACACATAAGGGATTTAATTCTGAAGGGACATTAAACCTAATGATAGGTGTAACTTCAAACAAAAGGTTACATTACATTATTTCCTTTATGATTTCTCAATATCATACAGAGAAATTAATTTTATACGGCTTCAAAGCGTCTAGCAACGAAAAAAATCTGGCAGTATTCAGTATCTATTTATTTTACAGAATTCAAAATTGTATTAAAATCAGCCCTAAGAATTTGAGTTAAAATTTTTAACAAAAAAAAATATTTAGGTATTGTAAAAAAAAGCTTGAAAATCCGTGCGAACATAATTTTTTCCCATTCTGAGAAATTAATTGTAACGTTTGGAGACTAAAATCGTCTTTGTGTAACTATTAGTCTGCGATTTCGATGCGACCAAAAACTCTCCTTTCGTTCGTCCCTCTGTTCCAGCCCTTAAATTAATGTAAAGCGGTGATGTGAAGAGCTAGCAGGCAGCCGCAGGCTCTTTCCCATATTTTCTTAAATCTATCCGGGAGATTGGTTCGCAAAACTAAATGGAACCAAGACAATTTTGCCACCAGCTCTTTTAATCTTTCGCATTATACGAACGATGTCCTCGTTTTAAAGATACTTCGGAAATATGGCCCGCTCAATCGGTAGGTCGGTCAACGTTAGTATGTAGGTCGTAGAACTGTTGTAGTTTAACCGAGGAGGTATTTTTTTTAACAATAGCAAAAGGGGATTTATCCGCGTTATGTTTAGTTAGATGGAAGCCGCATCATTAGTCGCGAAGCAGATATGCTCTTATGTTAATTCAGTCTTAGTCCTCAAAACTATCTCTTCCACTTACAAACTCAGAAAATCCCTCTCTCCATAGAAACGTAAGTATAAGCTATTAGCATTTAAGGTTGGAAAGTCTAATTTCGGAAAGACAGAAGCGAAAATCTCAAGCCTTAGTTCTTAATAGCAACACATTTACCAAAAAACGTAGGCTACTTTTGCATGCCAGAGAGCTCTCCAGCGTGGTGAACTAAGGCCTATGTCCTTCTGAATAAAAGAACCAACCTAACCCTGCAGTGAATCACTAATAGATTACTAAGAAGAATACTCATAGTACGGACCACTATACTATTGATTGTTTAATACTTATTTATAACATTTCATAAAAAAATATGAAACAAGACGCTATCAAAGCCAAACCCAGCTTATAAAGGATATTCTTTAGCTACAAGCGCATCGTTAATACTTAAAGCTCCCGGTCGTGCGCCGCAAGCAAAACAAATACCGACGGTAACTGCATCTTATATTCTTCTACAAGAAAAATAGTAAAGGACCTATCGCTCTAACGGTTTTGATGGTGCAGTTACGAAGACATTGCATTATAAGAAGAGAGCTGCACCCAAATTTGATTTAAGAATAGAACAAGCTTTTGCTGGCTGGTTGAATCCTTGCCTACTGTTAAGCACGGGTCTTTCCCCACAACAGAGAGTTCCTTGGAGCATACTCCACCACGCTGCTCCAATGCGGATTGATGGAGAAACGGGCTAGTGGCCGATCCGTGTCGGATGTTTTCAAACCGCCCATAAGGCCTCCGATAAGCTTTAACGACTGTTATCGTATCGATAACAACCGGGTCCGACGGCTTAATGTGCCTTCCGAAACAATCCATCCAGGTACTGACCGCGCCCGACGTTTCTTAACTGTTTCAATCGCTTGCGATCTACTCAACCAACGGGGTTATGCTATGCTATGCATATGGAAAGTGGTTAGAAGAGACCCGACCCTGTAGTGGGTCATTAATGGGTTGTCAGTATCCCATTAATGACCCACTACAGGGTGGGATCTCCTCTCACAATGAGAGGGATATAGGCCTTAGTCCACCACGCAATTTTATAAAGCGCACATAACTTTTTTTTTTACAAAGTCATTGGTGCGTGCCACTGGGATTCGAACGCGGACCCCTCGATTCGAGGTCGAATTCTAAGCCACTGGGCTATCACCGCGTTTTTTCTTTTCATTAATGGGTTACTGACATACATACGGAAAGAGCGAAAAAGAGCACCTATATAAGACTTGGTATACTTTCCAGGTGACACATTTGACAACGATGTACCTACCTAATCCAAAACGAGAGTTACCAACATAGCAAAGGTAAAGAAAATTGAGAAATTCAAACAAAATAAACGTATGACGTAGTGTTTGAATGTTCCCTCGTGCATTTTCAACCGAACATTTCGTAGTATTGTTTCTGCTCAGTGCTCTTGATATATTTCCGTAGTCGCAAGCTCCGTTGTCGTCTCTCAATACATCATTAAGCACGTACTGACGAGTACATGTATCATGAAACAATGCAATAAAAGACTGCCATCCGTTATAATATTGCACGTATTGTGTGTTCAATTAATTGGGAATTTGAGGGCTTATTGACGTTTTATTATACTATTACTTTTCTAATCTATAATGAGCATTTTCATTATAGATTAGAATAGTAATAGTAAGCCAAGTTAATATAGATACCATCTAATAAGATGGTATCTATATATAACTTTAGGCTTGTATATATAGATGGTATCTATATATACAAGCCTTGGCTTAGTAGATGGTATCTATATATACAAGCCATCTTATTAGATGGTATCTATATTACCTTGGCTTCTAATATACAAAAACCAATTCTTTATTGCATCCAAGTGGCTAATTTCCACGGTCTAAAAATAAAATACGAAACGGGGAACCCCCGTGCAACTCACTTAAGGCTGATCACGTAGAATTCATTATAACACAATTACTTGGAGTCTGTCCCTTCGCGCGTACAATTGTTAATTTACAAAGTGCCTTCTTTGTCCTCTGTCGAGGGGAAAATTTTATTTTTAAGCGCAAACCGCGTGTACTTTATTTCGCTTTTAAATTTAAAGAGGTTCTCCGAATTTTCTCCCTTTCTAAAAATATTAAGTGTAGGTACGACTGTCATCAAGTATTTCCAAAATAACTCTTACCTAATCTATGTATAAGACATAAATAATTATGTTAAAACATTTCAATAAGGTTTGACTAGTGCCAACCAGTGTGATAAACAGCGGTGGTTTGAATTGACTCATTAGACCAGATTCCAGATCATTATTTATTTGCATCTGGACTACACCAGACTAGGTAGCCTAGTGGTGATCTAACTTTGTCAAACATTGTTGTTGTATTAATATGCCAATATCTCTCATGTAAAGAAAGCTTTATCTTTACTAGCAGATTAAAATTCAACCTTATTATTAAATCGTCAAAATTTAAAAATCCCTTACTCTAAGCTTACCGGTAATCGGCTGAAGATCGTAGCCATCAGATGCGATAATGGTGATATTGTGACCGTCAATCGACATCTCGATAGGGCAGTTCAGGAACTCAGCATTGATCACGCGAAAACGATACTTGTAGCCCTGGGAATAATGGACATATTATTAGCTTCAATGTCAAAAGGATTTTGGATTTGAGAAATTTAAAATTATTTCAGTTGATTATTTCAATGTGTGGTGTGTTGGTTCGTCGGTTCTTTACATTTCCTCACTAAATCCGATGTACCTACACTTATAAGTGTAATATGAAAATTCATTTGAAATATAGGAATAGTAAGCGCAATGCAGGCCACGGTGTCGATGCAGAACACATGCTTTACGGTACGTCTTATCGATAATACACAGCGCCTGATACGTCATTATAGTGATGAAAATTAAACATATTGGAACGCCTGACATAATCTCCTGAGCAAAGTTGTCGAAAAATGTTTTGTTTTGCAAACATTTACGTTACAAAAGAAAAAAAACAAGAAAGTAACATTTAAAAAATAAGTATTTTTATACACTTTTTTTCTTTTTATCTAACAATACGTTACAACATTTAAAAAATACTTATTTTTTTAATGTTGTATTTTATATAAAAAATTCTTATTTTTTAAATAGGCGTTAGGTACTTACAACATTAAAAAAGTACGTATTTTTTAAATACTTAGGCGTTATTGTTACACATTCTTTTCTTTTCTGTAGAAACTGCTCACCTGTTCCACATTGAACCTCGCGGCCCTCATGTACATGGGTTTAGCTGCTGCTGATTCGTTGAAGATCCTGAACCGGCCCACGCCGTTGATGAGCAGTGTTGGCGGCTTGTTGTCACCCCGAGAGTGGTGGTGGTCGGTGAACATCCCGACAGACAGCTCGTGGATCCAGTCCGTCACTATCATCACGTGGTCTGACCTGAAAGAGAATAAGCTTGTAGATTTTGAGGGTATTTTGGCTATCGAAAATATTTGGTTAGGTTTTTTTTACGCTTCACACTCATAGCCCCACACTAGGATTCTGTGTCGTGGGTGCCATGGACACACACAAGAGAACATACACGCCCAGACCAGAAACAGAAATTTAAACTCATCGTTCAAATCTCTGCACCACTGGGAATCGAACCCAGGACCCTCCGCTCACTGCCATGGGAAGATGTCACGATAGACTGACTCATGACATACTTATGACTGACGTTTGCCGTACGTATACTTTGATGGTAGTGTTAAGTGGTAGCTGCAGCCCACCGACATCCGACCTCAAATTGAGAAGAAAGGTTATAGGACAACTCGAATAAGCTGGTTTATTACAATGTGTCACCGTAGTCAACGTTACAGGAGGTTTATTGTGTGGGTAAGACACATATCACTTTAAAAAAAAGTTATTATTGCGTGCCAGTGGGATTTGAACCCGGCATCTCCAATAAAAGAGTGATGAATGATATAAATTAGGTACGATTAGAAATGACAAAATTAAACAAAAATATGCAATCGAGTAAGCCTCTACAGCCAAACAGCAGTTATGTTCTGTGGGCGTAGGATTAAAGATTAAACTCTAAAATAAAATTTACGGTCCATCAACTCTTTTTGGGAAAAATAAATGATTGGGGTATCACATAAGGATGACATCAATAAGCTTAGAATATATGAAGTACCTACGAGCCGAGATCCCGGCTTCATTTGTAGAAATCAAAGACTACTCGAATATTATTTTGACAAAACAATTAAGGTGATACTAATTAATAGCTCAACAACCAGAAGTGGATATTTTCCATATTAATTTGTCAAAATTTTTACTCTACTGTATACGTAGTTTTAATGTTAGCTTCTGAATTTCCGAATGTAAGTAATTAGTATTTTTATTATGAGATAATTGTGTATGTATGTAAATTATTTCTCTGTACCTATTATTAGCTTGCAACACGCTTTGGCTTAGCTGTAAGTGTTGTAAGCAACTGCTTATAATAAATAAACAAATAAATAAGGTTATGAAATCTTCACTACGGCAAATTCATAAATCACTAAAGTGTTTTGGATGAATATTTTCGAGATTCTCTCCTGCGTCAGCAACAGACTAAGAGACATTCACAATTTATCCCTTTATAGTGATTTTTTAGTATTGAAAAATATGATTCCTCCCATTCCGCCCAGTGTTATGATATTACTGTCTCAGGTCTAGTTTCCAAATGGAGTGGTTATTACAGAATAACTTATTACTTCAACGAATTCTTCGACTCCGTGCCATTTTAGTTCATATCCTGGATTCCATATTTGAAAACAAAAAACACCTAGAAGCTCTTGGCAACAACATTAATTCATTTTACATGAATAACAACAGTTAAATCATAAACAAGAATAATATTTGACATTTATACGCTCTGTAACAGCTACCTATAATTTTTATTTTTGCACATAAACACTGTCTTCCCTAAAATAAAGCAATAGGTACCTACTATAATGCCAACAAACCATTAAATGACCATTAAATGAGTTCTCTTAATTAAAAAATTATATTACCTCTTTTAAAACAAAAAGCAACTAATGCCAGTAACAATAAACACATCAACAGTCCATTGGTTTTTTTTTAACTTAAACGTTACTTATTTCCTTTTATCAACGGACCAATCGTCGCATAACAATAATTAATATTATTATGTAATTTATGTTTTATTTTATTATTAAAATGTATGCAATGAGTTACCTTACCGATACTGACTTTTTTATATTTTAACGCATACTAAGATTACGCCTATTAAAATTGACTTAAGTACTAGAAAACTTGACCTGTGCCTAATCTCAATTCTAACAGTACTCAACATGCTTAAAAAGGCATAAGTCCTAAACATTTTTTCATTTAAATATCAGCGCAATTAAGATAGACCAAATGTTAACAAAAATGCAGATTTTTAAACTAGTCCGCAGCTACAAGATATGGAAACAGGGTCAGCTTGAAGACGTCAAAGGTAGGACCGGTCCCATGACGAGGAGAAGAGGCCATTGAACCTTACAAGGTAGGGGAAGACCCGATAATGACGCACTGTGAGGTAACGCAAGAAACCCAAGAAAAGAAAGCAAATAGAACGGTTATCCTACTACTAATACTTCACTGTGACCGAAATTGGCTAAGACATTAATCATTATCATATTATAGTCATCATTACAAATGTGAAAATTCGTGAGAATGAATGGATTTTTGTTCCCATTTCACGCAAAACGGTTCAACAGATTTAGATGAAATTTGTTATGTACGAAGTTTATAAACTAGATTAACATAATAAGGATATTTTTAATTCCTCTCTGGATCGAGTTCTGATATCCACACGGACGAAACCGCGGGCAAAGTCCAGTAATAACATATGTATTTGTCCAAAAACCACTGTAGCTAGCTCACCTACCAGTGTCCCAAACTCGTCCTATCACCCTCACTTACAGTCATGATGTAAGTGAAAGGATGAGCTAATTATAGCAGAATCTAGCCAGCCAGCCCCGCAATTATCGCCGTTCTATCTACTTCCTATCACTTTGGTAGGTAAAACATATTGATAAGGAAAACGTGACTCTTAGATATGTGTTAATTGTTTTATGCAAGGATGTAGGAAAATTATTAAAAACTTAACAGGTAAAGTTGAAACAAATAATGAATTAGCTTACAAATAAATTATTTTTAGAAATTATATCAGAAATGCACCTTTTTTCTCTTATTCCCAATTTACCACACCACTCAGAAAATACCATTAAAGATGTTGTATTTGCGCACATTTATACATTTGAAGTGCCTATAGCCTCGCTGCTTGAGTAGGTCGCAATAAATCGAAAATACAAGCACCGGAGTGATCGCTACTGGAGGATTAATCGCGCGCTTCCGTGCTTCGAAGGGCTTGGTCCCGGTTGTTAGCGATACGATAGCAGTCGTTAAACCTTGTCCTAGGTCCTATGGGCGGTTTGAAAACATCCGACATGGCTTGGCCACTACCTCGTTTCTCCACTATTTGAAGCAGCGTGGCGGAGTATACTCCAAGCCTCCCCCTTTTGTGGGGAGAGATCCGTGCCCAACAGTGGGCCATAAAAGGGATGCAGCCCCCAAAAATGAAAGGACTATAATTTTTCGTCAACCATTTTTGGTGTCCTGGCACTCCATCTGAACATATAAAAATCTTTGATACCGTCTATAACACCACACAGTTGTAAAGCGATACACGCTTCTGTGTCGACGTGTAGACGCTCCGCCCCGGCCATAGTTCGACTAACGAGTTTCTAAAAGTTTGATGAGGATCCTCGCCCAAATGAAAACATAGTGCTCGCAAACTCTTTAAGGAGGCCTTAACCTGTGATCGCGGAAGATGGATCCCTTCGCCGATAAGCGGGCATGAGGTTACTTTTATGAAACTTTAATTGGACTTCAGTGGTGAAAATCCTGATCAAGCTGATCTAGAAAGAGATTGATATGGAAGTAATCGAAAACTATTTCTATTTTTTAAAAACAAATGAGCAAATGTCAGTTTGAAAAGGATCCACAACCAGATAAAGGCGTAGTTTTGATATTTCTCTTTAAGGAGGCCTTGACCTGTGATCGCGGAAGATGGATCCCTTCGCCGATAAGCGGGCATGAGGTTACTTTTATGAAACTTTAATTGGACGTCAGTGATAAAAATCTTAGCCACCCAGCCAATAGTAGCCAATCTAAAGGTGACTGACAATGTTCTGAACGGTTAAAGTGAAAAGAGAAAAACTAAGATTTTAAATTTTTAGAAAATGTAATAGGAAATGTACTCTGAATCTGTCCAAAACCATAGCTTCAACAAAAATGTTGTATGATACTCGTACATTCCTAAAGGAGCATCTTTGCGATTGAGACGTATCACCTCTAATATAATTTTATTATGAAATAATTTGGACTGCTGAACAATATAATAAATAATTAAATAAATAAATATAATTTAGCAATAATTGCCATGAAATGTAAAATTAAGTTTTAGTTATGTAAGACATAATTATCGTATGCCCGCATAGGGTAGACTGTTCTTAACTTATTATAATTTTTGTAACATCTTTCTCATGTAACAGTCAACAATAAACGTATTCTTTTCTTTACCTCATTGATAAATAATTACCTAATGGAGATAACCAAAAATGACCTATTCAACGTTTTCATCATCTACCGTCGTAGTTAGTTCACGGTGGAGCTTCAATTATAAAACTTTTAAAACTAAATTCAATAACAAAATATTGAGCTGCGTCTCACTAAAAATTTATAACTAAAATACAAAATTTTAGCAGAAAACATCAATTTAATGCCATTTGAAAAACATAAAGCTGTTTGTATTTAAAATTGTTTGTATTTAAATTCTGTTAAAAGGTGTGTCCAAAAACATCAATAAATAATGTAGAGATGCTTTCAAATATGGGAATTCAAACGATACGAAATTAGGCGTAGGTAGAAAGAATAGGTAAAACAGTCATAGCATCAAACTTTGAAGAAAATATGCAATAGCGTAAAGGTAAACAGGATAACGTTTAATCTTAATTATACCATTGTTTGTCAAGAAAATACCCCTGGAAATATTCCATACTTTAAAATTATAAAAATAGCTATAACCCTTTTTTAAGTGCCCAATATGCATTTAAATATGTACAGTCACAGCATAGGAATGTTAACTAAAAATGCATCACTAATAAAAAAGCGCATTAAAAACGTCAGAAAACACCAACGGGTAAATATTTTTAAGAAATACATTTTACTGCGTGCGAAAACAATAATATTAAAGTCACTTGAATCGAAAAATCTCACTGACGTCACCTAACGTCTGTTAGGTTTAAGAAGATAATTATGAAGATTTTGCGTTTTGAATTTTGTGAATGTATTTCGATGGTCTTAAAAGAAGACACTACCCTATATAATAAAATCGTGTGTTACTTTCGCCAGTTATCAAACGATGGCGCTACAGGTAACCTGAATCACGCTATCAAAGTTTTTTACATCGCTTGCATATATACAAAACTCATCAGTGCACTGCCGCTTGCCAGTTCGCTTCCCACGATCACTTAGTAGGAGATCTCCATTTGCTAAACGATACCTGTCATAGTCGTAGAGGTGTCCATGAGGATCTTGGGACTTGGGTTTCTTGATGATGAGGGCTCCCGCCGCTCCATCAGCTCGCTGCATGCCAGAATGGGAGTGCCAGAAGTGGGTTCCGGCGTGACTGGCATTAAATTGGTACCTGAAATAAGCAAATCATGTTAAGGTCATTCACATAAGTTATCATGCTTAAGATTGTTCATGACGGGTAACTTCACCGCTAAGCTGGACTAAGGTTATTTGTATGAAAATGTAAATGCCAGTGATGTAAAATCTGCCATTGATGCCAGTGATGCCAACTTGCCAAGTGACATGCCAGAATTAAAACCTGATTGAGCCGGAAATGTAAGAAAACAAAAAGCTTCTTGAAAACTATTTAAAAATACACAGATTTTTGGATAAACATAAAAAGCAAAACTATTAAAAGTCATGGCTCATTTTTTTGTGACTGTATTATTAAGTTTTGTTACATTCAAATTATAACATTTAATCCAAATATCAGCAAAAAATTGAAACATAATTGTGAGGATAATGAGAGTTAGATTTTTTTTCTTTTGCTATGCTTCATTTGTTAACTCGATTATCTCGAACAAAAACACATTGTTATTTTGTTAAATCATATCTGCAACCCATTAAAGACCCACTGCAGATTCAGTTCTTCTCTCAAAATGGAAAGGAAATAAAACTTAGTCCATCACACTATTGTGGTAAGTTGTGATGACAATGATCTCTTAACTTAGCATGCATGATCGGTCTCCTATAAATAATATTTTAAAAGGCGTAGAAACCCTAATGGAAAAGCTCAATCTTCCCCTAACTTAATACTATCAGAAGATTTTAAAATACTTCTTCGTAGATTCATACCGCCTAATAAAGATATAAATATCCTTCCTTCCTCCCTTTCAGCTCTTAGTAGTCCACTGCTGGACATGGGCCTCCCCAAAACGACGCCACTTCGCCCGGTAAGGGCCCTCTGAATCCAGCGGTTTCCCGCTGTCTTCTTCAGGTCATCAGTCCACCTGGTCGGTGGGCGGCCTGTGCTCCTTTTGCCTAAACGTGGTCGCCATTCGAGGACCTTTTTTCCCCATCGGTTGTCAGTCCTGCGAACGATGTGGCCAGCCCATTGCCACTTTAATTTGCAAACTTTGAGAGCTATGTCGGTCACTTTCGTTCTTCTACGGATTTCATCCTTTCTCATTCTGTCTCGTAGAGAAATACAAAGCATAGCTAATATAAATATAGCTTCGAATAAATTACCTAAACGTAGTTTCAGGCAAGATTGGACACTGTGTGACGTAGGGCGTGCCATCCATGTAAGGAGTGCCCCTCTGGTGTTGTCCGTGCCAGTGGACTGTTGTGCCCTCAGTCATCAGGTGATTCTCCACATCTACTATGATCCTATCGTGTTGGCAGACCTGGAATAAGAAGAATATTAAAAAGTATAACCAACAACTTCTGGGGTTATTTGATATCTATCTACGTCTGGCGGCTAGAACATTGGGCTGGCTGAAACCCTGGCCCACCGTTGGGCACGAGTCTCTCTCCACAACAGAGGGAAGCCTGGAGCATACGCGATCACGGTTCAATGTGGACAGCCAACCTGTGTCGGATGTTTCGAACCGCCCATAGGGCTTCCGACAAGGTTTAACGACTTATCGCTATCATATGGATAACTACCGGGATTGGAGGCTTAACAGGCCTTAATATATTGTGGGACAACTCACATATTTCTTTCTGATCCCAAAGTAAGCTGTGAGCTTGTGTTATGGTGATCACATAGCTGATAAACCTACATATATATTTTTAAATGCATACTTATATAGATAATTTACACACAGAACAGACACAGAACAAACACTTGTTCTCATCACACAAATATCTGTCCTGGGTGGGAATCGAACCCACGACCTCCGGCGTAGTAGTTAGGGTCGCTAGCCACTAGACCAACAGGCCAGTAATAAATTCCGGATCCAGGTAGTGATCGCGCCCGACGCTGCTTAACTTTTGTGATAGCTAGCAATCGGTTCAAGCAGCGGAGATATTATGCGCGCCTCACTTATGCATGCTGGAACATTTATCATCACATTATTACTTAAAGTTCACTTACCTCTATAGCAGGTCCAGGCATTTTTCTGTTAATCACATTAATAGCTCTATTCATTCCATCCGCTGGTATACAATCTAGCCTAGAGCAGTCCGTGAGATTGTACGGGCAATCATAGCACGCTTTGCTCATAGTTTGGTACCACTCAAGTTGGAAATTATAAAAGCATATCATAGGCTCTTCACCTTCCTTGCATTCTCTATGACACGGGTGGTCTCCATCGATGAGTTCACCCGTTACCTCATCGTATTGAACATGGGCTCTTATGTCGGACTTTTTGCTTGCTTTTCTTGCTAACACTTGCTTTAAAGCCTCAAGTATGTATGAATCTTTAGGGGCTTCCGTGGTAGGATGTCTTTTTTTTGTTTGATAGTTAAAGTCATTATATGGCTGGTTTGATATCACTGGGAAGATTACTTTAGAAGCGCTCTCTGGTGTTCTCACTTCACTGTTATTTAATACTGTGATTATACTATCACTACTATTAACATCTTCTACTGTCTCTAATGTAACGTTATCTAAGCTTTCATTTTTGGGGCTTGTCTTATTTGCTACTACTAATGGACTATTCCTTTTTAAATTGTCTGTTGATGCTGGCTTTGAGTCATATTGTGTTGTCGTTTCTATTACTGACTGCGAGCTGATTTCTTTTGTACCTGTAACAAATTAAATAAACAAGTTTAGACCACCCAATTTCAAATCATTATTAACATCAATTTCGTCAACCTCACCAACATTATTTTCATTTAATTCAATTTGGACACATTAATCCATTATTAATTTATTTTAATTTATATCTACAAAAAATATATTATTATTTAAAAAATATAAAATATAATATTTCTTCCTACTGTAATGATGTCATAGGAACCACGGGAAAATACGGAAGGTAATAATAATTATGAATGTAGGTAGATCTATATGTCATGACTCAGTTATGTTATATCCAATTCACATTCATGCTCTACACTCTTAATCGCGTGTTCCCAATTAAATACAACAAAAACTTTAAACAAATTAACAATGCGTGTTGCTGGACCATTTAATATAGCAAAAAATAATTTTAGAGCTGGTTTATACTTTTTAGAACATAATAATATAACTAGCAAACGAGTGTTAATATTAAGGTTGTATTTGGATGGGTTGCTGTTCCTAAGACAGAACAATATCTACTTTCCTATAATAATATTGTAAATGCAAAAGTTTGTGAGGATGAATGGATGTAAGTATATTTTTATTACTCTTTTAGGCAAAAACGACTTAACATAATATACGTAATTTATACGAAGTCTGGTAAACAGGGAGATTGTACCAAGAATTTTTACAAGTGTAAATGCTTATAATTTCATCTACGAGATAATATGATGTAAGTATAAAACTTCATAGCTCTATCTTATATGTTTTAGCGGTATTAAGTGTGAAAATATTCACTCTAAATAAGGCTTCTGACAATATTCTAAAAACATTTACAATTTAATTGTTACATAAAAATAATTCATCAAAACTTTGATACCTATAATGATAAAGAGCGTAACTAAATATCCAAGTTGTACTATTAGCACCACCATTACAAAGAGCACTGTCTTGTTAATTGTGTAGTAATTGTATGACCTTGGCGGTACCTACTCTTATTTTTTATAAGACTAAAGTGCTATTTAAAGTAATCGAATCTAATGAATCTCCACTAATGACACAAAAAAGTAAGTCTGTAACACGTCATTACAAGTTTAATAAAGCAATTGTTTTTGTTGTGTTGAAGTGAATTTTTGCTCTCATTTCAGACTCGCAGATTTTAATAACGATTCCTGAATATCAATAGTATTCAATTAAATCTACCCATCTATCTATTTTTGTAGGTATATTTATGTATTTTAGTGAGTTTTGGTCGACTGAAATGAATTCAATGCTAAAATCGTCGCGTATTTTAAAGAAGAAGAAAAATTAAACCGACATCGAATTTCTTTGATTTAAAGAAATCAACAATTTGAATAATTTCAATGAATTGACAGATCACCTCATGTACCTATATGTTTAGGAATAGCCCAATTACGTAAAGAATATAAAAGTACAATACATTATTCAGAAACAAAATAATTATACGTTTCCTTAGCTATGAACAGCTCAAGGTAAATAGATACACGTACCCTCGAAATTTTCGGTAAAATGCAAATTTTCATAAATTAAGTTTAAAATAAATATCCACGCGGCGTGTTAAACGAATACGTAATTGTCAAAGACTGTTAAATGTACAGAAGTAAATTTTAAAACTGTTAGCAATCCATAATCCTGTATGAAATTAAATCGCCATAAATAAATTTGTCATATAAATTTAAAATACCATTTACTTAAGAAGCTGCACCTAATTACTTATATATTTTGAACTTATTCGTACTACACCTGAAGCTATAACTTCCCAAACTATTGTCGCAAAACATAACAATATTATTACTTGGAATAAGAAAATGCTCATAATTTTCTTTCCCTTAATACAATTAGATGCACTTTTAGCCTTTGACTGTATATCGTGTTATTACAATTTTAATACTAGACACTCAAATGATATTTCAAATGCAGACAGTAATAATAGTTTTAAGGTCACGTAATGAACCTCAAAAAAAATCTCAAAAATTAATTATTTTTAAAGGTTTAATATTTTTACCATGATTTCTAATTTTAATAGTATAAAGTATCGTATAAACGTATCGCAAACAGCTTTATCTATGACAACGGTACCAAAGCCATGAGCGCAAAATTGTTAATTGCATTAATATTAAAACAAACACAAATAAACGACTCGCAACTTTTATTGTACGCACAGATTTACGATACTAACAGTTTTATTAAATATGTATAGCTATTTACTTGTCCTTCACGTAACAAATCACGTATTTATGAAGTTTTTATAATAATATGTATTCGAAGTGGATAAGATGGTTATTATAATTTTTAGAGGACCGGTGCTTCTTAAATGCTGCGCCACTCAGGCAAGTACGCAGCAGTAAACAATACATTGAAAGCTTGTCAGTAACCCATTAATGACCCACTACAGGGTCGGGTCTCCTCTCACAATGAGAAGGATGTAGGCCGCCGTCCACCACGCACCACTACTGCGGGTTGGTGGACTTCGCATGCCTTTGAGAACATTTTTTTTTTTTGAACTCTCAGGCATGTAGTTTTCCTCACGATGTTTTCCTTCACCGTAACTGCAGGTGATATTTAATTTTTTTATACGGCGCACATAACTTTTTTTTTACAAAGTCATTGGTACGTGCCACTGGGATTGAACCCGGACCCCTCGATTCGAGGCCGAATTCTAAGCCACTGGGCTATCACCGCTCTAAAATTGAAAGCTTAAAATATCTAATTCATATTCGCATTGAATAGGTAAGCTCTTTACTCATTACTCCAAATTATCGACGCAATACGAATACGAACTCGCTCCTTATGTTCCTCACGTTATTCCATATCACGTCTTGCAATGTGTATTAGCTATGTTGAAATTTATGCATTCACTCAAACTACATTTGACTAATTCCCTCTGTGCACCCGGCTTAGACTCACAACTGTAGAAGTACCATGAATATTGAATGTGGACCCCGGTCTATAGAATTATAGATAATATAATGTAGATAATATTATATTTGTATTAAGGAGACAACAGACTAAATGAGGCATACATAAAATACATAACTTATTGCCTAGAAATATATTTAAAAGAGCTACGAATAAATCACAAGTAACATTTACTTTAGTTTTCAATAAACTTTTGTTTAAATTATCTGTTAATTTTCATAAATATTCTGAAGACACTTTTTAAACGAAATTTGAGGAGTAACGCTTTCTTACTATTTTCTGCCTCGTTTTTTCATGTCTCAATTTATGCCTCGCTCTGTTACTACAGGTTCTCTTATTTATGCAAACGACACAAGCTGTGTTATTTTCAAACCGCCCATATTGCCTCCTTTAAGGTTTAATTATGTTTATAAAGGATAACAAGCGGGACCGTAAGTAAGACCGATGTAAGTCAAAGTCAATTATGTAAGTTTCTCACAAATTTATCTTACTCGTACTATCGCACATGGTTGCGATACATGAAAACAGAATAAATAGCATAATTACTGCTAAAATCGAAATGTTTATGTCTTTGGTAAAATTACGGCACTTTGATGAAATCTGTCTTAATTAAATGTGGATCATAATTACATTTGTACCAACATCGTGACCAGAGAAGTATCGCTTTCAAAAAAAAAAATTTAAAAATATTAAACCGACCTCAAAAAAGTATGAAATAACATTTGTTACATACTTTTGGCTTAGGTAGGGAGGTTAACCTCAAAAAATAGTAGGCCTTAAGTATACAAATTTTATTTCATACTTTTTCGTTTAATTGTTTTTAATTACTTTCTGAGATATGCGTGGACAAACATAATTATCTACATACATACATACATACATACAAACATAAACATAATATATGCATACACAAACACACGCATACACACATACGCACATTCACACATGCATGCATACATACATACATACATACAAACAACCATATATACATACAAACATACATACATACACAAACACACGCATACACTCATACACACACATACACACATACACACATACGCACATACATACACACATACGCACATACTTACACACATGCTCACATGCATACATACATACATACATACATACATACATGTCTTGGGTGGGAACCGAACCCATGACTTCCGGCGTAGTAATTCGGCGGTTCGCTAACCACTAGACCAACGGGTCAGTCATCTCTTTTTTTATTTATTAATACTTACACACTGTTAACACGAACGCCAGCCAACACACGTTGCACAGCCTTGGGAACTGCATTGTTGTATTTCTGAAACAATATGAAACACAAATACTAATTATATGTTTTTAATTAATAAAGTTTCTCAAAATTTGAGTATTTCTTCTTCTAATTATAAGTCACTTCTCTACTACTGCACTTAGGAATAGCGCAGTGAAATAGTGTCTCCGGGTTAGATTAACTTAACTTTAAGGGCTATTCCGAAAATCTAACGTGAGTAAGCACTCGCTCGTTCTATGAAAAAACTTAAAAAGTGGTGAAGTGGTGAAACACCCACATTTAACATTAAGTTCATGCAATGCCATTCAATTGATATTTTTAACTTTGAAACACAAACTTGATTTTATCACATTTCTATAGAAGACTGACGATGAACGCAGCGAAGTTAGCACTTTCATAACAACATACGTATTAGAAACAAACTATCAGTAGATAAACGTTTTCGAAAGTAGCACCCACTTACAAAACATCCAGCACTTGAGATATTAGTATAAGATAGCATAATTCTCGAGATGACTATCTGCGATAAAGCAACGTCAAGTGCATCAATGGAAATGTTGTAATGAAAGCGCTACGAAAACAATACACATATACTTTATCGCAAACCACAACTGACATACATTACAGAGACAAACATAACAAATGGTGCCCAAAAGTCTAGCTCAGGTAACGATCTCTTCTGGACAACCCTTGGGTGGAAAACACGAAATAAAAGTCATGAAAATTTGTGGTAAGGTATACAGAAAACAGTAGGTAAATATAATATTACCGCTCTTGAATTTCTCCTGTTATAATTATTCGTTTAAGACCCATTCGTGATTCTAGGCAGGGTAGAGTCTCCTCTCACGATGACGACCTGAGTGGTGTAGTGCAGTGCAAGTGGATACATACATACATACATACATACGAGTACATAATTATATACAGCCATGAAATTTGGTATTCCTGTTTGGGAGCCGCAATAGACTAACATAATAATGTAAAAATTGTGCAGTCCTGAGAATATTGCATATATTATATACGTGTCGAATTGATAACCTCCTTTTTTGAAGTCAGTAAAAAGAGGCTCAAAATCAAAATGGATAATTTTATTTCCCTTTCTGTACTTTCATACAGAGCCAGAGCGCAAGCAATAGTAGTTCAACGTTTTTATTGAAGCAAGTCCAATCCAATACTATCCATAGTTGCAGTAACTACCTTATCAAAGTTCAATAAAAATACTCAGATGCACTGTCCGATAACGCTATCAGTATTTTTTGTCAATTACCCAACAAATGGAGCATGACAAATGAATATAATTACCATAATTTTACCTTTTAATAAGTCAGGAGTAGCGCACCTAGCTAATCTTTTCCGCTACATTATGTTCATGAATAATTCATTAATATAACAGTTTCTTCGTCGTTACGTTTCGCCTAATCAGCGGGAATAGGGCGAGAATTAATTCCCCACCCTCATAATTATTATTTTCCCCAAAACAGGGAAATCATGGTAATTAATAAAGTTAGTTCTGTTTCAGACACCAGTCCGACCGTGTGAAAGTTTCGTTACAAAAACTAAAAAAATACTAAATTTGACCTTCTATCTTTTTTCCGCGAATTCATTTGTGTGGAGTTTAAAATTTGGTCCAGAAAAAGAAACCTATGAATGAAAGAATGAGGCGGCCCGTCTGCCTGTTTGCATGGTCTGTCTATAAAAAGGGAAAAAATAAGTATCCTTTATCCATATTTGTGAGATACTTTGTAGGTATAGTATTCTACACTCAGTCAAGTTTATCCACACAAAATTTGCATGCGTGGTCAAATTGCATTCCTTATGAACGTGTCTATCAAGCATAAAAAATAAAAATCCGACTGGTTCCTAGTTGCAAAGATGAGCGATGAACAAACAATCCTAAGCATTATGATAATACGTCACTATATTATCAGTAGGTATGACTAAAGAGCAGTGATAGCCCAGTGGCTTAGAATTCGACCTCGAATCGAGGGGTCCGGGTTCGAATCCCAGTGGCACGCACCAATGACTTTGTAGAAAAGTTATGTGCGCTTTATAAAATTAAATATCACCTGCTGTTACGGTGAAGGAAAACATCGTGAGGAAACCTACATGCCTGTGAGTTCAAAAAAAAATGTTCTCAAAGGCATGTGAAGTCCATCAACCCGCATTAGGCCAGCGTGGTGGACTAAGGCCTACATCCCTCTCATTGTGAGAGGAGACCCGACCCTGTAGTGGGTCATTAATGGTTACTGACATGACTAAAGATACGAAGCGCGCATAGCCCCGTTGCTTGAGTAGATCGCAAGCGATCGAAGAAGTTAAGCAACGTCGGGCGCGGTCAGTACCTGGATGACCGCTGGTAGCGAATTAAATGCGCGCTTCCGTGCTTCGGAGGACACGTTAAGCCGTCAGTCCCGGTTGTTATCGATACGATAGCAGTCGTTGAACCTTGTCGGAGGCCCTAAGGGCGGTTTGACACATGATAACACACCCGACACGGGTTGACCACTAGGGCGTTTCTCCACGTGGTGGAGTATGCTCCAGGCCTCCCTCTGTTGTGGGGAAGGACCCGTGCCCGACAGTGGGCCGTGGGAAATGGTTGCAGCTAGCCATGTCTAAAGATATTAGTTACTACTAAATAGTTCAATTTTATAATTATAAGATGTGATCGTTGTAAGAAATAAAAATAAAATAACTATGAAATACTATTAACTACTAATATACGATGCAAGTTCCAAGCAGGTGGTTAGTTCATAATAAAAAAGCTTCGAGTCGCAGACGGATAAAAAATGAAACATTTTAATTATTCAGCTTCCTTTTTATGTCTTTTATTCCTTGCGGTCTTGTCTTACAGAAACATGCTGTACGTTTTTTGTCATTAGTAATTAGTGTTAATTGTCGGTACATTGACCCTTTGAAATTCAATCTAACCCCAATAAGAAAATAATGCTGTTCTTACTTATGGTGACTTATGGTAACCGGTGGTCGATTTTGTATAGGTCTTATTTGGGACCAAGCGGCTTGTCTCGCGTAAGAGTTCATAATATTTACTAAGAGGCCATAACATAATACTCGTAGTATATTATCAAAAATATTACGATAATTTAGCACCTCTTTTGTCGAAGAGGTTGAATTCCCATTCAAAAATTTTACTCCCTTTTTTACACCCAATGAATGAAATTTGGTGTCGACCCAATAAAGTTAGTGAGTCAAACTTATTAGTTAAGGTTCAGTCACTCAGTTCGTGAATCAATGATGTCAACATAGTACATAATAGTAGGTAAGTTAGTCTACCACGCTGACCTAGTGATATTTATGTATACATTTAATTAAGTACTTCGAATAGCAATAAGTGCATTTTGGGTACAAAATTTACAGCTGACTGAACGAACGGGGCAGTTTGAAATTTGGCATAATTAAAGTTTATATACCTAGATAAGAAAGGACTAATTCTAATATTTTAAAATAAAATGTATTAGAAATACATGAAATTCATCAAAAAACACGCCACGCACACTACCATCAGTATGAGTACTTTAACATGTACACATAGACAAACATGAAGTGTACGTACATTCCTTTACGTGTCAAATTCAGATTTCAATAAAATTTATAGTCGAATTCCGACTACTTGGCGATCACTAGTTTAGTTATTTATGTTTATAACTTATTCAGTTATTCGGCCTCGCCTGACGTAACCTTGCAACAATCCGCAATATTTTGTCAAATGTGTTAATATTAATATTGATTACATAATTTGATTTAATACCTACTTAAACAAAAAGCTGCTTATCGCTTATAAATAAATTATAGTTTACCGATTGATTTTTAATAATTCAATCGTTCAAATAAAATTTTATTTAAGTCTAAAGGCGCTTACACCTTATCCGATAAATATAAAGGTACTGCATCACTCAGAAACGAAGAATGTTGTAATTGCAAGAGAAAAAAGTATTTAGCAAGCCTTTTATAATATTATTATAATATATTTTTATGTCTATTTGTCGATATAAAAAGTGTGTCGATAGGATGACTTTGGACTAGCAGGGCATTTTATTTTATTAACTTTTACAAATTTTAGATGGAGTCCTTATACGATTTCATAACTTTTTTATAAGTTCCCTCTATTACTAACTAACTGACCCGGCACACTTTGTTTTGCCACATACAGAAGTTTCATCTTTTTAAGCCGTTCAGGTATTAAGTATCAACCTTTCGCTCTATCAAAACGTGAAAAAAAACAAACAGACACAGACACACACATTTTTTCGCAGTAAGAATTATGGCTAAGCTAAGTTTAGCCTTCCTGATAAATGTGGGTATCATACAATATTTTAAGTATCATACAATATTATAATATTTCAAAATAAGTCACAATGACATTATATTATCATTGCGGTTGGCATAATAGACGAAAGGCCGAAAAAGCATCACCAAAGGAAAAACTTGATGAAATGCGTGACATTGCCAAATGACAATGAAATATTATATCTGAAATGATCTAAAAATCTGGATTTTATCGTCATACAATTTAGTTAAATTTCTCTATTAATATTATCATAATATAATTACGACACGGAAGTATGAAAGGTACAGAATTACATTATTCTTTGTGACTAAATCATTGCAAATGATTTATTTATTAACCTTTCGTCTGTCTCTTCATTGATCACCCATATTCATTTCTGAACGACAGGATGAACATCAATTAATGTTTGACAGGTAGAACAGTTTATATGGATAAATGAAATTGTTGTTTTTATTATTTTCCTTACATCCAGGACCGACAATGAAACATTTCGAAACTAAAATGAGCCACATCGTTCCAGCCGTTCCGAGTTTTAACGGACTTAACGAACGGCGATTCATTTTATTATAATTATAGAGAAGATTAGTAGCTGAAATACAAAAATTAACCATGGCCCAATTTTTAGACTTAAGTATGGTGCTAAATAAACACTGGAGTTCCTAAAAAACCCCGCCTAGCCGTCATTTCATTTCCGTCGTTTAGTGACCAGGGCTCTTTATTTTTATGCAACTGGAATATTTTATTGCCAGCCCGATTTTTTTAGGATTATGTCACAATGACTTTAATGTGACAAGGCTCCAACGCATTAGCAATTTGCGGGCTACCGATATCGTATGTGTACAGTGTGTAAGGAGCTCAAACGTGTGCGATCAGCTGATTGGTCGCGTGTGAGCTCGCGGCGTCATTGACACACATAGCTCTGACGTAACGTTACGGATTCGATAACGCTTATTCCGGTTAGTGCTGTATCGTTTTATAACGTCACTTTGGTCTGGACCTAATATGTGATAGGATTAATATAATATTAATCGTATCCCTTTTCTAAGTTTTTTTTTTGATATATGCATTGAAATCAATATGGCTTACAGCTGCAAGAAAAAAGTATATTGTGTTGAAAATTTAAATTGTTTTCCCTAATTTCCTAATTCACTAATTAAAATTCAAAATTAAAGAATGGAAGGACTAAACTACTCTCGTAATGACATTAGTCCTAATACAATTACTTTTAACATGACGTATTTGATCATAATATAAAAAAATATATTAATTATATGAAGAAATTAAAAAACTCTTTTCTTGCGCTACTTTAAAATGATAAATTAGCTAACTAGAGCACAACAATAACTATGTTTCTCACACAAATCACATAATTATAATATGTTCAGGATTTATTAATATGGATAAATATTGAAATGTATACGTGATAACAATAATTATTTAGTTATTGTTATTAGTTTCTTAGAACCCTTCGTGACTTGTTTCTAAATAAGATCCGCATACAATTTTTTTTTTGTTTTTTATATAAATTCATTAACGTCAAAAATATCTTTATCTTTTATAATTATGAAAAAAAATCAAATTATTGTAGGAATTCGTATATAGATGAAAAATACTTATAAATAAATTATGAAAAAAAACACTTATTACAACTGCACTCCTGACTAAGACATGCTAGACAGTATTAAGCTCGCTCTTGCTCTTGTTAACACTTGCTCGATTCATTTCAAATCCCGAATATTCCAGAATAAGCGCCTACGTCGTTCAACGGAATGAACGCATGTCACTCATCCTCGTGACTGATCGTTGTCTCGTTTCGTTTCGTTTTCATTGGTGCAGATAAAAGTGCGATATTTTGTCAACGTTAAGACTAGTTGCTTTTTCAACGTATCTGTACTGTGGACTGTTAGTTTTATACAGATTTTTAGGTTTACAAAATTTATATTAGAAATCGGGTGATGTAAATGCTGATGATTAAATACACACATACACAATCCACAGGGAAATAAAAACTCAATTTACTATCCTGGGAATATTCGGTATATCTCTCTTAGTAGTAGTTACTTAAGTACTTAAAAATAAATTCTTAGAGTTTATCATTACGTAACTTTAATCGAATTTCTAAAGTATCAAAATTATCAAATAAGGTGAAGTTAAATAAAGTTAAAAAGTGAACTTAAAAGCAACGTAAACGAAAAAGTTAACTTTTAGTTAACAACCTCAACTAAAAGTTAACTTTACATGATTCGTTTTGTCATAAATAACTTTAAACAAATTAAAATAAGTCTAGATGCCTACTATCTGTATGATAGCCACACGTGTATTTCTTAGCACATTTCGGTGACCTTCTGCATTTTTAGAATTTATAACATGGTACTGACCTTAGTATCAAATGATCAATGAAACAGAGGTCAATAAAACATAGTCACACGCGTGACGAGGATGTCATAATCACTTTCCGTTAATACGAAATATGGAAAATAATATAAAATTATCAAATTTACTTTATTAGGTAGGCTCAATTTTTGTTGGTATTGTAGAAACGTCATAATTGTTTTCTCATACAACTACTATTTTTTCAATTTTAAATGATGGCAATTTTTCTAATGAATTAACGTTAAAATTGTTCCGGCCTATAAATTCCTACCAATGATAAATGTTTACAGGAACCACATATCTCATCTCAATTTATTTCGAGTTTTTTTTTAATTAAATAATATTTTCTATATTATAAAGTACTGGCAACCTTCATCATAGTTGAGTACTATGATGAACATCCTACAACTCATATGATGGCAGACCTCTATGAGACGTGACTCGGATGTCATAATAGTTTTCCGCTGATAGAAAACACATCCGAAAATAACACAAGGAGACAATAGTTACGCAACGTAGCCATCAAATAATATTAAGTCTATATTCTAAAGTACCGGCATCAACTATCACAAAAATGGGTTAAGAGATTGAGATTCAGAGCTTTAAAAAAATTCTAGGTTGTAGAATCATAGTATTCTCATTATCATAATATGGTAAGGAAGTACGAGTACCTTATTCCTCATAATTAACTTCCCTACAACCTCAAATAGGATTCCTTCTCTATTTGAGGTCGGATCTTATAACATTAGGAGTACCTTAAAGTACCGCTCAGGGCTTTGCTACTGAATTACTATTTTTTTAAAATCGATATGTTCTAAGCAAGGCTGCATTCTTCCGAGGCCGCCTAATTTGTATATCTTTTAATTCTCTTAATGAGAGGGGATGCCGGAAACTAATTTATTTCGAGAACACGCCGGGACAGATAATGGCGCGATCCGTCACGCTGCTCAAGGGAATTGTCGGTGGCTTGTTTTGTCATTATTTTTATTCCGCCAAATTTACTATGAGACAATATAAGACTCTAAGGCTCGGCGCAAACGGGCCACCGACCACAGCCACCGGCGGCCAGCGACAGCGACTCAACACATTGTAGAAAACTTTGTAAAAAAGTTATGTGCGATTTATGAAATTAAATATCACCTGCGTTTGCGGTGAAGGAAAACATCGTGAGGAAACCTGCATGCCTGAAAGTTCACAAAAAAGGTTCTCACAGGTATGTGCAGTCCACCAACCCGCAGTAGGCCAGCGTGGTGGACTAAGGCCTACATCCCTCCAATATGAGAGGAGGACCGACGCTGTAGTGGTTCGTTAATGGGTTACTGATATTAATGGTTCAAGACAAATGTTATAGATAAACATATATTATCTATATAGATAAATATATCTATACTAAGTAATTATCATTAGCTATTAGTTCAGCTCTTGAGATGTCTTAGAGTTAAGCGCAGTGAACAGCGTTTAATTTTACTGCAAAACAATGTTTTCCACTTCGCAATAAAACTTCAAAGACAGCTGACGTAAGCGTAAACTTAACACAGGACAACATTTATTAGTAGCAATTAACCAACAATATGCTTCGTTCAATGCAAATACCATAACGCAATAAATACTTTAGTCACGCTTCTCAACAATTCATGAAGACAAACTTAACTTAAGACTTTAACTTTGAAATTACAATAAGTATTTTATGAGCGCCGCCTTCGAGACTACACAAATAAAGTTATTTGCAGACTTTCCTAATATTATTTGCACCTATAGCCCATTTTTTTCACTTCGTAAACAATCTTAGTGTCTTTTTATTTTTATTAGCATTATAAATATTTTATAAATTATAAATATTTTAAAACAATAGGTATGTCATTATTGCTAAACATATTTCTAGGAATTTAATTTTATTATTTTGAAGCAATTTTAAACTTTTTCTCGGTAAAATGTAGCGAAACAATTGTTTATCAAATAAAACAAGAGTAAAAAACGTACTGTGTACACATTGGCAACACATAAATATTCTTGACTGAAACCTTCCAAATAAATGAAATAAGTAAAATCTTCAACCTCAATTTCACCCCTTGAGACGTAGTATTTGGGTACATATTTCGAGGCTGTTAGAGATAAAAGTCGTCTACTACCTTATATATTTTGTTATGTCTCTTTCTATAGAACGGCGTTGCATGCCTTAATTCAGATTGGTATCGATACGAAAAACGCTAACTTATAGCTCGAATTCAATATCGTATATCGGCACGCATCATACGCATCTTCTATTACACGAAAAAAAGGAGAAAATACTTTAAACGACCTAAGAAACTAGGACTAGGACATAGAAAGAAATCAACAATTCGAGTCGAACAATTATTAAATAATCTCACGGCCATAACTACACTAAACTGCTATCATTCAAGACTGATGACACACAATATGATGAATGAACGAATCATTCTAATCCATGAGTTGCAATGTCCGCTTGACGACACCCATTTGTCACTATTTTGTTTGAAAATATGAATATTAATGTGAAAGCTCCTTAACAAACTCCTATTGATGGCATCACGTCTACTGGTTGAGAGCTGTCAGCACTGTATAACAAGTAAACATTATCATTATTAATGACACTCGTTATATCGCGCACAATTACCTAAATAATATCCTTTTTGTTCAGATGTCATTTATCTAGCTAAGTAAAGAACTCGGGCTATAAAGATGCTTTATGAAGGCTTAAGACATTACCAACACGTAGCGTGTCCAGCACGTAACGTGGCCGTCACCGCACAAACATAAATCACATCACCGATACTGTCGCCTGGTGTTAACGGACTATAAAACTCTATTGATATCTACAGACATGGAGCGTGTCAGACACGTGTCTTCGCAGACATAAAAAAATATACTTTCACACAACGTTTACGGGTTTATTTACAACCACCGTACGCGATCGGTGCGTGTCCGCACAGTCAAGGGCACCGTTTTGTCTGTACTGTGAGCCTTAACTTTTTTTGGCTTGATCTAGCTTTCCTAGCGTCGTCTGTAAATAACCTGACGGTATCAGAGAAGTGAGTACTTTTGTCTGTGCGCTGTCGGCCACGTTAAGTAGCGGATACCTATAGTACCTATAGAGCTTAAGTCGTTTAAAAACTAATTGACTAATTATTTTCTGTTCAACTAATCTCAGATTGCCGTGAAAACCGATCAATCAAAAGAAACTTCACACTGGATAATCCATACATCATATTAATTAATTAAATGAGATTTTCAAGGAAATAATAATTTCGCATCCCATTATAACTGTGAACGCGCTGGCCCGCGGTAAAGTTGCAGAAAAAGTATGAAAAAAGCATAAAAAAGTTTAAAATATGGCAATAATTGCACACTCTGATGCCGAGTAGCGGTATGGCTGGCGAATGATTAAGAGACTTGTTCTACTGTTGCAGATAAACGATAAGCGAGGGACATCAAATCATCAAAAAAATTACTATCTATGTTGAATACGGTTTCTGTCACCGGTAGGCTTAGAAAATTGTGTGAATTATTATTGAATTTTTAATTATTTGTTTATTATTTGAAAAATGGTTACATAATTCTTAACTATTATAATCATTCCTGGTGAACAAATTTTGTTAAACATAAAAAATATTTCATCGTCCTTATTAAATTAACGCCATTATTAGGTACTTTAATTTTTTTAAGTAGATAAGGTATCTCTTGTTTTTCATGTTGCAAATTAAATATTTAAAACAATATTAAATTTTACTTCTTTAAAATACGAGTTAGCAAGTAAGAGCTAGTTGAAATAATAAAATAAACAACAATTCGTGAATGTAAATCAAGCATATACGTATAGGATAAATAAGTTAACACACAATATCTACCTACTCGAACGACGTAGAAAATATCGCGAATCGTTTACCAGTCACAGTACAGCAAGTGCATGCATTTTGCCCAATATGACTGATAGTTTGAACTGACACGGTGTGAATATGAAGCGATAAAGCTTACAACATTGCGAACAAGCAGGTTTATTTATTCGTACACGCACGGTACGATAGACACGTACATAAAAACTTGAGAGTTGTCAAGGGACACCCGGAAGGAACGAACTTCATGACGTAAATGACAATGTCATTTACGACACTTTTTGCTGTCATGACGTAACTGAAGTTCATGAAGTAACGGACGTAGTCATGAACTTCAGTCATTGTCATTTACGTCATTACTTACGTCATGACAGCAAAAAGTGTCGTGACAACTTTTCGTAAGAATTTTTTCCGTCTAGCCCCCTTTCACAACGCGCGATAAGGAACTTCGTTCCAATAATGATGTGTGTCGCATATCGTTTACCAATTTACACAGAGAATAACGCATATGCATGAACCCACCCACGTTTATCTATGCTCATAATATTATAACTTTTAAAACGTTAATTTTCTTTGAACAATATTAATTTTAGATATAGATTGAGATCACGAAAAATGTTTCGAATACATCAAGTAGGGACTTGATAAGCTTAGTCCTAGCTGACACCGACCGATAAATCACCACAACAAAATTTTAACACAAACCTCTGTAATGACTAATTGACCTGTCCTGCGAGGCACAGAACATACTTACATAATAAGAACTTTTCAAATCCGACTGTTAATTCCAAAAATTTGCGCGTTCATATAAACAAACTCTTCAGTTTTATCATAATTATAAATACAGATATTGTTATATTTGAGGAAAGTACGTAAGAAATCAAGGCACATTGGCTAAACGCATTATCCGTGGGGTATCCCATGGGTTATCGTGGGTGTCGTGGGGCTGTCCCGGTCGTTTTCCTGTTATCGTTATACATTGATGGATAACGAAGAACGTTGTAGATAAAACACATGACGTAAGTGGGAATCCAAGCGGTTGTTCTGTTTAATATATTATGTTTTTGTTGTTTTAAGATAAATTGCAGATTGGTTCTTTTTTTTAATGGCAAGAACAAGGTGAATTTTTCTTCAACGTATTGTACAAAAAATGTTTTGAAAAGAACACCGAGCTATTATATCTGTTCATCAAATTAGCAAGAACAATAGGGCTTGCATTAAATCCAAAGAAGTTAAAAATTTTGCAAGAGCGTTCCTTAGAACGCTAATTCATTATAACATCTCTTAAGATGTTATAATGAATTAGCGTGATCTTAAGAGATGTTATAATGAATTTGTGGCCAATCTCCATCGATCCCATGAAAAAAATTTATTCAAGGTCAAAGGTCGAAAAAAATGTTCTTTTTAAGATTTTTAGTCAAACGGTAAGTTTTATGGCAAAAATGTCTAGAGCAAAATTATAGATGCCTACAAAAATTGCCTACAAAAATTGTCAGTACAGTTTTTTGCCCAAGACACACAATTTCTGAGAAAATGCACGCCTAAAGTCTATTAAACTTTCAAAAAAATTTTCTTTTTTCGCACGTAAAACTTAAAAAATACTGTGACCAATAACGTTATGTAAAATTGATTACTTACATTAACAAAAAAAAATTTTTGTGACTATTTAAATGAATGCGACGAACGAAGCGTAATGCGCATTCCTTTAAAACAATTAACCCATAAATGCACTTCTAGGAAAACATAAAAATTCACTTTGTAAGTTCAATGGCACTAGACATGCCATAGTTAAAACAAAACTTATGTGTTTAAGTCATACTAAAATCATTAAGGTTTGTAAAACGATGAGCCTCCCTATTAGATACCTGCATTCTTAATTCCTATTACCTATTATACGCTTCACACTCATAGCCCCACACTAGGATTCCCTGTGTCGTGGGTGCCATGGACACACAAGACAAGAACACACACACCCAGACCAGAAACAGAAATGCAAACTCATCATTCAAATCTCTGCTCGGCTGGGAATCGAACCCAGGACCTTCCGTGCCGGTTTCTTAACCTGTTTCTTAACCACTGCGCCACTTGGATCGTCAATTCCGCCAGCCAAGTCTGCATTTTTGGGGTTCGAATATTACAAGTAAGTAATTGATACAGCATGATTTTATGATGACTCAAATACTTCTCGAAATATGTCTCCAAGCTCTTGGTCTATAATTACATCCTTTAATTGCGGGTTTGTCCCATGGTGTGACATTTAAATAAAAAATGTGATATGTATTGTGAACATTACGAACAGGATTTGCGTAAAGTAAAAGTAATAATGAGCACATGAGCAATAAAAACTGGTCTGTTGGTAAAGTCCCCGTTCAGATGGCTTGGAAAATCCTTGTTTTTTCATCCCTCTTAGGCACATTATATTATTAATTTAATGTGGACATTTTAAGATTAATAAATGATAACACAGACCATTAAGTAAGCACTGCATGAGTCATTGCAGTTGATATTTTAATGTTAAAAGCTACTTTTAAAAGTAGACTAAGTATACGTTTTTGAGGCTGTAAACTATTATTTTAATGAAGTCATTAATTGTTGACTATATTGATTTGATTATTTCTGATGCTGTCTTACCAAAGGTAGATTTATAAATATTCGCTTCACGTATTCTTAAATAGACAGTGCGTTTATTTTATACTTATCAATGTATTTTATATACGAATTTACTTTTCATAAATTACTAAGAAAATCTCCATCCACATTATAGGAATGGCAAAGACTTTATCTTTGCCAATGATGTAAGAAACACAATAGGGTTAAGAAACACCTGATTTTTTCATTCCGTTCTCATACAAACAAACGTAATGTTATAATTACTAGTAAATACCCCTAGTATCAAGTCGAAAGAAAAGATAAACAAACTATAGAGTGCGATTGAACAGGTATGAACCATAAGCACGTATATGAACCGTCCCCATATTGCAATTATAAAATTTATGATCTTATTAATGGGTGCTGCTGGTATTTAATTGTATTGGTCGGGCTTCTAGAGTAAGTAGTAAATAAGCCAACCGTACCTTATTTACATAGAAGAAAACCAATTAAAAATAGTAGCAATCGTAATATTAGAAACCAGCTTTGTAAAAAAAATATACGCTCTTATGTCATAGGGTTACTCTATAGCTTGTTTATGTATACTCTAAAGACAAGCGATATTTCGTAACTTCGAAGGGCGACTCTAAGTTACATCAACAATCTGTTAGAATCTCCAGACGTGACTTACAATTACACAATAAGGCTACGACATATTACCTTCCAGTACCTGGGCGACCAAGTTTTACTCGGATACAGTACAAAGTAGTTACAAAAACTACTTACTAAATAAGCATTCTTAAGTTAAGACATTACTAAATAGGACTCGTAATTAAATATTTCTGTAGCATGCAATGAATGCAAATCTATGAACGTATCTTAAATTTCATAACAGAGTAATTCAAAGTAAATTCTGAATGAAGAAATAACGTTTCCGTTTCCCATGGCTATTTTGCCTATTACGTAACCTAATACGTTAATAAAGTAGGTAATGTTTTAACCCTAGTATCCATCCATGCGCGTATATGTAGATGCGTTTTCTGTGTGTTGGACTGTGCGTGTTTTCTATACAAATAGAAATCTATACTAATATTATAAAGCTGAAGAGTTTGTTTGTTTGTTCGTTTGTTTGAACGCGCTAATCTCAGGAATTACTGGATCGATTTCAAAAATTATTTCAGTGTTGGATAGTCCATTTATAGAGGAAGGTTATAGGCTATATTTTATTTTCAAAAAATTAGTGATCCGTAAGAAAATTGAAACCTATTTATGCGTGCGCTGCAAAAACTATTGACAAGAAAACAAAATGATGTACTACGGGTTTGTAGGTCTTATTAAGATCTACAAAAAAGTCCGCGAGAGCACATAATTATCTAACTATCGTAGTTTAGTCACAAATACCGCAAGTGCGAACCCGCGCGCCGTCTAGTACTTACATACAACGCTAGATCACGCATTCCCGCGCTACGTTGCGTGATGCCGATCACTGTGTTCCCAAAGTGACTATCGACATGATGAAATCTATTAAACATGACCTTGCAAATGTCAATACAACCTAAACTACTGACTACAGTACCAGTGCTAGGTAAAATAGTTGAAAACGTTACCAAACCCATGAGGGTCATAGAGGGCATCACACTCGCAAGGTCTGTCGTGTATCGTTCTAGTGAACATTAAAACACCATACGTGGTCAGTAAAACATTAACGACCCTGGCTGTTCTTACATCCTTGACACTTAACATTTACGGATATCAAAATACTGCACATTAATACGAGTACCTAAGCAACGCAATAAATACGTTTTATTGCTAGTAAATAAATAAATAACGCTTTACACTCATAGCCAAACACTACAATTCCTAATATCATGGGTGCCATGGACACACACGAGACAGGAACACAGACACCCAGACTAGAAACAGAAAATTAAAGTCATCATTCAAATCTCTGCTGCGCTGGGAATCGAACCCGGGACCCTCCGTTTTAAACTCTACGCCACTTAAATAATTGATAGTGCGATGACTTACCTAATGGTTTAAGAATATTGAATTGATATCATTTATTTTCTTTAAAGATTACATAACAATCACAATATTTACACGAAGTCTTAGACATCGCAAGTCGTGTGCGTTATGAAGCGCTAAGGCCCAGCCTTAGTACTGTACTATTTTTACAAAAATAACATTAATGTACAAGAAAAAACTGTATGATCTAACACGACAACTAAGACACATATCCCCGTGTCTTAATCGTCATGTCGCTAACAAAAGTTCGTAGGTACAACAACGTCATTCTGTATATTCGCATCTCAGTGGGTAATTAAATTTGAACAGCTCCATTATATGCCTCCAGACAGCCCTGTGTTTAAATTTTGTCGTGTTGGTTGTTGAGTTGGTTATGTCTAAACCCTAATAAATAATATCGACTCATCCTGTTTAAGCAAGAAGAGCAAGTTCACATGGAGCTTTTGAAAGCTAGTTTACATGGATCGTAATAAGCTTTTGACCTAAATGTTTCCGGTTGAAGCAAATTTCGCAAAAAGCTACAGAAAGAATAGGGTTTTCACCTACCATTAATTCTATTGTATTTTCTTTGTTTAGGTAATCGGATGATGATTGAATTTATATTGAATCCAATGTTTTTTTTAAGTTCAAACATTCATCTACATTATTTATATTACTATTTACATAACTTATAACAAAAAAAGGAATAGAATAAAAATAAATAAAAATAAAATTTTATAAATAAAACAATGAGTCCATACCACTGTTCTGCGGCAATATGTTGGTGTGATAACAACAATAAATTGAGAGTTTGTATCTATTTTGTTTCTTCCTAATCCCCTCGCAATACCGTGCTGTGTGTGTGTGTGTGTGTGTGTGTGTGTGTGTGTGTAAGTGTGTGTGTGTGTGTGTGCGTGCGTGTGTGTGCGTGTTCTCAACTTTTGCATTATATTGCATCTTAATAGATGTATAAAAGAGTGGTAACCCTAAAGGACTCGCACATCTGTCGCCACCGCAGGGTTGAAATAGTTTGTTATGAAATTTCCGGATGAAATAACAGTTAGTACAGAGTCGCCTGTAAGTGTACTTTATCGAACTTTATCAAGTTCAATTGTATTACGTAACGTTACAAAAGTGAACATTACTGTGTACTTTGCTTTTTTTACCCTTGATTCATAATCTGGGGGCATGGAAATGCCCCCGCCAAGTCGAGCAAAAAAGCGGCACGGTCGTACCATGATTTTCAACCCCCTATAGCTTCGTTGTGGATGAAACTAGAAAGCTAAATTTTACCACCCAAGCAGGCATTGTATAAGCACCATAATTATATTGAAAATTTCATTCAAAATTCTAATTTGAAATTGTTATGTTATAAAGACGTTAAAAGAAGCCGTGGTTATATGCCACTTTACCCTGCTTATTATCATAAGCTTACTGTTACAATAAAGGTATTATTTTGTTACAGTAGGCTTAATAGGTAGGTAATTAAAAAATCATTCAAGGTATACATACGTCTTACAATATTTTCCTAAAATCAAAATAAATGAATAAGCGCTTTTGTTGTTTCTATCGTCCTAAGATACAGCAGCAATACCTCCTGTTGATGAGAACGAGTTCATAAAACTTTATCAGTAGGTGGGACCACTCCGATATGTCGAAGCGTGTGACACTACCGAATCTTGATAACACCAAAACAAAATATTGTGTTTCTAATGCTTTTCAATCATGATTTTTATTGACATCACGAACACGGCAACAATATATATCTTGATTTGATAAGATAAAAATATTGTCTACAGATATGGAACCCTTACCCACATCGTGGTGGGTATATACTTTAGTACATCAGATCCGATTGAAATAGTTAAACAACGTCCATACCTCGATGGGTGATCGCTAGTGGCGAATTAGAGACTCGTGCCTAACGATGGAACATAAGGCTGCTTTTCTACCAAAGCTGTGATAGGAGAATGTATGATGCGAGGATGTTTAGCTGTGCTGTGGAAATGTGTGGGCGTTTCCACCAAAACTGTGCGAGGAAAATGTATCGTACAAGGATGCGTTGCGAAACTGTGTAATGTGTAAAAGATGGACGTCTATGGACTGGCAGCAAACCTCGCAGCACTTCCCACGTAAAACATTTCTTGCACACTCTCTCGCTTGTTTTGTACGTAAAAATACCTCGCTCCGCTAAGCCGTTTCCACCAGAGCTGTGCTAAGCGAGGCTAGGTGAATGAAGCAATTCTATTGGTTGTTCATAAACGCATCCCTCGCTACGCATCCTCGCATATCACTGGTAGAAAAGCAGCCTAAGAGGGTTGCAGACAGACAAAAAGCTCATTTACATACGTACCTATATCCAACTGAAATAACCAATAAGAAGTCAAAAATTATTAAATTGATAAAAATATATCCTAATGTTTCTAGGAACAGAATTGATAAATATAATATTATTATCAAGAAGAAAATAAGTCAACATTTCCTAGTTTACACGTGCTATCCTTGAGAACTATGATTTCTATGGAAAGGAACAAATCGATAACATCTTTATCGATCCGAGATAAAAAATTTAAATGACAAACATAGTTGTATGGAAGAAGTAAGAGATCGTAATATAGTTTAATATAGAATACCTATTGTATGTTTTTATAACGGAACTTCAGGAATCCAGAACTTGATATCCCTTTAGATCGCGAGTTTACTATGCTTGGCCCTTTTTTCACATTTATGTTTTTGATGGGATATCCTTTCCAGCTAGACTTATTAAAATAATATTCATCAAACCAATTTTACTTTCCTTTAAACTTACAACATAAAATATCAGCTTACAAATACGATCCATTTTCATTTCTCCCATTCAGGTAGAAGCCAGACACATAAAATCATTTCATTTGAAACCTTAAAGCCTTATTACTCGACTATTTCTAAAGAAACATCTAACAAATACTTATTTGCTTGGACATATCGAATGTAAATAATGTAGGTACTTAAAATATAGCCCGGTCAAGGATTCGTGGAACGAATAGCTTTGAGTTAGGCAATGTCTGTAAACCGGCTCCGATATGTATGTGTTTCTAACTGGATTTATGACTGGCTTTTACCAATACTTAAGTTCGTTTCTTGCGAAATAGAGAGGATTCCCCAGCTTTCTAGTTTTGAACTACAACTGGATTATTAGAATCGATAAATAACTATACTACAGTCCGTTTTTTAATCTTATTCTATTTTCTCGGTAAACAATCAAAAAGTAGTGCCAATACTTTTTATTGAAAAAAGTTTCAAATTTCATAAAAAAAAAAATTATTGTTAGGTACTAGAAATTTTTTTTAGAATTAAATTACAATTTGTTTTTAAATCTTTATAACTTTGTGCCTGTGTTATTTTCGCAAATGAAATTAAAAAACACGCTAAGATTGTTAACAAATTAGGACAAGTGTAAATGGACTATAGTGAAAAGGTTGAAAATTAGACGAATAACTTGTCCTTTAATATGACAAGAAATGATTTATAAGTCCAATAATTTAATTTAGGTAAGAATTTCGAATGTATTTGTTGAAAAAATATTTTCATTAACTCCGTTTTATATAAAAAGAATACGGAAAAAATATTGAAGAATTTATAAATTGACATTATTTTTCATTTTATTACCGAGTAATTACAGGAAAAAATTTCATTGCTTTTATTGTTTTATTATATTTAAGTACATAAAATCCTTGTGTCAAATAATATTATCTGATTAAAACCATCTACTGCACAAATAACTATAAAAGGCTTAACAGAAATAGGTGAGATAATAACAGACTTCTTCAGTTACGCACTCTAAAGTAAGTATAATTTTAGTAAAGTATGTGAATTCAACGATTGTTTTCTTATTTTTGATTAACCAAATAAGCGTAAAGACCATTGTAGTTTAACCGGGCGCATTTTAACGGTGGCGCTATCCCCTGACGACTAATTTATTATTATGTGTGAATACTAACAGAGGTTGCCTATGACAGTTTTTCCCGTGTAAAAAAAATAATCATGTGTGCAGTGAACATTAACATCATCTGATTTATAATTTTATCAGTAGGTAAACGCAATACAGAAGTTTAATATACTTAATCGATATTTATAATCTGTCATCACAACTACTGCACTGCGTGGTGTGCGAGATGTTATTATTATGTATATGTCCATACGTATGTGTGTACGAGAAATCGGGGGTGATTTTGGATTATGGACTAATATATAAAGATACAGCCCATGTGGCTGACATAATAATAATTATTTATAACATTATAGCATATTTTACAGCCAGTATACCGTTTGCTCTTGCAGGTTAAACTACAGGGCTTTCGCTTTTTGCGAAGTCTACGGTCTCCTAACATCACGTGCATTCATTCGAAGGAAGCCGGTTTTCAATAAATACAGTGCAGCTGAGAGATAAGTATGCAAATCTGGATGATCGCGGGTGAGAGTGATTTAATGATACATTTTTAATTGACAGCGGTTTTGTTCTGATTGATGTTTATCGATTGAGTGACGGTTATCGGTTTCGTAATACCTGTCAGTGTTATTTGTGAAAGTGTTGTTTATTTTTTGTTAAATTAAAGTGTAATGTTGTGGTATTGTTATTTTTATTTTTTGTTGTTATTCAATAGTGTTTACACAAAATTTACAGGAACATAATTATTAATAAAGAGTAAAGACAAAGACATGACCTTATTTGTTTGTATTTTTATAACTACTTGTATTTTTACATTTTTATAACTTTTGTATTTTGTTATTTGTTTGTATTTTTATAACTAAAAATTATAATTTAATTTAACTATAATAATAAAGTAAAGCATTAAAATATAATAAGTAATTTTATTAAAAAAATAAATACAAAAGAATAATAATTTGCTTTGCGATTAAATTTGTAAAATGAAATATTTTTTAAAAAAAGCAGAGTAAAAAATAAAAAACAAAATACTCACGAAAAAAAATTAAATTACAACAAAAAAATCCTTGCACTAATCACTAGGAACACACATTAGTAACTCAACATATTATTATTATCAAACAAAAAATTTCCACTGGTTTCATAAAATTTTTTTTTTGTTTAATTTTTAATTTTTCGCGAAACCGCCAGCGAGCGCAGTGGCGGGTTGCCGGTAAATGGCATAAGCAGCCTCCGTATCATGAGTATCAATGGCCCGCGGATGCGTAATACCTCGAGAGCTGAGTTACGTTTTTGCATTGAACTAAATCCGGACGGCAAATTTAAGTTATTTGTGGAGATGTCCTTACTGATTTTTTGACAAAAAAATAATATCCTATTTTATTTTATTTTTTTATAAATTAGTAGTATCGGACTACCGTTAACTACTAAGTGAACGGACATTCATACCACATACCTACTTATCTTATATTAAGTGGTACCTGTAACGAGTGTGTCCCATTTTTAGCGTGGGGATAACCATCATGGATCTCTATCGGACTAGCAAAACAGTGGGTTATGCTTGAGTCAAAAATAAGAAAGAAGGAAAATCTGTGACTGTGTAAAATATCACGGAAATGTTACGAAAATGGCTATATCTTCCTTTTTAATCTAATCTTTTATCGTTTATATTATCGATGTTTTTTATTCCAATATTTCAAATTATATGATAGTGTAACCGTATATCTTTGATAAACTGTCACAATAGCGTTCCCGGGCTCTCGGCCTACAAGCGCGCGTAGATACGACCTTGAATGAGAAAGGTGATGTTATGTTACTGCAAGTGTTGTGTTCGCACCGGTTGCGCCAAACTACACGGTCTGTCTTTGTATTTAATATGCGGGGTATTGCCACCACCCTCTTCAGTCGCCGTCGTTTAGTAGTTGTGCAGCAATCATATTGGATATAAAAATAATTAAAAAAAATTTAACCGACTTCAAAAAAGTATGAAATAAAATTTGTTACAAAGGCCTACGAGTTTTTGAGGTTCGTGTTATTGTATCAAGTATTTTATTTGTATTTAAGATAAATTTTGTCACCAACGATACCTGTTTAAAAATCTAAAAAGGACTTTACATAATTATATAAGTACATAATTATTTTATATCGTTTAAAATGGTTTGCAAACACGACAGTTTAACTTTAAGTTGAAATTAGACGTTCATGAATAACGACTCAGCATAAACTGAAACATCATAAAACATCTAATTATAGAAGCCCGATAACTAGGCATTAATCTTAGTTATCGGGCTTCTATAATTAGATGTTTTATTAATTGACTGAACTATATTGTGTATGCAAAAAATACTGACTCCGGCCCTCTGAACTGCAACGAAGCGTGAAAACAAACTACAGTTAGTAGGAGTACCTTCTTTAATTAGCTTGAACTGGAAATAAAATGAAGTGAGCAAATAATAGTAACAATCATCGAACACGAAAAGTACAACATTATAATATTGTATCTTCAAAGATACGATAAAATTATAGATTGTAATTGAAAAAGGTTTTGCTGCAAATGTAACACAACCTTGTCAGTAACCCATTAATGACCCACTACAGGGTCGGGTCTCCTTCTCGCAATGAGAGGGATGTAGGCCGCCGTCCACCATGCTGGCCTACTGCGGGTTGGTGGACTTCACATACCTTTGAGAACATTTTTTTTTGCGAAATTTCAGGCATGCAGGTTTCCTCACGATGTTTTCCTTCACCGTAACAGCAGGTGATACTTAATTTTTATAAAGCGCACATAACTTTTTAACAAAGTCATTGGTGCGTGCCACTGGGATTCGAACCCGGACCCCTCGATTCGAGGTCGAATTCTAAGCCACTGGGCTATCACCGCTTACACAACCTAGAGCTGTGTTTTACTTTAGAAAGAAATGATAAAGACATCTAATCACGTTTATGGCTTATTTTTAAACCTCGACAAAAAGTGGGTATCTATTATGACATAATAACATTGTCACGTGCCTGTGTATCTATAAGTACCTATTTTTATTTATAGAGTCCCATGATTCAAAGGAACTTTCGGTGGGTATTTCTGAAACGTTTTTACAACCTGAAAACCCAGCAGTATATTTTTACAGATACATAATATTACGATCCCCGGTTTACCGACCATACCAACACTATCTTTATCCTGTTTACCAACAAACTGATAGGTATATTTGTCGTGATACCGTGACATGTAAATCCCACAAAATACAGTTGTGTTTGGTGCAAACCAATAGCCTTTTATTTTGGGATTTTTTCGTATTAATTTTTTGGAATACATAAGTATTTGAAACCGCAACGATCAACAAAGTCAAAGTCAAAGTCAAAAGCTTTTATTCATTATTAGGTACAATTTGTGCATACTTAATGAACGTCATACATTTATTTATTACTATACATTCAACCGCTTTGATCGCCCCTCAGGCAAAGCGTAGACTGGGAGAAAAAAGCGGGCGGAAAAAAACTCCCAGCTCTCTTTTTAAAGTAAAAGTAAATCCTGTTCTTTCTGGTTTTTTAAAGAACCCCTAAAATTGTTAGTAATGTTGCCTACGTCTGATAGTCCCCAATTACCTATTATTAAATAGAAGCACAAATATAGCTTTTCCGATCGCTTACTTAGAATATAGCCCAATGTGCACTTCTATAATTTGCCTAAACCTTACGCAATTTAAAAAGAACTACGAATCTGTGCAAAAACTGTATTAGAATGTAGTAAACAGTAACAAAACACTGCCACCGCCTCGCTCAGAGTTATCTTTATTGTCACACGTTTTATTACGTTTAGGCGTTAAAAGGCGACATAAACACTACAACGCTAGTCACAAAACAACGAAAATACAGAAGTCGAAGAACGACAAGCAACACATACAACTTTTGTAGATCGAAGCGATTAAAAAAAACAAAACACAACACAGGTTTCGGTCATTTCTTGGATAGGTTACAGCTAGTGGTGAGTTACGAGTATACGCCGAATTCTGTTATTCCGATGGCACAGCGGCAACTTCTTTCACTCGTCAAGAGATGGCGCCACGAGTATCCTGAATCGCGCTATCGAAGTTTTCTAAATAAAAATTTCCGTAGGACAGGCAGGGTCATTCAGCCTAGCGAGAGATCATCTTTTTTTGAACAGGTGACCCAGGATGACGTTGAAAAGGAGACACTCCAGCCGTGGAATAATTGAAGACAATCTTCTTAGAATTTGCCAAGGAGCAAATCACACATAAACCTCAATTACTGAAGGAAATTTTGAAACAATATCAATATAACGATCAGTTGAATAAAATCTTCGACAGGCACTACCTGTGTACTGTACTAACTGTACGAAGTCGTCAAACGATTATATGTGTACGACAGTCGACCACGCACGGTGTAAGGCTGACTTCTATTTTCTCTATATTCTACGAGTACGGTTTTATGATCTAGACTAGCTGAACGAATAAATGTTTCACTTACACATATTTGTGTTTAACCGAACAAATATCATCCTTCGGTTCTACATTGTCATATTAATAGGACCTATAAAATAATGTCACATTTTATCACAGGTCATCATTTTTATAACTAAATATTTGGCTAGAAATATCGATTCAGAAGCATAGCTGCGAGAAGATTTGGAAGAGATATTTAATGGACAAAAAGTAGTTTTGGTGTAGTTTCAGTTCTGTATCTAAAAATAGGGTTTAACTTTATTTGAGGCAAAGGCATCAAAATTTCTATCATCTTAACGTTGAACTTGATCAAAGTTCACATTACACATCACTTAAAACGTAAGGTGGCATGTAGAATGTAATTTACGAAAATACTGATCTGATTTCAATTGACCAGAATTAACATAACTAATTTGATATTACAATAGGCTGTGCGCATGGCTAATAAAATTACCTAACCATGGTATCTTGTATCCTATAAACCCACACCTTAAGTAGTGTGTAAACTCCCTAGTGACAAACCTATAATGTTTGAGTCATCTGAACTACAGTAATAAATTGATTAATGATCTGTAAAATTACTACTTTAGTTCCTTTTATGACGCATCATTGTATATGCAACTGTAATAAATAAATTAATAACAAGGTTTTGTGGTTGCAAAATGCGCAATGTTTTGAGGTTGATATGAAAAAAAAACTAAAAATAAACCCAATTAGCAAAGAACGCAAAACCTTAACTCTAGTTCTAATTGCGACGACAAAATCGCAAGCGTCAATTTGTCAAGTTTATCGTACGATAATGTCTTTGCGTATATTTGTTGTGTTGAGTTGTGTTGTGTTGTATTGAGTTGTGTTGTGTTGTGTTTGTATTGTATTGTATTAACCTTGCGCAAATGACGTGAAAATAATACAAACATACATACACACACATACACAAATACACACACACAGAAACACACACAAACACACATACATGCATGCATGCATGCATGCATACATACATACATACATACATACATACATACATACATACATACATACATACATACATACATACACCTATGAAGTATACTTGTTTAGAAGCCGTAATAGACTAACATACAATATACATATTATGTAAATATTGGGCAGTTCCGGAAATATTACACACATACGTGTCGAATTGATAACCTCATAATGTAACCGATATTAACATATAGGATCCTTTTTATCCCTCTTCGGGCCAAGTTCTAAAATGGACACGGAAGAAGCCGCGAGCAAAGTCTAAAGCATATTCGATTAATTTCTTTAATAATACGTGTTAAGAGTGGCTGTAAATCATCAAAAAATGTATACAAACATAATAAACAAAGCAATTCATCAACTATTGCAACAAAAAATGGACCTTGTGAAGATTTTGAATGCAATGACATTAGCGGCTCGAGCCTTACGGATCTCCGGTCATGGCTGGTAAAGATGGTGCTACACTGTAAGCTATTCGAATGATGGTGATTAACCGCTAAAACAGCTACTGCGGTGATAGCCCAGCTTAGAAATCGACGTCCAATCGAGGGATTCGCATCCCAGTTCGCACCAATGACTTTGTAAAAAAGTTATGTGCGCTTTATAAAAAATTAAATATCACCTGCTGTTACGGTGAAGGAACACATCGTTAGGACACCTGCATGCCTGAGAATTCACAAAAAAAATGTTCTCAAAGGTATGTGAAGTCCACCAACCCGCAGTAGGCCAGCGTGGTGGACTAATGCCTACATCCCTCTCATTGTGAGACCGCTAAAATTTTATTCGCCATAGTAACAAATCTTTTAAAGATCAGCTTGAGGCTAGTACTCGTAGATGGCTGCTAAAGATTGGTATTGATATTGCATTAGAATTATATTTTAAGGCTGTTTCTTTTTCGCACTTCTTGTCAGACAAAAACAATTGAGCGAAAGATTTGCACTGATTATTTTATTTAATAAAATTGTAATTGACAATTTATAAAAAATATACATGACAAAATAGTTTCTCAAATTGAACAACCTGCCACTACCTCTCATAATCTTAGTTGGTTGAGAAAGCCAAAAGGCATTAGAATAAATCACAACTGGTACAGGGGTTTCCACGCCCTGAGCTGAGCGTTGTGGCTCGAAAAATTTGAAAAATGCCTTCAAATAACTATTTTTGCTTCCATTTTACCTACGATACAGGGAAACTCAATATCGGGCGATAACATTGAAAGGCGAAATCGTTACGCATTTTATTTAATTAACCTCTTCTACAAGCAACAATGATATCTTTAGCCTTTAACTGTGTGCGAGCCTTATTGATTGATTGTACTGTACTGTGAATAAATACGTATAACGTAATATTAACGTACGAGTACGTGAGCGTCCGTCTGCGATTGACTCGGACATCGCACAGGCCTTGACGGTCCCCCGGATGTGTAGACAATCGCTAGAAAAACTCATCAATGCTTGAAATCAACGCAAACATAAGCGCGTTTATACCTATCTATGGGTCCGTGGTCGGATGACATGAAGGAAATTATGAAGGACATGTCTACCAGGCTTGTCCTCGCTTTGGGTGACCGGAAGGCTGGCAGCTATTTTGCTCAAAAAATTTGCCTGAGCGTTCAACGCGGTAATGCTGCAGGCGTTCTGGGCACCATGCCACAAGCGAAGCTATTGGATGGCATATTAATTTTGTAAATAATTATATATTGTTTAATTATTCCTTCCTTCCTGCTTCCTTTTAGCCCTTAGTAGTCCACTGCTGGACATGGGCCTCCCCTAATCGACGCCACTCCGCCCGGTCCTGGGCCCTCTGAATCCAACGGTTTCCCGCTGTCTTCTTCAGGTCATCAGTCCACCTGGTCGGAGGGCGGCCTGTGCTCCTTTTGCCTAAACGTGGTCGCCATTCGAGGACCTTTTTTCCCCATCGGTTGTCAGTTCTGCGAACGATGTGGCCAGCCCATTGCCACTTTACTTTGCAAACTTTAAGAGCTACGTCGGTCACCTTCGTTCTTCTACGGATTTCATCATTCCTGATTCTGTCTTGTAGAGAAATACCAAGCATAGCTCTCTCCATTGCCTTCTGGGCGACTCTGAGCTTGTGGATTAGGCTCACAGTAAAGGACCACGTCTCGGCACCGTAGGTCATCACTGGCAACACACTGGTTTAATTATTTATTATAATTATTTAAAATAAATATATTATTAAAATAGCGCGATTTAATTCGTACAGCAAAATTGACGAAAGGTATCTTTCGAAAACTAATCTTTTTACGGAAAAATCCGTCTTATTTGAGGTTTGACTGTGGTTCTGTGATCCTGCAAAAGGGTCCACCCACTTAGGGGAAGTACCATTATTACGTGAGTCTAGCTAAAGTTTTCCTAAACGTGGAGCAAAGTTTAAGACGCCGCGCCTGTGTACTGCAGAAAAAGTCCTGGATTCGATTCCCAGCTGAGCAGTGATTTGATTGAATTATGACTTTAAATTTCTTGATATTCACTGTCTCTATTCTTATCCCATCATTTTATACTATACACTATTCCTCTGTACTCAACACTCTATACTTTCATATTTCGTCCACCCTATCTACAACTTTCTCTCTTCTTGCTTTAACTCCTTACCTAAATGGTTGTCTGGAAGAGATCGCTCGTAGCGATATTTTGTGTTATTTATCTCTCACGTTGTATTGCGTTGTGTTGTGTTGTCTTAAAAACCTTCTTCAGTCTAAACGTAACTTCTAGATCTAGCTTGCAGTAAAGCTCAACACTGATTTGCGGATGTTATTCTAATTGTTTGATTGTTGCATAAATTAGAACTACATTGCCGATAACATCTACGTTAATTGCATGTCCATGACACTTTTAACGTCTAGTCTAACACGGAAATATCAACGGTGCATTTTTTAAATAATTTAAATGAGTAATTCGACCGCTTAAGATTCAAGATTGTACAGTCATGTAAATATTCCTAAAGTTTCGTTACAACTGTTACTATTTCTTTATCCTAATAGATCCAAATAGACGGAAGATAGACAAGGGAACTTCATACCAGGGGGAAGAGTATTGGGCCATTATAACACCATTATGAAATCATTCCAATTCAACCCTATTGACTAGAGTCAGATCATTCATCAATCATTCCAAAAGATTATCCACCAATGAATTTCATCAAACATGTGTTAGAACACTCGGCCGTAACTCACCTTTCATACAAAAAAACTAAATTGAAATCACTTCATCCGTTCGCGAGCTACGGTGCCGGTGCCACGACCGAATCACAGACAGACAGACAGACAGACAGACAGACACGTCAAACATAACACCCCTTCTTTTGCGTCGGGGGTTAAAAATAATTTTATCATTGGACAACCGAGTCTAATCGAAAGAAGTACAGGCCGCCCTCCGACCAAGTGGACTGATGATCTGAAAAAGACGGCGAGATATCGTTGGATTCAAAGGGCCCAGGACCGGGCGGATTGGCTTCGATTTTATGAGTATGTTCAACGTGGCCTACGAAGGGCTGAAAGAAAGGAAAGAGGAACTATTAATTTTTCAAAGATGCGTCAGCAGAATATATGTTTGAGATCAAAAATTCATAAGTCCTCAACATTTGCATTAACTTGCAAGCAGTATGGACAATAACCTGTGTTTAGACAACATGCACATTAATTCATGGGTGCGTCGTATCCGCTATTTGTGCGCCGTGAGGTTGAAACTACTTGAAACACTTGAGAATCCCTGACCTCCTAAATGTAAAAAAACATAAATCGTACCTGTTTTATGTAAATGGACTCTTAAGAGCAGTGTTTACTAGCTGGCTAGCTCCGCATAGCCATTAATTTCTTAGTTTTAATTATACTCTTCTGCCTTTTAAGTTTGTCCTAATCTGACATTAAGAAACTCATTAATCGCGCTATTTGCGGTCCTAAATTGTGATTTCACACACCTAAATTGGTTTTAATTGTAAATACTTACATAACATAACACAATCCATTTCGTTCCACATTTAGGCACTATATTTTCACACTAATGTAATAAAATACTTTTCACCAACGCTTCTGTCATAATCAATTATCAAATAAATCTCGATTTCCGAGTAATATTCTGCTGTCGATTAACTGAAATTGTGCCGATTTTACAAACCGACTCATTATATTTTGTCCATAAATTTGAATGTGACATCGATGAAAATATGTTTCGGAAGCCGATGGTAATAAGAGTGCATTTTATATCATGTCATGAAAATATTTTACTAAGTGAAATCTTCTATATAATAAAAATGAATCGTTCGTTAGTCTCGCTAAAACTCGAGAACGGCTGGACCGATTTGGCTCACATTAGTTTTGATATGTTTATATAAGTCCAAGAAAGGTTTATACGATGAGAAAATCTGAAAATTACTCGATGAAAATAGTAGAAATTTTTATATTTGGCAGAACGAAGTGTGCCGGGACCAATAATATTCATGAAGTTGCAGTTTTGCCCACTGAATGAAATAAATTGCTCGAGAAACTGGCAGTATTGAAAAACTCAAGGATAGGTCCTAAGTACCTTCTGTTTGTGCTACTGCAGCCTCAATATCCATATTCAACCTCAAATTGAACTATGTTTGAGTCACTGCAGCCTCAATGTCCATATAAAAGCTCAAACTGAACTGTAGACATCAATGTTATATTCCTACTTTTAAGCGCTAAGAGGGTTCGCCCATAGTTATAAACAATAAAGAAATAAGTAAATAAATACCTAAGCGAACGTGAAGTAGTAAGATAAAATGCGCTACAAAACAAGTAAAATTAATTATTTAGGCCAAAAACAGCAAGGTAATTAAAATTCGGGTTAAGATTTACAATTGCAAATCGTCCCGCTATATATTTCGTAACTTGAATAGGGTCTCCATGGGGTTTGGAAATTAAATAATTCCCACTTTGAGTTTTAGTGGTTTTAACAATCTGTTGCAACGCCTTTATCCACGAAATTTATAATAAAAAGTTAGTATTCTATTTATTTTTCGGGATGAAGATTACAGTAACTTTCATTAAAACTTTAACACTATAGTAACTTTATCACTATAGGAAAAGCGGTGATAGCCCAGTGGCTTAGAATTCGACCTCGAATCGAGGGGTCCGGGTTCAAATCCCAGTGGCACGCACCAATGACTTTGTAAAAAAGTTATGTGCGCTTTATAAAATTAAATATCTCCTGCTGTTACGGTGAAGGAAAACATCGTGAGGAAACCTGCATGCCTGAGAGTTCACAAAAAAAAAAAAATAATAAAAAAAAAAAAATGTTCTCAAAGGCATGTGAAGTCCACCAACCCGCAGTAGGCCAGCGTGGTGGACTAAGGCCTACATCCCTCTCATTGTGAGAGGAGACCCGACCTTGTAGTGGGTCATTAATGGGTTACTGACAAGTGCGGTCGTGACAACTACTCAATTGGCACATCATCATGACAATGTGACAAATTAAAAAGGCAGTAAGAAAAATAGTGGAAATTTTAAAACATTTTTTTAAATCAGCTCGATATGCATGCTAAGTTTGCCTCACTTTGATGTTTTCTTATGTGTATACATATGTTATAAAATGTAATAAGTATCTTACTATCATCCAATCATATCTATTGCGTACAAAAATCGAATTTAACTAAGAAACAAAAAAACATGTCTTATTATTCATCACTCGAAAACAGCGTGATAACAGCGTGACTAAATTGATTAATTTTCGACTCTTCAAAATATAAAACTATTTTGTGACCTTTATTATGTTATATTTGTTATAAATTCTGTGGTTTCCTATAATTATGTGTTTGTTTAATGGTCAATTTATAGACTAAAATTGTGTGAAAATAAAAGAAAAGAAAGGAAAGAAAAGAAACTATGTTCACTTACACTAATATATGTTTAAAATTGTTACAAATTATTTTGATCAATATAATATACATTTTTCATTTTTATGTGTGCAAATAGTATAACAGATACAAATAATTTAATTATTAATAAATTTTAAAGGTCATTTTATTTTTACTCATATTATTTCTTACAAACAACGTCGCATCCAATTTACTGAATAGGTTTATTATATCATTATTTCTTATAATAAAACCTACAACGACAAAAATCCTACAAATATCAAATCATTTGGTAACTATCAACTTTTTGGCGCCAACTCACGGTCCTGATAATGAAATGCGTCAAGGGTACCTCGTTTAAGTTTAAATACATTGTAATTAAATAAAAAGTACTTTTAAACACGTTTTCACCTAATACTGTGGCATAGCAAGTACGAATCATGGAGATTTTTTGTTTTTCGTTTTAAAGTAGCCATCTAAAGTAGGTCATTGAACTGGTTTCAAGTGATTATTCCGAGATGATTGGTCCCCCATGATTCCCCCACGTAACAGTACCCTTAGTCTGAGTTTTAGCGATACAGAAACGAAACGTTTGTGCGATTCGTTTCGGATAGATACGTAATTCATACACAGCTTACTACACAGGAGTCCACAGTGTAATAACAAATAGAGGTAAAAGATTTTTAGAGGAGTTAAAAAATTAAGCTGTGTATGTGTGCGTTTCGTTTCGGAACTGCTAAAACTCAGACTAAGGGTACAGCACAGTATAATTTTTGCTAGAGATCGCCAAGTAGTCGAAATTCGACCACAATCGAACATAATTTTATTGACATTTGAATTTGACACGTAACGGAATGTACGTACAGTACGTCCACGTCATGGTTGTCTTTGTATACGTCAAAGTACTCAAACTTATGGTAGTGTGCGTGGTGTGTTTTTTTGATTAATTTAATAGTTTTCTTATGCATTTTATTTAAAAACGAAAAGAATTTGTGCATTCGTATCCATATTATTATAAACTTTGTGCCAAATTTCAAATTGTTCCGATCGCGTGAGTTGTAAATTGTACACAGAATTTTCGCTTCACTTATAAATACATAGGTATATAATAAGTATGAAATAACTATTTTTCTACAAATGTTGAAAGGCATACCAAATGTATTTTCCTGTATATACCCACACGAATTATACTTACAAGACACTAATTATTCGTGATATTGAAATTCTGAGTTTTTCCTCATTAGTGCATTAGTACATAATGATATCATCGTAAGATCGTGTATCTCAATATGACATGTGATTGGGATTCCCTTTTGTCAATATACACAATACTAAAAATGTTCTTTTGATATCTACTGGCTTTAATTAAAATCGCTTATTCAAAACATGATTCGAAAATGTTCTTGGATCTTAGAATAGTTGATCGAATAAAGGACATCAGAGTTAAAATTTTAACATGGAGCAACTCCGAACTAACATGAGAGGGATGTAGGCCGCCGTCCACCACGCACAACTACTGCCCGTTGGTGGACTTCACATGCCTTTGAGAACATTTTTTTTGTGAACTCTCAGGCATGCAGGTTTCCTCTCGATGTTTTCCTTCACCGTAACAGCAAGTGATATTTAATTTTATAAAGCGCACATAACTTTTTCACAAAGTCATTGGTGCGTGCCACTGGGATTCGAACCCGGACCCCTCGATTCGAGGTCAAATTCTAAGCCACTGGGCTATCACCGCTTACAAACTGTTCCGTTAAGGGATTAAAAGCACCCAATGTGTTAGTCAAGTTTACGATCTACCTGTGTACAAAATTTCATCCAAATCTGTTCAGCCGTTTTTGCGTGAAAGAATAACAAACATCTGTCCATCTGTCCTCACAAACAGTACCATTTATAATAATAGTAGGATGTATAGTATGAGGTAGGTATATAGAATAGAATATTCAATCCTGTATGTCCCACTGTTGGGCACGAATCTCTCCCCACAACAGACCTGGAGCACACTCCAGATTGGTGGAGAAACGGACAAGATAAGATAACAGTCATTAAGACTGTTATCTTATCTGAGGGGTTACCACAAACTCCTAAAACCGTCATAAAACAATGATATTTCGTTTTAATATTAAAACAACACTACCTTAAATCGTACTATGAAGTCTAACTCTATAAAGTCGTAATGTTTTGGTCATAGATATAATATTATTATCTGATCTGTTATTGTAAAAAGCGATAAAAACAGGTGTTGCGCGGACGAGGTCTACACACATAGCACCGCGAGCCAAGATGAGTTAAAGCATCTTTTAAAGTAGGAGAGTAACTGAATACCGTCCGGTCAAAGCCGCCGCTAGTGTAAAGGTAATTTTTATTGCTACAATATTTCTTCACATACACCTACCAACATACCGGCTGTGTGAATCACCTAAAAGTTGAAATACTTAAAAAAGCTTAAAGCAAACGTGAGGGAAGCACGTGATTTACCTTAATAAGATTATCTTCGTCATCGCATAATTACGTACGAGATCTGTTCGTCTTTTTGTACCTATTACTTTTTTTGTATTGTTTTCGTACCAATCAAGAAAAAAAGGCAGATGAATAATAAAAGGTGGTCATCCCCTTACTATAAGGGTAATCCCCAGACATTAAACGTTTTTTACGTCGCAGCCATGGACGTATAAAAAAAGTATTTTAAAGACGTTTAAATAATAGTATTTTTTATACGTCCATGGTCGCAGCCATATATACCTTTAAAACGAAAATATTAATGACACACTTTATGGCGGTATATGAAAGCGGCGACAGATATCTACCTGAGCGAACTACATAACAGTAGTAACAAAGCGATACAGCAATACAAAGGAATACATACACAACAGTAACTATTCTTACATAGACTTACACGTAGTTTATAAAATAATATGTGCACAATTACTGATGATACAGGCATATTAACTCGCCCGCTGAGGTTCCGCCACTCTCTTAACCCGCCGCAAAGCAGCATATCGTATCGAGCTCCCATTAGTATGGGAAGATGTCAAGACAGACTAAGATATGACTAATAGCTAACGTTTACTTTACGAATACTTTGACGACGGTGTTCACTGTACATGTAATAGTATGATCACGGCACAGGTGGCTTTCATGTCATACCACTGGTTTACAATAAAAAAAACAAAATATATACATACATAATATGAATACAGATAAAAAATTGCATTAATTTATTCCTGCTATTTGTTTACCTATTGCTATTTGAATTCTCAGAGCAATCTTTAATCGGTTATTTCCATTAGCTATTTATTTGAGTTGCCATCCGTTTGTTTCATCACTGGCCATTCCACATTAGTTTTTTATAATTGTAAACTATTATAGGAAAATCCTAATGACACATTCAGTGTAGTCCGACCGGACAATGTTATTTTTTGAACTTGAACTACAAAAAATTAATAAAAAAATAATTAATCCGACTTCAAAAAAGTGTGTCATAAAATTTGTTGCATACTTTAAGCTTACTATTTTTTCAGCTGTTGGTTATTAATCTGTATCCATTTACTTTTTTGTAAGTTAAGAAACTTCTTTCATAACTTGACATCTTTGAATGTATAAGAACCTACGTTTTAGCGTACAGACCTACAAACCAGTAAGTTTCTGGAAAATCCACACCACAAAACCCTTCAATATTAAAAAAGATTGCACGATCCAAATAAAGACTTCCGACAGTCGATCGTGAAAATGCGGGTTCAAGATTTCTCTCAGGCTAATTCAATACCAGACAGAGGGTTTGTACATACCTACTGTGTAAAATAGCACATTAAGATGCGTGTGTTTTAAGCAGCCTATTATCGCACGGCGTGAAGTTAGGCTAGTTGAGCGAGGGTGTGCTTAACCGTGTTATATTTGGCTAACTTCAGCTACAACTGTCGTATACTATTTATAGCTTATACCCAGAGCGACATAAAAGGGCCAGAATGACGGTTTAAAAAGTACGACTTTACGCACAGAAATCCATGGCATAAGAGCGAGTTTATAGCACACTGTGTTATAAAAATATGATTTACAAATCCAAGACATCTACTAAATATACGACACAAATTACAGAACTCGAAATTACAAAGCTCTCGATTCCAAAATAGCAAAAAATACACAGGTTTTGTTACAAAAAAATCCCCTTTAGTATTTTGTACTTTTACTATTACATGTATATGTTTCCATAACTAATGACCGTTTAACTACTTTTTATGTCTATTTATGTGCAACTATTACTCTAAGTGTGAATAGTTAGGAAAACAACCAAAATCCCGTCGCTCGCGCAAATTCGCGCAAACAAATTTACAATTTTCTATCTATATTAACTATACGATTCAAGAGACGTATAAGCTTATAAGTGTATGTGCTATGTAGACTGATCGAAATGCCTGATAGATATAATCACATTCCTCAAATGGTAACATTTCCAAACTTAATGTAGCTAACTAGTAACATTAAAGGGTCCTAATATCTTAAGAACGGGGCTCAACAAAACATGTCAATCAGGAGACATAATCCCGTCCGAGTGACATCTTGATACCTTGACACGGAATTAGGGCACCAGATTGGGGACATTGGGAACAAGCGTGAGATTATTCTACTGAAGATGCGGTAGGTACTTATGTACCTATTCCTACTAAAATAGTATTATAAATGTCAAAGTAACTCAGCCTGATTGTATGTCTGTGTGTGTGTCTGTCTGTCTGTTTTTTTTTATATAAATAGAACAAGCAAACAAACAGACGGGCCACCTGATGGTAAGTGGTCACCGTCGCCTACTGACACGAGCAACACCAGGGGATCGCCAGTGCGTTGCCGGCTATGAAGGAGAGCTTTTTTTATGCCCTCCTTGAATAACCCCATGTCATAGTCCTGTATCTTTTTCACGGTTAAACCACTGAACCGATTTAGTTGAAATTTAGTACAATGCTAGTTTGCGACTCGAGAAAGGACAGTATAGTTTTTATCCCGGAAAACCCACGGTAACGGGCACTATGTGGGTAAAACTCTGGGGCAGTCTATCATTTAATCCACGGAACAGATTTTGGCGAAATTTGGTATGAAGATACTTTGAAAGCTAACGTAGGACATAAAATAGTACTTAAAAAAATCTTGCAGCAACAAGATTTTTATGCCTTTCTGTTTGATTTTACAAAAAGAGGTCAAAAAGAGCTCTCCTAGTCCTACAAAGCCGGCAACGCATTGGCGATTCCTCTGGTGTTGCTCGTGTCAATTCGCGACGGTAAACCATCAGGTGGCCCGCCCGCATGTTTGCCAATTCTGTCTATAAAAATAATTATACTCCTATAATATTTGAGATTTTACAACCGTTAGTAGAATTGTGCTGCAAATTCCCTCCCTACGAGAGTTAGTAAGGAGAATTAAACAGATCCTATCAGTTCGCCTCATCAAAACCCTATAAACAGCCCCGGGCGACAAAGTTACAGCTGCATTCACTATCACCCTTAAACGAATGGACATAAAGTCGCGTTTTCCTGAAACAAACGCTAAGTGACATTCGCATTGAGTTTAATTGGAACAAATAAGTATTAAAATGGTTTAGAAGCAAAACAATACAGTTTATAGTCAGACATCAGATACCAAATCAGCAAATATAGTCAACCTTTACGGTTAGTAAGTTCATAAATAAATAATATTTAGATTGTAACTGAATCTTTAATAGAATATACAAAGTTACGTGTAAATTATTTCAGAATTACCTAAGTATTAATACATTTTTGTAATCAAAAAATAAGAATTTGATAAAAGTAAACCGACATGAAGAACCGAAATTAAGTAGGTACATATCACGGAAACTACTGGACCGATTTTGATGAAACTTTATACATACATACATTGATTTACAGTGTTGTGTTGTGATGTGTGGTGTGGTGTGGTGTGGTGTGGTATCATACATACATACATATTTACATACATACATTGTATATACACACACATGCATACATACATACTTAAGTAAAAATTGTGCAGTCCGAAAATACTAGATACATACGAAAAATGATGTAAACACAAATACAAACCCCGTTGTTTTTTTAAATTCATTGGCGGTACTAATTGATTATGCAGGTATAATAACACATGCAATTCAATATCAATTGTCCTATCAAAGGCATTAATTTGCATATCGAGCCAGGAGTGGGCTGTTTAATTGATAACCACTTAATTGGTCGCCGATTTCATGTACGAGCATATAATAATATGCATGCCCGGGACTAATGCCTTTATGAGACGTCACCAGATTCAATTTTTACTGAATGAATTGTATCAATCTTGACTGGGTTTTTTAAGTCAGTAACGGGTTGCAAACACTAACTAATATAACTTACTGCCACTAAAAATATCACTCATCAAAATTTTATCTTCGTAAAACACAAAATAATTCCACAAAAACATTTCGCATCAACAGTTGTAATAATTAGGTACATAAGTTTGCATTTGAAAATAAACGCAAAAATATCACGTCATTAAGTTATTAAAACCAAACAATTAACTTACAAACGTTACAACCATTAGATAAAGTTAATACACGCTACGTGCTGAAAACATAAACAAGGAATAAATATGGGGCTTCATTGAGATTTTTACATAAGTAAGCAATAATAATAATAAACGCTTCACACTAATAGCCTCACACTTGGGTTTTCCTGTGTCGTGGGTGCCATGGACACACAAAACAAGAATAGTTACACAGTCATATTCATTCATTAAGAAAATTTTGGAGTACGAGCATAGGTAGTATCTAGTAAATCATAGGTATACTTAGGTAAATGCTCGCCAGCTCCCTATCTATTCAGACCAGAAACAGAAATTGTAAAGCATCATTAAATTAATCTCTGCTCCGTAGGGAATAAAAAAATAGGATTTTTAATTTTATTTAGGGTATCATTTTTATTAAGTCTCCTCTCACAACGGTTGGTGGACTTCACATGCCTTTGAGAATCAAGTATGCAGGTTTCCTCACTATGATTTCCTACTGATATGTGCAACACCAAAGGAGTCGCCAGTGCGTTGCCGGCATTGAAGGACAGCTCCTTTTACGCCCTTTTTGAAAAACTCCAGACCATATATTATCCTGCGAAAATACATCAGCCGGAAGACCGTCCCAAAGTTTGCACGTAGGACGCAAGAACGTGCACGAAACACGGACCTAAGTAAAGTCGGTAGAACACAGAGGGAGCCCATGTCACGGCGAAGACTCAGTTCTCACCGATCGGTCAATCAATATCCTATTTCAGCGCAAGCTCACGTGTTCTAAGTACCTATAATTTGAAGAGAAACTAGTTAAAACTCCAATAAAAACACCCTCTAAAAATATTCAACGTATAAACCCTCGACCAATCATAATTTTATTGCATTATAAATAAACAAAAAATGAGCAGAATGTATTTTGAACCCATGAGAGTGAGCCGCGGGCTGCATAATTAAGTTCAGTTCAACTTTCACGGTAAATCATTTCCAGAGTTTTAAACTTTGAAGAGTCTGAATGGAACGAAATTGCCCTCTCACAGAAAATATTAGCAATGTCGCGTTCATTGCTATTTATGTTTATAAAAATAATGGAACTAGTTCGCTGACTGTAACCCTATTGGGCACGGTTCTTTCTCCACAACAACCCTGTCGGGAGCATACTCCACCACGGTGCCCCAATGCGGAATGATGCAGAAACGGACTACCGGCCAATCCGTGTCAGGTGATAAGATAGCAATTGTATTCAAAACCCCTATAGACTGTTTGAATACGATGCTATCTCAACGATAACGACCGGGCCCGATGGCTTAACGTGCCTTCCGAAGCACTAACTACCATAAGGCCAATACCTATAAAAAGAACAAATAACGTAACGTTGCGAAACCAACATTGAAAAGAAAGCGGCTACAAAAACGTTTGCAACTGAAGCAGTTGTCGTCAATTCCAAAGAAACTGCATCCAGAATTATACAGTTAGTCTACATGGACCACATACTTAAACAAATTACAGCGAACCGATACGTGAGCTAGCATTCAGTGCGGGAATTAGCTCTTGTCGAAGATAAACATGACTTTATAAGGAGACCATTTTGCCAGTTGACAATGCCAGTAGGGGAAGGTGGGGTAGCCTCATACAGTTTTTCTATTTCGTCTTATAGAATTTTCTTTGGTATCAATATCTGTATAGATTCATTAAAAACTAGTACTCTAACTATCTGACTTTGTATCAAAAACATGTAATTTGTATAAATACACATGAGAGGCATTTTATAAAAGTTTTAAAAAAATTGTAGAAATGTATGAATGTACCCCGCATGCGGGGCACCTCTCATACAGGCCATGGGGCAGATTCATACATGCAAAAAATACACAAATTTTGCAAAAACTGTTTAATTATTTATCAAATTAAAAGTATCAAAATATAACGTTCTCGAAATTAAAAGTAATTAGTCTCTTTGAGCAACTAACACTACAACATACAACGTCTTTGACGTCTGAAAATACAAATTTCATAGACGACCCTGGTTTCTTCCTCAAAAATGACACCTTTACTTCTGCCAAACTGTAGTGTTTGATTATTTGTCGGATGTAGAAGATTACAGAATCTTTTTTCAAATTTTACAAGCACATAGGCTATCCTGTGTTTGTATCATGTGTTTCACTGTCGCTACTAGCTGTTTCTCTTCACTTTGGTTTTATTCCTTTTTGGTTTACTTGTTCTGTCATAATCTTCATTTAATAAACTCAACGCTTTCTTCATTTCTCTTGCTTTAATTTTTTTGTTCTGTTCTAATTTCTTCGTCTCTTTGATTTTTTCCAAGTCTTCAATCCTAGTCTTCTCAGGCATGTCTGTATAAATCATTGATTTTCCAATTGATCGATCTTTTCTTGTTTGTGTGCGTCTTTGAACTTTCGGGAAAGGCCTTATCATTTCTGGCGTCTTCAATATTTTGAAAGTAGATGGTGCAGGGTTATCAAAATCCATCACTGCTGATGCAAGAGGTTGTGAAAGCAAGTATTCATACAGTATGAATGTACCCCGCTTACTGCTGTATGAACCTACCCCATCAAAAGAAAATTAAATAAAAATATTTCTGTAAAAAACCAACCATATATATCACTATTCACGTATCAATTCATAAACTTGATCCTATTATCTTTGAAATAAAAAAGTACTGAATAATCCAGATAAAAGATTTTATTAAAATAAATATGGTTAAATTGAGGTTATAAAATTATTTCCGCGTGGCCAAATCACGTTCCGGTTCACCTCGTCGCGAGTTTATCACTGACAGCTGTCAAACTCCGTGGGCCAGCACACACAAAAGTAAGTCACACGTACGCGCATACGTCGTTCAGTTAATGCGCGCCTAACAACAGATATCTGTAGTGTATGACGGTGCCTCTTGTATGAATCTGCCCCACTTCCCCCTATACGATGCGACTACAATAAGTTCCAATACAAAGAAAGAAACGCATTTTGCCAGGTGACATTGCATAAGTTCTAACGCAACTGAATCGAGTATTATGCAGTTAGTCCACATAAAGTTGCAGTCATCAATAGACAACATAAACACATTACAGCGAACCGATACGTGAGTGAGCTAGCGTTCACTGCGGGACTCCTACACGAATATAAACATGACATAGGTACTCGTAAAACATCTCATTGTACGTGGAAGTTGCTTAATGATCTAAGTAAAGGTTGCTTAGTGATATTGCTGTTCTAAAATTGACAACGAAAGTAAAATTTAACAGGAGTAAGATAATTCCACACTTTAGTATAAAATAAACAAGCAGGTTTTATCTGATTACAGACAAATTTTAGGCAAAATTTAGTTATTACGATAAGAAAACAGTATGAATTGTTACAGTTGATAAGTTGTTTTTCTTGACATTGTGGTTAGACGTGTGAACGATAACACTGTAATGATTATTTATTAAATACGAAAATGCCGGAAAATTTTGATTGAGGTGCGATTTCCTGTAAAATATCATACAGTTGCATAATTCGATAAATTCTTACTTTCTTGTTCAACTGAGAAAATTTCTTACTCGATACTCATTAGTGGCAAGATTCGATGTTTGATTAAAGTTTAAATAAACGTTTCTGATTATTTAGTGTAGTCTGCTAGAAATTTACAATCCCCAACTGTTTAGTGGTAGATTTAGTTTAATCTAAAACAGTAATAGGACTCAATTCCCACGATACGAGCGTAGGTGGCCGCGTACTTCGTGGCATTGTCAGCCAATCGCTGTCTGGTCCAATTGGCCTATTGTGGCCTACCTATGAGCGGTATCACAGTATAAAGATTATAGAGATCGCCAAGTAGTCGACATTCGATTGTAATTTATTGAAATTTGAATGTGACAAGTAATAAAATGAACGTACGGTTTTTTTCTTACTCGGTAAACAATCTTGGCACTACTTTTTGTTGAAAAAAAGTTTAAAATTGCTTTAAAAAAATAAATTTGGGTTTCTAGAAATCTGTTTCTGTATTAAATGACAAGTTTTTTTCAAACTTTTATAATTTTGTGTTTGCATTGTTTTTTAACCGCAAATTAAAATAAAAAGACATGCTAAGATTGTTTACCAAATATGACAAGAGAATAAAAATGGATTATACAGTCGTACACGTCATGTTTGTCTATTTGTGAATGTCGAAGAAAATGTTCGAGTCTTGTTGGAAAAGTATGTTTTCGAATAATTTTCCGTTATTAAAGTCGCGTTCCTGGAGTATATTTTATTGATGTTTCAAATTAATGTGGGAGAAATTTTCACTAGTTCAATTTATAGTTTTTAAGTAAGTATCCGGGGCCCCTTGAGCTCGTTGGCACTGCCCCGTCTAGTCCTTCGGTAGCTACGCCACTGTGTACGTACGTATACGAAGTTAAATTCGAACGAAAACGCGTTCAAACAGAGTTCAAACGCATCCTTACTGTGTAATCTATACTGTGGCGATATCGTTCGCTACTCCGGAAATCGCTGCTAACGTCAGGTACTAAAGTTGAGGTTGTAATGACAATTTACACGAGCATGCCTTTGAACGAATCCCAGTCAATGGATGGGTATCCTGGAGCTACTACGGGATCGGCTGATACATAATTAGTTAGAACCACTTAGCTTACGTAGGCTTCCTCTGTGTCTTCTACCGACTTTACTTTGGTGAGTGCACCGAGGAAGTATTTAACCTAATGCCTACGTGGTTCCTTTATCGTACCACCAATCGAAAGCTAAGGTTCCACTCACACACCTGGACTCATGGTAATCATCCGCTCCGGTTTTCTGGTTTATTTTTGCCTCGCACCTGCAAGATGTGGATGTCTTTCGGTTCCACGGTTCCACTTCCGTCAGAAAGTTATCACTGACAATATTTACGTTCAATTTCGTATGATTGTTCGGACGAATAATTTTATTTTATTCATCTGCTAACCGGAACAGAATTAACATGCAATATCATAATGCCATAAATGTGATATGAACCCCATATGTCCAGGTGTTACAATCTAAGCTCTCAGAAGAGACTATCGCTTATCATTCAGGAAACGATTATATTAGTCCCTGAGTCATCGACTGTCATCAAGTCCAACATCTGACAGCGATAAGATCCCATGTTGCTTCTCGTGAATTCCCGAATGTTCCATCCTACCCTTCAATACCTTCACTATCTAACTGAGGTCCCACAGGGCATCAACATTGTAATATGTTGCTATCAGACTATCCCAATAGTAAAGATAAAGATATTAAGCAATATGGTTACTTAACTGCAACCTTTTTATGGCCCAATGTTACTCATGGTTGCCCACAAAATGGCCTGGAGCATTCTCCAGGACAACCCGTGTTGGATGTTTCTGAAACCAATCAATAAAGCCTCCGATAAGGTTTAACGACTACTATCTTATCGATAACAACCGGGACCAACGGCTCAGCGCGCCTTCTAGCACGGAAGCGCGCATTTGATTCGCCACGAGCGGTCACCCATCCAGGCACTGACCGCACCCGACGTTGCTTAACTTTTTCGATCGCTTACGGTCTACTTAAGCAATGGAGCTATGCGCGCTTCAATGCTGCGATCTGGCAAGAACAAAGCAAAATTAATCGCAGATGAAAGGTCGCACAAAGGTAGAACGCTACGAGTATTTCAGAGACATCGCTTCACTGAACTCATGTAATGGAAAGTATCTTGCATTTCAGATTAGTACATAGCTAGTAGATACCTACAGTCCAGAGTAGTCATGTCAGGCATTAACATGACGTAGGTGCTTACTAGGAATGTCCATTGCGACTAACTGTGATTGTGTGTAGTGGGCGTCGATATCAGAACGTAGGCACATTGGTACAGAACAAGGATTTATAAAGACTTCTACAATCTACTAGACGATAAGAACTAAAGCGTCATAAGAAGGATAGAAATTTATTAGCTAATCAATCAACAGCAGCGGTATAGTGGCTAAGATTCCGGGATCTCACTCGAGGGGTCCGGGTTTGAAACTCAGTGACGACTTTCTGAAGAGCGCTTTATAAAAACAATTTAAAAAAATTAAACCGACCTCAAAAAAGTATGAAATAGCATTTGTTAAATAGGAACTTTTGGCTTACTATTTTTAAGGTTGGTGGTATTTTGAGGTGGTGGGTATTTCATTCAAGTATTTTGTTTCTACTGTTAAATTTTGGCACCATACATCGGGCCTCTCACAACGGGAAAAGGCCTGGAGGCCTACTCAACGCGCGGTTGTAATAGTGGAGATAAGCTAGTGCCTAACCCCAGCTGGTGTTTTAATACTACCCCTGGCGTTTAATAATACAGTGCACATTATTTTTCTGCTTTATTCTATTCGATTCCCACCCTTCGGTCACTAATTAGAAACTTTTGAAAATTGGTGCCCTTAAAAATTTTTGACGGGCTAAAGTTTGTGTGGAAAATTGTTAACTTTGAGGTATTTCAGATGGATAATTTCATTGGGTCATTATTTTTTAAAACCCATTCCTATACAATCAATTTTAAAACGTGGTCTCTTAAGAGAGTACACTGTAAAATATCCAAACCCATTGTAATAAGTAGTTGTAACCAATTTTATGTTGATGATACCTCCATATGTATCAGTAGGTACTTGGTTTATTTAACTAGGTGAATAACCATTGCAAGGTATCTACTCTTTATTGGGTACACAATTGTAATCGTACCTATATGCTGGTATGAAAACATTCATACGTGCGCTATCTGAATACTAGAATTAGAAGATTAGACTGCCTGCGTCATCTGAATACGGAATCAAAAGAGCCAAGTCAGTGTCGATATCTTTTTAGAAGGATCCGTCACTTCTATGAGTACTAAATGCTTGTGCTCATCACACTTACTACTTAACACGATTGTATAGCATAGTTGATCGGGTCACTAACCTCTATTTTGGAATATATAAATACACACATACATATATTATTTTCTACATAAATTATTTTGGATTTTTAATCTGTGGGTCGTTAGAGGACCAAAATGCTGTTATCCTTTCATTGAAATATATCCTGTAGAAGGCCATCGTCGGAAAAATAAGAAAATTTGCGCGCGACTTAATTAACATACGAGTTACGACTAACTATAGAGAGTAAGTACGTAAAGTCCACCAACCCGCAATAGATAAGCGTGTTAGACTAATGCCTACATCCTTCTCAGTGTGAGAGGAGACCTGACCCGCCAGTGGGTCACTGATGAGATGTGACAGACTTTCAAATCGTGGATTTGACGAAGAATATTAAACTTGTTAGAGGATCGTCGTGAAAAAGATTGAAAATAGAAATACACTAAACACGACAGTCAATGTAAATGTTTTTAAACATGCAATCTTCGATTTTCATTCCATCTTCCAAATAAGTTTATCGTTACTAAACAAATACGGGTTAGACCTAAATTAGTTCTTCATGAATCATGGTTCATACAAGTAGCACGTGATATAATATAGCCGTATTAGGGTATCAATTTTAAGAGGTGAACACCTGATGTTGAGTCATAGAGGGGCTATTTACATGAGTAAGGGTAGAAAAATGTGAAATGGACCACAGGGAACATTGTTAAGTTCAAGGCAGCGATTCCCTGGCGACTCCTCCAGAGTTGCTCGAGCGCTCTGCATGTCAGCTGTCACCCATCCCTACTTCCCTACTAATATTATAAACTACTAATATTATAAATGTGAAGTATAAGTTTGTTTGTTACGCTTTCACGCGAAAACTACTCAACCGATCATCATGAAACTTTGTACACATATTCTTGGAGGTATTAGAAGTAACATAGGATACTTTTTATTAAAACAAATATATATTTTACGAAAAATAAAAAAATTGTTTGTCAAAAAATCTAAGCTACCTACTTTTATTTTAGAATTCCACGCGGATGAAGTCGCGGGCACAGCTAGTTACTAATAAAGAGTTATTGTATTGTAAAGTGCAATGATAGCTCAACAGACAATTAATAGATCTGAGAATAAGCGATGGCTGATTAGTTCGGACCAATCAAACTAGTTAACAGTTAATGACCAATCTAGTAATGCTTTCAACTTTAAAGCTTTAACATCCAGTCTGGATGTAAATATCGCGGAGAAAATGCTCAATGCTGTCAGGCTGCGACACGGGTCTCTCCCCTCAACAGGGGAAGGCCTAGAGGCATCCCCTGGAGCATACTCCACCACGCTGCTCCAATGCAGGTTGGTGGAGCTGTTGATTAAAAAGTAGTATTTTTTACTGCCTCAAAATCTTTGTAAGTTATACTGTTTTGGTGTCAATTATTCGGAAATAAAGCAAACATTTTTGCATTTCTAATTTTTATGTTGGCAGTTACGCACACAGTTACGCATGATCGCATGAATATTATAATATAGTTTTATAATTGGGAAGATAATGTTTACTTAACCCCCAAAAAAATGTCATGTATGACTCATGACATTTTAATTTTTTTTTTTGAGATTATGGTATTTCTAAATCACTAGGCCTAGATCAATAAAATTAAGTATTTTCGATAGATATAAACTCCCAACACCTAAGTTAAGATTCTCGTTCCATATCAATCTATGAATAGATTTTCCGAACAGAAAAAACACTAACTAATTCATTCATTGACAAACACGTATTGAAACACGTGACTTCTTTGTAACACTGATAATATGATCTGTAATGTTATTGATAAGAACACTCAAGATCTAAGAACCATAATGTTATCTGAAGTGTTTATTAAAATTATGAAGACGAAGAAAGGTGTCCCATCATACGCGAGCAAAGATATTATACCCATTACGCTCCAAAAATAATAAAAACATTAAATCACCATTGACGCTGGTAGGTGATGCAGGTACCACATTACCTGGAAATAAGCTCCAGCCAAAGCTATTGGATGGCATGTTCAGTCTATAGATAAATAGTTCTATAGATAGTCTTCTATTCTTATTTTAATCCAAAGTTTTGTGTTCCTCTAACGGATTTAAAATTCAATCTCTGCATCCCATTGCCACTGTCTGAAACCCATTGGTGAGAGTATGACGAAGAAATCTAAGGCTTAGAGGTTCTCTCACGATGTTTTCCTTTACCGCTACAATAAGTGACATTTATTTGCGTTAAAACATTTTAAAAATTCGTGTACAGTTAGTTGTACACCCAACACAAATTTAATTTTTTTTAAAACTTTAAAGTACCTTTAGAAAAGTCGTTCAGCGCGCCGTTGAGTTTAGACCTTGCAATTAGATCGAATTTAGTGTTTTATCGCATCAACATCGCGTCACGTCGTCGTTTCCATACCTTATGATGCAAGAAATGTTAAAAAATGCAGAAAAAGCATTCACCAACCTTATAATAAGCTTATACTTAACTGCAAGTTTCGCGAATACTAATGATATATGTATTTCAAATTGCAAAATGTTGTGCAATGATAACTTTCTTGAAGAAAATACAAAAAAAATATTGATCTACATTGAAGAAGTTAAACATACATAGTTCTCCGTTGGTATTCGAGGGTTTTGTCATGGTAGGTAACTAGTGCTCCAATCGCACAGTTAAATACCATTATATCACTAAGAAGGTAAGACACAAAGCTTGAAGACATAAGCATCTACTTCTGGACTTTCTGGACTCTACTTGGTGGACTTCACATGTTTTTGAGAACATTTTTTGTGAACTCTTAGGCATGCAGACTTCCGCATGATGTTTTAATTCACCGTTGCAGGAAATGATATTTAATTTTATAATGAATAGGTACTATATAGATACAAGTTGTATACATCTATATTCTGTGCGTGTGCTAAACAAAATCGCTGTTGTAGAAAAATATCAAAAAATTACGCACAATCTTACTTATTGTAAACAAATTACTAACGCATCTTTTTAAATTTACATTTTAAATGCAGGTCATTGCGTTTTACTACCCTATTAATTAGCTGTGCACCGATACCTGCAAATTAATCGTAATTAATGTAATTAACATAAATGTAGCGGTGATAGCCCAGTGGCTTTGAATTCGACCTCGAATCGAGGGGTCCGGATTCGAATCCCAGTGGCACGCACCAATGACTTTGTAAAAAAGTTATGTGCGCTTTATAAAATTAAATATCACCTGCTGTTACGGTGAAGGAAAAAATTGTGAGGAAACCTGCATGCCTGAGAGTTCAAAAAAAATGTTCTCAAAGGCATGTGAAGTCCACCAACCCGCAGTAGGCTAGCGTGGTGGACTAAGGCCCACATCCCTCTCATTGCGAGAGGAGACCGGACCCTGTAGTGGGGTATTAATGGGTTACTGACAATTTACATAAAAATGTTTGAAAAACCAGATAAATCCTTATCGGGAGATATAAGATTCAACCAACCACGGATTCAACATGATCATTATATAAAAGATCAGACTGAGACAAAAGATAATAAGAGAGAATATAATATTTCAGACAATATTCAACAGAATTCAACTTCATCCAAAGAAATTCTTTGTTTGTTTTCTTTGCTGCACTCAATTTTTTCTATTTATGTTAAAAATGTTCTACCCTCACAAAGTTTAATTCTGCAATTTAATGTGTAAGTCTCCGTTAAAAAAATAACACTAAACAAAGAGATTAATTCAACTTTAAAATAATTTAAGTCCTGTACAGAAGAACTACTTCTAAAACTTCTAGATACCTACACGAGAAACACTTACCGTATATCCAATAGAGAAAAATGTCAAATCCTTGATCTTGAAACTCGTCGCTGCTGATATGTGAGATGTCTTCAAAATTTCCTAAATTGTTACTACTTTGAATAGGAACTTTAAAGTTACAGAACACAAACACAAACTTAGGGAGCTATCGAGAAACGGAGCTTCTTCTTAAAAACTTTCATTTTTCTTTTCACAAACGGATCCACTGTGCCACTGTTCAAACGCGTCGAAATTGTCAGGTTTTTGAATATTTTTCCACTCCTAAAACTCCTTCATAAATACACTGGCCGAAAATTGAAAACTCGTGCCGGCCGCAAAAAAAGCCATTTGCTTTGTGGCCGAATAGAAAACTTTCGCGGCAAAATTCGAAAATAGAACGGGCGTACGTCAGACGGCCAAAATGGCGACACGCGGAGCCGTTAAAGGAAACAGGACTGCTATTTTCACCATTCCTTGCCACGTATTATTTATTTCTATTGGAAAATTAGCCTTTAATGGCCGGATTGGTGCGTAACGTTCTATAAGACGGTATGCCCACGCGATCTCGCTCTCGGGCGACTGAACGCGCAATCCTTTTCGACGTCAAATATTCTGCTTAATAATTTAAGACTGCTCCGTACACGATATAGGGCCCTCTATATGGCAGGTCTCTGGTGTCACTTAATGTGTACATTCGCATGAGGAATTGTATAAAGCCGATACAACGCTTCAAAATTCTTTATCGTGACAGCTGCAAGCTTAATAAATAATACCTTTTAATTATTTTATGCGTCGTTTAATCTTGAAATGGTTTCATTAAATATCGTAAATGAAGTGTATTAGCTATTTACATTTTCAGCAAACTATTTTGTTTGAATTCCTACCTTATTAAACTTTCTTGCCTACCTTCTTGCAAAAGTAGAATGGATAATATAGACGTCTTCGCACTGTATACTGTAAACATTCAGTTTTTTCAGTTTATAATTTCACTAAAACCATATTTCGCATAAAGAGAAATTAAATTATTTCTTTGACAATTTTCTATCATAATAATTGTAAAACAATAATAAGCCATTTATGGAGCTCTCATAGAAAATCGTTAATCGTGGTGGAAACCGCGGAGTGTTGATAGGTACAGGCGGTTGTTAAAAGCTATCGCTCAGTATTTTAAATTCCCATGGTGGTAATAACAACTCGATGTGATGTCCCGATATACGATTTATAGGGTTGTGTCTCAATAATTTTATTGTACACTTAGACTGGGCCGCCTACATTAGTCTCTGTTCTCAAACCATTATAGTAGAGATTTGTTTGGTCAAACTCACGTTCCTGTTGCTTTTAATGCTTTTATCCTGTAGCCATATTGCGTACCTTGCTCTCCCGAGTCCCACCTTTACTGCTAAGACTTTTATGGATACGTTTCTGAGAAGCGGGTTTTGGTAAAAAACAGTTGTGGCTACGATCCTCGTTTTTTCCTCTTCAAAGCTCCGAAATAACAATGCAAATTCCAGAAACTGAACCTTATTTTTTTTATCTATACAAATTAATAAAATTGGAGTGTCTGTTTGTAATATAAAAATTTAAAAACCGCTTTTCCTAAATGCATATGTAGTTAGATAGTTAAACTCCACGCGGACGAAATCGCGGCACAGCGAGTAGTATACCTACTCGTATGCCTAATTAAATAGCGAAAGGGCGTGCAGGCCAGCTGATGTTAAGTGGTCCCTAACTCCGTACAGCCATTGGACGTGCGATTATTTTTTATACCTACCGCAAACTATTATTTTGAGCACTAGAATGTTCATAATCATCAAAAACATAACTTGTAAAAATACCCAAGTCTCGCAACTCAGTTCTTGCACCGTAAAAAGATGTGAGATCCATGTATTGTATATATATATTGACTTGGCAATCGCAGTAAATATAATTTTGTAAATAATATTGTATTAAATATCTAATGCAGATTGCAGACACAAAATTATAAAAATTTAAAAACAAATTGTCATTTAATACAGATTTATAGAAAACTAGATGACCCCGCAAACATTGTTTTGCTATATTATTATAAGTAACTTACACTGCCTAGAGTGAGTTTGACGGCGAAATAAGAAAATAATTTGAGTTTTTTCCCCGAAAATTTTTCTCTTATTTTTTCTCCATTTCAACTAAAATACATAACTATCATAGTTACACTGCCTAGAGTGCGTTTGACGGCGAAATAAGAAATTACCTAATTTGAGTTTTTTTTTCCGAAAAAATTTATCTTATTTTTTCTCAATTTCAACTTAAATACATATAACTACCCATATCCACAAGAGTGGAAATCCCATCATTCTAGAATACATCCAAAGTAAACTTCATTTAGTTCGGTAAACAATAAGTATTTGTTAAAATAAACTGTTAGCGTGTACGTCATACGAGAAATATGTAAATATGAAGAGTTGCATTCAATAACAAAAAGTCCTAGAACCTTCCAGAACTCGACAAGTTCGACTTACGTACCTACATAAAACTCATCATGCAAGTAATAAAACTAAATCAACTATGGTAGTAGTAAGTACCTTTTTTAGGTAAGTAATCGGTAAATCGATCATGGAGACTGTCGGGTTGGGGCAGGCAGGGGTGATGCCGGACTGTTACCAGCTAAACTATTATGGTATTTACCTAAACTGTGTCAAAACAACCGATTTTCGAGTCGGGGGTACGGGGAGTCTGGTATAAATAACTACCACGCTGTCCAAGAGGCCGCGGGCCCAGGAGTAAACAGGAGTAAAGTGGCTATTCAGTTCCTTTACGCCCAATACCCTATGCCAATATCGTGACAATATTTGCCACTGAACTAAGGAGAATTTTAACGATCTATTTACGAGTATACCCAGAACCACTGCAAAGTTTTGTTTAACTCACCATCATTTGTTTGTAAACTACTCTTTAAATAAGCATTAGTGGTCAATACCACAAATACGTTTTGGCGGAAAATGTAAATCGTCTCATACCTGAATTTCGTAATTCGCGCCACGCGGATAAATTCGCAGACAAAGTTACGAGTATAACATAAGCTTTTTAAAAAGTGATTAACGGAACTAAAATTCAATAATTCTGAGACGATTAATATTTACCGCTAAAAGGTATGCGGCTTAATTTGCTCCAAAGAGAATTAAAAAGTTTGTTTCTTTTATGAACGCGTTAATCTCTGAAAATGCTATGTTGAAAAATAGTTTGTATTTATATCTATTACACAATAGCCAGTGATCACCACATTGGCACAGAAACATGACATTGTCTTTTCCGTTAAATTACTTAGGGGAAGGGGCGGCATAATGGGGGACTTTAAGGATAACAAACAATAAAAGAATAAACAAAATATATTTATTAATTAAAAATAATGAAGGAAAATTAGCGTGATTGTGGTAATTAAATTGAAAAGGCTCGGATACAACTTGAGATCTTTATTTAACAAATGTCACTTGCAACGTACGAGCGAAAAAGGGAAGAGAGCGGAAGTACCATAATGTTGCTAGAGTCGTTTTTGTTTTTTAAACTAAAATGGTTGCGTTCCATTACATTTAACACCCTCCCTTGGAACACAACCTCATTTTTGTTTAACTACACAATATAAATGCCTAACCCTCTCTCTAGGAACACAACCCCATATTAGTTATACAATACAAATGCTTATCAGCAGTAGTGCCCTTAGTTAAATTATCAGCTATCATTTCTTCACCCTTTAAATACAAGAATTTAATTTTTAGATTAGTTACATGGCTCTTTAAAAAGTGATAACGAATATCTATATGTTTGGACCTAGGTAAATAACAATCATTTGTAGTCAGTCTTATTGCACTCTGGTTATCGCTGAAGATGATGAGCGGGTCGTTAAGCGGTTGACAGAGTTCGCCGTGCAGCTGCCGCAACCACAGAGCCTCCTGCGCCGCGGATGACATCGCCATGTACTCCGCCTCAGCCGTCGACAGCGCGACAGTCTGCTGCTTATGCGACCGCCAGGATATAGCACCGCCCTGCAATGTAAATAAATACCCAGTGCATGATCTGCGATCTCGCACGTCGCTGGCCCAATCCGCATCACAGTACCCTGTGATTTCTTCATTACCATCTCTGGTGTAAACCAACTTTAAGTTTTTTGTACCTTGCAGATATCTAAAGATTCTCTTCACTGCCGCCCAGTGTGTAGCATTAGGTTTTTTGTTAAATCTGCTCAATGTATTCACAGCAAAAGCGATATCTGGTCGAGTGCCTTGAGCCACATACAACAAGGAACCAATAGCTTGCTGATAAGGACAGTCAATCTCTTCATCCTCATTTTCTTCATTAAATTTCATACCTACTTCAAATGGTGTTTTTACTGGTTTGCAGTCAGACATTCTGAACCTCTCCAAAATTTCCTTTATGTACTTTTCTTGATCTATCATTACTTTTTCACCATCTCGGGTAATATGTAGACCTACACATTGACTTGCTGGGCCAATATCTTTCATTTCAAAGTATTGTTTTAATTTTTCCTTCAATAATATTTTTCTTGACTCCTGAGCAGTGAGTATTATTAGATCATCAACCCAAACAGCAATAAATGTACTTTTCTCAGCATCATAATAGACACATGGATCTGTTTTTGACTGTTCCAATCCCAGCTCATTTAAAGCACTCTTCAGTTTGGTATTCCACAATCTACTTGCCTGCTTGAGACCATATATGGATTTATGAAGTTTACACACTTGTGATCCTTCTCTAAATTGTTCTGGTTGTTGCATGTAAATTTCTTTATCAATTTCACCCTGGAGAAAGGCTGAAACAGCATCCATTTGATCAATTTGCAACCCATATCTGGCTGCCAAAGCAAATAAATACCTGATAGTTGTATACCTAACAACTGGTGAGAATATTTCTTCATAGTCAGTGCCCCGTTTCTGTGCATAGCCTTTTATGACAAGTCTTGACTTATAGCGTACTATATTTCCACTCTGGTCGGTTTTCGTTTTGAACACCCATTTACAGGGCAAAGCCCTTTTTCCTGGAGGTAAATCTGTCAAGCTCCATGTTTCATTTTTCATCAAAGAACTATATTCTTCCTGCATGGCCTTTTTCCATTCACTGGCTTGTGGAGATGACAGGGCTTCTTCAACAGTCTGTGGATCAGTCAAGTTTGTTAAAAAGCACATATAACTCTTTTTATCTTCCTTATATTGTATGTTACGTGGCCTCAGTGACCTTACTGTAACATTGCTATTATAATCCTGTCTCACATTAACGGGAGGATAGTAAGTTTCATCTAGTTCCCCAGTATCTGTGTTATAATCACTTGAGTCTTCACTATTACTTGTGATTGTATTCAAGTCTCTCTTCAATGACCCCTGGGTGCAAGTGCTTTCTTGCATACCACTGGTAACAGGCGGAGCGGAGCTACTTCCAACAGACTGACTCTCTTTGTCTGGACTAATATCACATGGAATGGGTATATTAACATTTTCATTATACTTCTCAATGAAATGAACATCTCTACTTTTTATTATTTTATGTGTAATAGGATTCATCAAACGGTACCCCTTCGAGTGATCACAATAACCCACTAATATCATTTTCTCTGATTTTTTATCCCATTTTTGTCGTTTCTCTTTTGGTACATGTACCATAGCAACAGAGCCAAAAATTTTTAAATGTGATAAATTAGGTTTCTTACCTTTCCACAATTCATAGGGTGTTTTACCTTCCAGAGACTTTGTCGGGGACCGGTTCACAATATATGCAGCAGTTGCTAAAGCTTCAGCCCATAATTTCTTCTCCAAGTTGGCATAAAACAACATGCACCTTGCTCGTTCAACTAGCGTCCTATTCATTCGTTCTGCCAGGCCGTTGTGCTGGGGGGTATACGGAGTAGATGTCTCCATATGTCACATTTTCCATAGGGCCACATAAGTCGGAATGTATTAGTTCAAGTGGTCTCGTCGCTCTTGAACCTACATTTTTAAATGGAAATCTAGTTTGCTTGCCTTCAAAACAGTGAGTGCAGGTGACGACGTTACCTTTATCCGGAGTCAGAGCCACACCTTCTACACAATCTGGTAATTTCTTCACATCTGAAATGTTTAGGTGTCCCATACGGAGATGCCATAGATATGCATCATTGGAACTTGCAGCACTCGAAGTGAAATGGACCACTTCTCTACCAGTGTCCATTATGTACAAATTGTTGCTCAGTACTGCAGAACACACAACTTCTCCTTTTGAGTTCTTTATGTCACACCCCTTGCTGTTGAATGCAACATCATATCCACACTTTACAATGGTGCTGACTGAAAGGAGGTTTGCTGCCAATCCTGGAACAAACAGAACATTTTTAACTTGTATTTTGTTTCCTTGCCCGATGTGTATATCCACGCATCCAACTTGTTCGACAACTAATGGCTCTCTGTTTGCCACAGTCACTGTCTTCACGGGTGGCTCTGTGACGTTGTACAACCAATCGCGTCTGCACGTCATGTGCATGGATGCACCTGAGTCTATAAGCCAATAATTATCAACATTTTTCTTGTTACTCGCAGAAAATGCTGCTACAAAGCTGGAGCTTTCTTCCTTTTTTTGTGTTCTCTTTGCATTTTTACAAAACTTTGCAAAATGCCCATGCTTATTGCAATTATAGCACCTTGGCCCCTTTTGTTTGACGGACTGATTATAATTTTTTGATTTCTTAGTATTTGAATAAAAGGCGGTTGACTTCTGAGTATTAATCTCCTGTATCAGTTTAGATTTCACTGAATCTGCACTAATCTTGATGCCAGAGCTTTCGAGCCCCATTATCATGGGCTTGTATTCATCGGGTAAGCCGGCCAACATCAACGTTCCGAGCCACTCATCATTGACATCAAATCCTATGTTCCGGAGTTTGTGAGCAGTGTTCATGATTTTACTAACATATTCCTCTATACTGTTACTTGATTCTAGGGTCGTGTTTATCAAATCTTTCAACAGACCTACTCTTCGCGTGAGGCCATTGTCATCAAAAGCTTGTTGTAAACATTCCCATACCTGCCTTGCTGTCGTGCACTCTTGAACATGTACATAATTTTGAGGATCAAGTAATAAAATAAGCTTGGCTTTCGCCTTGACATCTTTACTTGCCGGTACAGGGAGGTTATCGGGTGGCTCGATACAACACCACAGGTCCTCGTGTTCCAAATATGTCTTCATACTAAATTTCCACGTGGCGAAGTTTTCTCTTCCGATCAATTTTTCGAGATTGAACAAATTTGAGCCCATTTTACTGCGGTGAAAGGGTTATTTTCACGAATATCACGTAACACGTTGTAGATATAACCTTAAAATCCGGTCACCGGTTACCACCGTAAGTATTCCGCCAACAGAAGTTGAATTTGCACTTTTCTAATATTTCCAACAGTACCACACGGAACCACGCTCTGCTACCATGAAGGAAAATTAGCGTGATTGTGGTAATTAAATTGAAAAGGCTCGGATACAACTTGAGATCTTTATTTAACAAATGTCACTTGCAACGTACGAGCGAAAAAGGGAAGAGAGCGGAAGTACCATAATGTTGCTAGAGTCGTTTTTGTTTTTTAAACTAAAATGGTTGCGTTCCATTACATTTAACAAATAATCCTAACACTTTGGTTACTTATTGAACTAACATTTGGCATAGAATTTTGTGAAATAACTAATCAAATAATGTCTTTAATTTAAATTTTCGAAACCCTTATGAAAACCCCATTTTGCCCCAGGGTAGGGGCAGTATGGGGTACCGAATTCGGGGCAGTTTGTTATGCGTCACAGAGTAAACAGATGTGAATTTCTTCTGTGTGCTCGTCGTCAACACCTGAGTTTTCTGTACCCTGCTGTTTTGCTTAAGACTGCATCGATTGCCTGTTTCATGCTTTCTACAGGCCAACTTCCTCTCGAACTCTTCTTTTTGTACGTATGTTCCAATTTTATACCTAAAACAAAACAAATTATATTATGAAATGAAGAGATCATTAATTAAGGCTTAAAGGGCCAATGGGGACATCAGCTACAGGACACAATGGGTACCCCATCGTGCCCCGTAGCCATGTCCCCGTTATGCCCCAATGATAAACATCATTTTAAAACATTTATCAAAGAATCGCATCTATAGAGAGAGTGATTTTATTTAAAATCCATCAAGTGCAGTGCAGTCGGCAATCGTTTTCAGACTGAATAATGACACAAAACAGCCGCCTATTAGTGACAACAACAAACGCGTAATGCGCGTAGTTACTTGTATGTTTTGGTGGCCCCGTCGTGCCCCGCGACCCTGTTATGCCCCCCTTTCCTCTACCTATTTCAAAATATTCCGCAACATGGCGTGGCTTTATGAAAATAATAATATATTTGTATAACATTGTCGACAAATTTAGTGCATCTATAAGATAAACAAAAGGAAGTACTAAATTTAATAAGAAAATCGTTCATTTAACCATGATTACGGGTATTATCCGCTATCCAGCTAACCTCACTGAACTGGGACCCGCTTAATGAACCGCAACACGCAATGCTGTATTTATTTACCCACAAGAACTTTGTGTTCCTGGAAAATATTCCCATTGCTGCACTTTGATGTCTACAAGGGAATGACTTGTTATAAATCTTGTTATCGTCCGCTAAGATCTATATGACATATTGACGCTACAAATTGCGTACCTACTAAGGCGCATTATTAGTATTTAAGTATTTGAGTCTTACATTCTGGAAGCATGCTTGAGTTTAATGAAATAATTGTATACGTTAGATACCTAGTAAGTCGGTAATTAAATTGACATTGACGCTCATTGCATCACGGGTAATGCGGAAAGAAAATGGAATACGATATAGGTACTTACTGAAAGTTATGGTTTATGAAACATATTAAGTACCTACTTATCTATTTATGAAACATAATTATTAGTAGGTGCTTATAGATAAGCACCTACTAATAATTATGTTACAATAGTGTAAAGCTTGAGAAATTAAGTTCTTTTTCCATTATTTCAACAAGTTTTCGAAGATATATATTTAGCAAATTTTGAAAGCGGCATTGGTAAAAATTCTAGACAAAGTGCCATTATTTTGTCAATACTTAATTTATCGATAGAAATAGTTCGGGCGAGGTAGGTACACTCAACAGTACAAACCAAGGTCATTTCTATGAGGATTTTTCAAGATTAATAAATTGTACAGTGGAACGTGGAACGCATGCAGTTCTTTTAATTAAAATAATAAAGATTACCAGACATGATTCTACACTATTGTTTCTAGTAGGTAATCATTCAATTCTGTATCATAATTTTCTAGAAGTTTTATGGAGTGTACCTTCTCATTACTCATTGCCTATTTTAAAAACACCAAACGTACCAATAATTATAATAGAAATATTATATTTTTGTTTTCTTGAATACAAGTACTTTAAATTTTGAATTCATATTAATAATTCAAATATCTAATTCTTCAGAAACACAATCCTATTGTATTGGACGAAGTTAAACATTGTATTTTATAAAAACTTTTTTACATGGGCTGTACAGTTCATTACACCTTTGCATTTCCACCATCGACAACCATCAAAAATGACATTTGCTTTGACACTTGTCTTGACAAAATTGAAATAGACAAAGACGAGACGACTCACACGACATTATGGTCTTTGAAAATTTTTAATTCAACTGGGAATCAGCATGAAGTTTTCATATTCTTTGCTACATTGATTTTTATTGTAACTCTCCCGTGTAATGTCGTTGTTTGATACGGCCGTATTCAATTCTACCCTTTACGAGGCTTTGTATCTTCAGATTGGGGATACTTTAGGCTTCGCAAGGGATTTTTTTGGATCGTGCGTGTCATCGTTGCCGATTGCGAATTTACCGGAATCATTTTTGAACCTCAGTGAATTTACTATTTACGAGGATTTGGCTGAGGTGTTCTACTTCAATGAGTTCCAGTGCCTCCTGTTGAAAACTTTTTCGTTGATATTGGTGTTTACTTTGCTATTGATTATTGTATCGTGGCGTGTTTACGGCAAACGCATCTCTGAACGATTTATGAGGCCTGGTGAGTGTTGTGATAAATACCTTTCAATGTGTAATACCTTTTTCAAAAAGTGTTCAATTTCAATATAATCTCTAGAACTCTGTCAACTAAAAACACCAATTGTTACCACAATGTACTACTTGCCTTAGTATGCCTCATAACACTGTAGGTACCTACACTATCAAAAAGGTACATGAACTAGCCCCAGACCTGCGATTTTTTGGAACTAGAGTAGTGGAACTTATAAGTGTATATATACCCCCTCTCTCTCTTCCAAAATATTTTGTTTCAAATAGGTTCTCAAAATAAGATTTATTTCTATTTGATTTTGATTTGATGTACGAATATTGAAGATTTTATTAATCTTATCATTGTAGCTACCTCTGCTACAATCGAACAACTGAAAGAGAGTGTATCTAAACTAAAACTGCCAAAAGAGCACACACCGAGAATATAAGACAAAATGGCTGAGAAAATAAAGAAGTTCTTTCAAAAGAAGAAAGTTGATGCCAAGTTCAAGTTAGCCGGGCCAGGGCATAAACTAAGCGAGTCTACCATAAGTAGCAGCAGTTCTGGGTCAAAGAAAGATGTGCCTGTGGTGAAGAGGTCAGGCTTGTCGGAGGAGAGTAAGGTAGCAGCGGAAGCTGCTCTTGCGAGGTTACAACAGAAGAGAGAGAACCCAGCCTTTAATACTTCTTTGGCTGCTATTCAGGTATTAATAAAAACAAAAATAACGCTTCACACTCATAGCCCCATAGTAGGATTCCCTGTGCTGTGGGTGCCATGGACACACACAAGACAAGAGTACAATACACCCAGACTTTCATCATTCAAATCTCTGCTTTGCTGGGAATCAAACCCAGGACCTTCCGCGCAGCGCACTGGTGTCTTAACCACCGCGCCACTTGGGTTGTCATTATTCTTATGCTACCCACAGTTCTACTAATATTTTGGAGTTCAAATGACCACTTGCTTGATTTGTGTGATCTTGTTTTATGTATGTAAAAAGTCTGTCTACTAATATTATAAAATATATGTGATAGATAAAAAAGATTATTGGTTTGGGCAGACTTTGGTACATCCAGATTTTTATTTAAATTTGGACAGAATTTGAGACAACATCGGTACACACACACACACACGGTCAACACAGTAATCAATAAAATAAAAATAGTCCAAACAGTTTAATTTTGGAAAAAAAGATTTAAAAAAATGGGTTGACTATCAGAGAATTTTAAATAAAACCTTTACTTCTTTAGTTATATGCATAACTGTAATATTATTTATAGTTTACTATAATATTCTATTCTTTCAGGCGAAAGTAAAAAAGGAATTAGAGAATGAAAAGGCATCAAATTCTAAAGCAGCTCCCGAGCCAAAAGAAAAGGCGGAAACTGTAGTTGATTTGCCTAAGAACTATGCAGTTTCTGGAGTGTTTTTCAGGTATGAATAATGGGTTATTTTTTTGTATTGTTTATGAGTAGTAAACTGGAATGCGGGCTACTTGATGCTAAATGGCAGCCCATGGATACCCACGTCCAACCTCAACTAGCCTATATGAGAAGAAACCTATATGAGGCTATAGCTATACTATTTGGACACAAAATCAAGACTAGATGTGCACTTGAAATAAAATATTGCTTTCTCAAGAAAAACAATGATTATTGTGGGGTAAAAACCTTGCAAATGTGGCCAATGATATCGGTGAGTTACAACTCGCATATCTCTTAAAAATATAGCCATCAATTCAGAGTTGATTACACAAGGTAAGCCACACAATTATGTAGTTTATTAAAATCAGAGTCACACTGGTTTAAATATTAGTGACCACTTATTACCAACTATCGTTTGGTGGGCTGTTTGCTACCAGACAATGACATACTGTGTTTTAATTATTTAAAAAAATGATTCACACTCCAGATGCCCTTTGATAAGCAACGACATTCTACCACGAGACGAGTGGAAGAAAAACATAAAGACATTCCTGTACGAACAGTTGGAGGAAGAGAGAGGGTTGACTGCCTGTCTCCTCATACAGTCGTGTAATAGTAATAGAGAAAAGGTACATGTTTTACTGCTTTAATATCACTATCATAATTTATTTATACAAATATGTTTTCTATCTAAGACCTAATATTTTGTATTTAGCAGACTCTAACTTTACAAAAGTTTTATTCAGATAAAAGGTGATTAATATTTTTATTCATTTTCAGGTTGACACTTGTGTTGAAACACTATGCAAGTATTTGGAGAACATAGTAACTTATCCTGAGGAAGAAAAATACCAGAAAATCAGAATGTCTAATAGGTAAATACGTTATTAAAATTTATAGCCTGACTAATGTTGCGCACTTTATAAGTACTATATATGGCTACAGCAGTCCTTTATAAAAATGTCGCTGATAATTTTTTGCAAGCTTATTGGCTGAACAAAAAATTAAAAACATGGCTTTGTCATTATTCGAGCAGTTCACAGTAAAATAAATTTTGCAAAGCAAAGTAATTTTTATGCAACATGGTGAATAATGCTCATTTACTTCACTGTTACTATTCAAATGGTTAATAATAACCCATCGTAATATTTTCCAGAGCATTCTGTGAGCGTGTACAACCAATAGAGGGTTCGATGGAGCTCCTTCTAGCGGCCGGTTTCAGACAACAAAAGATAGCCAACGCAGACGGTGTTGAAGAGGACTATCTGGTTTTCAATAAGGAAAATGTACCCACTGTTGAGAGTTTAATTGTGAGTCTCGCAAAAATATATTTTAATGGTGGTAAACCAATTCGAGCTTGTATAGGGCTGGTTGCTGGAGATACTTTGTTTGACACGAACACCTTCAAGTAGGTTTCAGACGACGCTATAATATAATAGTACATAGCTCATAGCATAACAATATCGCGCTCCATACATTGTTATGAACACATTCACATTGTACTGTACTAATATATTATTGGCTTACTATGCGCCATAAATTGGTGCGATGTGCATGTAGACTTCATGCTATGCTATATCGCGCGCCGCGCCGCCCTCTGCCTCCTCCCTCACCCCCCGTCTTCCCCGCAAACTCTTCAAAGATCACGGTCGACTGAGCTTGATATATACTATAAACGCTTGCGATAATATCGCGTATGTGAACGTCATGCTATAAAGTATAGCATTAGGTCCTTCTCTGCGATACTTTATACCGCAATAGTATAGCGTCGTCTGAAATCACCTTAATCCTCATAAGTAGAAACGCTTCCATGCATGGTCTAAGATATTTCTTTACTATTTGCCGTTGGATGTGGGTGTCCATGGGATACTGTGATTGGTTAAAATTAGGTAGGCTCGAAGTCCATTAAGCCGACTACCTCCCTTTTTTAAAAATTAAATGTTATTTTAACTTTCTCACATATTAATTATTTATTTATAGTAGTTATTATGGTGATTGTTAAGGTATGTATTTAATAAAAAAAATTAACTTTCTCCAGACCTTAATCGACGCGCTCAGATCAGCAGAGCCGATACAGTTGGAACTGGACAGAAATCTCCAGGTATTGTTGCCGTCTCAAGCAGCCAGCAAAGTCCAGTTGCCACACTCATTCTATGCTTTGTCGCCTGAAGAGATCAAGCGGGAACAACAGTTGAGGTATTATTATGTACTTTTTAATAGGAAATCAGTCCTACTCATGTCCAACCTAAAATAGGTTATATTTATTATTATCCTGTCTGAGGTTTTGTGTGGTGTGATAGCAAATTCAAGGGTTTCTTCTGACGCAATTGGGCTGAGTGGAAAGAAGTGGACCCAAAAATGGGACAATCACAGTAAGCGCTGTGATTAGAGAAATAGAGAGAAAGAGAGGACTCTCTATGTCAATGGAAACAGTTTGATTGGCCATTTCACCATTGGCAACCACACATTCCCAACCGAAAAACAAAACGCAAGAAACATTGTTGCCTTCAATCAAGTATCTCCTTCATCGTAAGTAAGTCCACCATTATTGTATGCTCTCTCGCCTCAGGGGATCAAGTAGGGATAACAATTGAGATATAATTCACCACAGTTCACCAATACAGTACCCATTAACAGTAACAACCCACTCGGTCACGTCCGAATGAAAAATTCTTAAATAACAATTAATTGTTACAGACAAGAAGCGATCGAGAAAAGCCAGATGCTGCGAACCAAGGCGATGCGAGAGAAAGATGAACTGAGGGAGATGCGGAAGTACAAGTTTGCCATCATCAGAGTACGGTTCCCCGATGGCATATTGTTGCAAGTCAGTTTCATATGTTTTTTCCAATATATACCCTGGCCATTGCCTTGCAAATTAAAATGTCAATACCAGTTGTTATCGATACAATGGCATTGTCATGGCGGTTTAAAAACATCGAACAGGTTAGCCACTAACCCGCTTCTCCACCAACCCACATGGAAACAGCGTGGTAGAGTCCAGTCTCCCCCCGTAATGTTGTGGGGGGAGGTCCACACCCAACAGTGAGCCATAAAAAAGTTGCAAAACTATTGAGTTTGCAGTTTTTATTCGCATTCGCAAAGTTTTTCTTGGCTTTAAATTAAAAGCACCAAATAAACAACTTTGTAAGAACAAGCATAATATGTACCAATTACGTACATGTGCTTTTTTTTTCAAAAATAACTGACAGACCTGACCTGCACGCCCAAATTATAATTTTCTTTTTCTTCACGTTTCAGGGCACGTTCTCAGTGTACGAACGCTACAGCGAAATCCACGAGTTCGTCCAAGAGAACCTCGAGCACAGCGGTCTGCCGTTCGTCCTCAACACGCCAACCGGACACAAGTTGATCCTTGAAGAGGATGCGACTAAGAGCCTTATCGTCCTACGACTAGTACCGGCGACAGTGCTCACATTCGCTTGGGATCCCTCCGTCGTGGACGAAATCAACAGCAGTCCCAACAAGGATGTGTATTTGAAACCCGAGGTGATGGTGCTAGTGCAAGAAATATAGCTTGTAAAGTAGCCGTCATGAGTCGTGAGCACAGATGGTCAATGATAGGGATATTGTACAGCCAATGGCTTTACAAAAAAAGTTATGTGCGCTTTATAAAATTATATATCACCAGCTGTTACGGTGAAGGAAGACATCGTGAGGAAACCTGCATGCTTGAGAGTTCATAAAACAATGTTCTCAGTCATGTGAAGTCCACCAACCCGCATTAGGCCAGTGTGGTGAACTAAAGTCTACATCCACCGTATTGTGACAGGGACAGGAGACCCTGTAGTGGATCAATAACGGGTTACTGACAGCAGCTGAGGAAACACGCTAGACGCTAGGCGACGTACACCGACGAACCAGTCGCGTGAAACAAACAATGCTGTGAATATCAAATCGACCAATAAAGATTGTGCTCACGACTCCTATAGAGGACATAGCATTATTGTAATGTAGCATTTCACCATAACTGATTGGTGAGTGGATTGGAAACAGACTATAAAATTTGATAGATATTGGAAATTCAATTGCTTTCTTTTCGTATTTTAGAACACGTATAGACGCACGCTGGAATAGGATATTGAGTTCGAGCTATGAGCTCACGTTTCTCCGTATCGACACCAGTCTAAACATACGCAACGCCGCTGTATAGAAAGAAATAGAAAATCCTATGTTCACATTCACCCTATTCCTTCTTAAACACCATAGATAGTGGTAGACCACAAAAAACTCACCAAACTACAGCCCGCGATCTTGTCTGCAGTTCTTAAAAATTTGGTCCGTAAAAATACAAAATATTCCATAATGTTCATCCAGATATTCTATATATCTTAATACTGAACTTCGTCTTAATTCAGCGTGTTTTGAAATGACACATTCAGCATAATTATTTTGTGCAAAAAAAAGCAATCCTTCTGGAACAATGGTTCTCAATAAGATACCATAGTTTGGTTACCAGGCAATGTCTGTTATTTCAAAGCAATTATTTATTAAATTTTATTAAGAGTATCTTGGCAGCCAAACTGTAGTTGCTATAACTAACGCTTGTTTATTATTGAGACATAAAAAGAACTCTTGGTGGCATTTTTAAACGCAACATTATGCAACTTTATAATAAAGTTTCTAATAACTATCACTCCCTTTACATTTCGTTCCTTCACATGTTTATTAAAACACCTTTACCTAATTTATTATTAAAGTTAAGTCATTTAAATGTTAAATGTAATCCCTCCATTATTCTATAATTCCTGTCGTAAATACCATATGTATGACGTATAGCATTGCTGTTTCCATGTCAAAACTTCAAACAATATGTTCGTATATTCCTAAATTATTATGTAAGATTTCATAAACACATTATTACCTACTGTTTTTAACCATATTTCCAAAATGAAAAATAATTTTAAAAAATTTGATCAGGGAAAATCATATAATTACAGAATTTTACGGTTATGGCTTATAAACCTCAATCGGGGTTAGAATTAATGCCTAGAGGTTGACCACCGTAAGAATGCAAGAATTCTTATTTCAAACTCTTGTGTTGTTGGTACTTGTACTATTATGTATTCTGTCGTTGGCGGGAGACTGACGAGCTAGTCAGTTTCGTTCCTCTGCCGCACCTCGCATACTATGAGAAATTCAGCGGTCGACCTTCAAACATGGCCGACAGAAATAAGGAGTCATCTCATAAGAAAGACAAGACGAAAGTGTCAGGCTGTAAGCAGTAAATACCTAACAGTTTAACAACAAGAAGTGTGCAGATGTAGGAAATTTTTTATTTTTAGAATTACTTAAAGTTTTATTGACTGTGCGCTACACTTATTTGATTTCAACTGACACTTTATGATACATAGATGGCACTCCTTACTGCTGTCCTCTATGGCTTATGGTGGGTTTTAATAACCGATCTCCAGATATGGGAAGATAGATACTGTTTGGTTGCCAAGATACACTTTTTATCTGATTTGAAACAGTAAATGTCGCCTGGCAACCAGTTATCATCAGAGCTGTCTATATCTGACGATTGATTATTGGAACCAGCCATAAAAGGAACCATCAGTGAAGTGTATGGTGACCACATAAAGCATAATATAACTTACCCTTAGTTCCATTGTATGTTATGAGCTTCATGAATAAATGCACACTGTATAACTCGTTTAATTTATTTGTAATTTAAGACTTTTATATTAATGTATATCGAGGTGTTCACTTCTGTGAAATAAATTTAAACAAATGTTAATTTTGTGTTTAATTTTTTATAATAACACTAATTAGGAAAAATAACATTTACTCCTAATTTTGTACAATTTCCCTTAGCGGTTGTTCAGGCACTTTATTTTCGATAGTTACAGACTTCGTACAATCTTCTGTTTTGTAGATACCAACTAACCGGTTCGACACTTCGAACATGTTGTATCGTAGAGAAATGATGATGAATTGAGCGTTTTTTGTGCGTTCCTGAAAGAAATAAAGTCACCAATTTATAATAGACATGGAGATTTTTTGCTCCTACACCTAAAGAAGTCAAGCCGACGTTGACAAGACTCACGGGTTAATAGCTCATTTTATTTTACAAAAGGTTTAGCAAAGACATATCGCGATCCTAGAGTGCGACTGTTCTCCGATAATGTCATCTCGTTGTGTATGCCAGCGACGTAAAAAACTTCGATAGCGTGATTCAGGATACCCGTGGTGCCATCTCTCGACGAGTGCCGAATTCACCGCAACGATATCAAAATCTTTCAGCATACAAAATAAACTATTAGTATAGCTCAATACAGCGTACCTTAATATAATTGGCGACGATAGAAACGTTCTTGAAGTCCAAAGCCGCGTCTATTTCGTCCATCACGTACAGCGGCGTTGGCTTGTAGTAATGCAACGCGAACACCAGCGCCAGGGAAGACAGGGTCTTCTCACCGCCGGAGAGATTCGATATGTTCTTCCACGACTTGTTCGGAGGACGGACACTGGAAAAGATAAAAAATCATAGTTAAATAGCAATAGGCATGATGACTAATTTTCAAAATCTCTTCTATGATATTCAGAAGTTTTTATTATTTATTATGTCTAAAATATATCATATGTCTGTAGCAAATTAAGGTTTTTGTGCAATAAAAGTACATTTTATTTTCAGTTTCAAATTCATTCCAAAATGCTCGCCCGTGTCATGGCGTCTGTCATTACGACACGGCTCAGTAAAAAATGCAGAGACGCGTATAATACGCTTACGAAAAAAATGACGTTTACAGAGACGTGACGTAATTCGATCTGATGGGTGTTTAAGCTATCATGGCGGATTGTTGTATTTTGTAGATTTATTTTAACAAATAAATTATCAATCTCGACATTAATAAGAGAATAAATACATGTTTCAAAATCTTTGAATCCTAATTCATTAGATCAGATAAATATTTTAGCGATACTTGATTACTGTCATCATGCCTATTAACACGCGAAAAAGTCAAAGGCTCCATAGAAGCTAGTTGGAGTTATCTACATTCTCCCCGTGACGCATCATGTCTTGTAAAATGAAATTAAATAAGTAACAGCTGGACCGATTCAAACCATGGCTAAGAAAACCCTCCTGTGATAAACTTTTGAACAAAAAATCAGTTGTTATGTATAATCTACCCCTTTAGCTATAGGCGGACAGATGTATCAAACTTAGAACACCAGGCAGGGGTCAATGAGAGTCAGAGCGCTCCCATAGTATTTTTAGTTGAAATCGTACGAAATTCATTGGGACCATCTCATGTCACAAAGCTACTTCAATATTATGTAAAAGTAAAGAACTATCAGTGCCAGTCCTTCATAATTTCATTGCACTCCATAATCAAAACCATTGACTAAATTTACCTGAATATGATACCCTCGGTGAAGGGATCTAATGAGTCCACCAATTCCAGTTCAGCGTCACCTCCCAGAGTTATCATCTGGTACATTTCTTTTAACTTCGCTGTTATTGTGTTGAAGCCTGAAAATATGTGTAACCGAAATTAAATCATATTCAAAGTACTTCGTTACTTTATATGCTGTTGTGTCGAAACAAAAATGTAAGGCGCCTCTGCCACTAGTTCTTGTTGAGGTGGAATATGGTTGTCCTCAGACTCCTCTTTCCCAGTGGGCACATTGGGCAAGTGCCTAGGGCCCCGCCATCGATAGGGGCCCCCTCAGATCAAATACAAAGTCCCTAGTTCCTGTCAGATCACCAAACGATAACAAATATTTATTACAAAAAACTTTAAAAACTTTTTACTTTGTTCAAACGAACAAAGTTATAATTCATTTCAGTTGGCGAAGCAGATTTAATTTAGAACTCTTCACCGCAGTGCGGTTGAAAAACTTTATATATAATTCGAAGAAATCGAACCTTAATTACTGAGTACAATATCCCCATTATCCTAATATGCCCAGTATCGCCCAGGGCCTCCAATAGGTTAAAGACGGCCCTGGTTGTCCTCGAGTATAGGTGATCACTCAAATAATGCCTTATATTACTTCCATATTATTTTGAAACAAATAAGTAGGCAGTGTTGTAAGTCCCTGACCACTAGACCAACCAGCGTTCATGTTGTGGTGTGCATTGTGTTGGTGTGTATTATTAATAAATAAATAAACTTAATTCACGTACCACATAAGAAGTCCGTAGTTCGCTTTTTCCTAAGCTGATCGTAGAGAGCTCGCATCTCGTTCCTCTTTGTAGTAATCTCGTCCAGTTCAGCCGCTCGCTTCAAATACAACTCTTCCTTTGTTCTATAATCCTGGTAGATTGAAATAAACAAATAAATTATTACATGAACAAATCACACTTTCATGAAGTCAAAATAGAAACAGCGTTACATTTTTAAAATTACGGCAGAACTAAAATGTTTATAAGAACCAAGAGAGATACTTTACTTTGATGTCATGTAGTCTGCATGTTAATTTACTATTTCCACATATATCGCATTTATGTAGCAGGAAAATTATAGAAGCCGTGATTAAATCAAATAAAATCAAATCAAAAATGGGCAGGGAAGAGAAGACGAGCCAAATCTCACATTTGCCGAATTATTTTTTGTCCTCATTACCTGTATAGCCTGTACGTTGGGCTTAGCATCCCCAACCCTAGACTTCTGCGCCGTCAATCGATTCCTCAGCTCGTCGACGGAACACTCGTCTAACTCCTCAGCCGAGTGTCGCACGAGAGGAGATGGCCGTTCGATCCCCGGAACCCCATCTAGACCTGGCTCTTCAAGTTTGAGGTCTGTTAACTGAAACACACAAAAGAAATTTTTTCATTCACCATAAATTTGAAAAATTGATAAAATGTATTCACAGGTTACTATACAATTTAAGAGTTTATTGTGTTTGCATGGGCCTAATATCCAACTGATTATGGCTTTATAATAACGCTTCACATTCATAGCCTGTCCTGGATACCATTAAGAAACAAAAAAAACACAAACACCAAGACAAGAAATAGAAAAAAACTCTTCACTGAAATCTCTACTCTGCCGGCAAATGGACTTAGTTATAGTTAAGACAACAGTCGTTAAACCTCGTCGCAGACCCTATGCCGTCCTTTAGGCAGTTTGAAAGCATCCGATATCTCCAATCCAAGTTGGCCACTAACTCAAAATCAAAAATCAAAATCAGTCTTTTATTCATTGTCAGGTACGAGTTGTGTACACTTAATGAACGTTATACATGATAGAATATTATCTTACATCTTACACCAAACAAAACTAAAAACTAACTAACTTAACTAACTCCACCAGTCCGCATTTGAGCACCGTGGTGGAGTACGTCTCACCCTGTTGTGGGGAAAGACCCGTGCCTAACAGTGGGCCATGAAAGGATGCAGACTCTACTAAACAAAATAGGGTATTTCGCACCATGCAAGGAAAAATCCAAAATTATGTAATATTGATAGATTTTGTTAAAAGCAAGTGAAAAATGGTGATTTCTGTTCTAAAAAATGTATACATTTATTATTTCAATTTTAAAATCAGGTTTGTTAATCTGTTTTTCAAATATCAAAAACGCTATACGCCATGAAAGCTATCGGCGTGACGTCATTAGCAGTGTAAATAAACAATGGAGTATAAATTTCTTCCTTTACTGAGATGTATTGTTTACACTGCGAGTGACGTCACAAGCATGGCGGCAGCGCCGAGACGGCCGAGACCGTGTTTTCGCGGGGATTTTTGAAATTTAAATTGAAAAGTCTTTTTTTACATAATATTTGTTTGTAAAATTTTTCTTTCCAATTTTTATGGGTTTTTATGACTTACGAATTCATATAAAAAGCTTTTTGACATAGGCCGTAATACCCTATTCTCACCTCCTTCTCCCACAGGGGCGTCTTGCTAACACACTCCTGTATAGACTTCTCCATTTTGCTGACCGCGTTGTTGGCTTCCAGCCGCTCGCTCTTCACCTTGTTCTCTTTGCTCTGCAGTTTAGCTATCTCTTGTCTCAGCCCTGAGAACTCGCTTGTGCCCTCCGATATCTGTTCTTCTAGCTGTGGCCATTGAATTAATTGTCAGTAACCATTAATGACCCACTACAGGGTCGGGTCTCCTTCTCGTAATGAGAGGGATGTAGGCCGCCGTCCACCACGCACCACTACTGCCCGTTGCTGGACGAACATACCGCGTGAGAACATTTTTTTTTTTGTGAACTCTCAGGCATGCAGGTTTCCTCACGATGTTTTCCTTCACCGGAACAGCAGGTGATATTTAATTTTATAAAGCGCACATAACTTTTTTACAAAGTCATTGGTGCGTGCCACGGGGTTCGAACCCGGACCCCTCGATTCGAGGTCGAATTCTAAGCCACTGGACTATCACCGCTTCAATTATTCACCGATTCGAATTATTTATTATTGTTCTATTAACCAAAGGAGATCTTCTGTTTAGCTGCATTGTTATTGTAAATTTATGTCAACTCAGTTTGGTTTGAATACCAAATGTCTTGAACAATGAGCCACCCGGGGAGTCACCTCATCACTAGCCTCTTCACCCAATGTTCTTGATGTTTTACGCCCGTAATTAATAACCGATCTTAATATTATGGATCGCCTAAATGAAATTTGGTTGCCAAGCAACATTTGCTTTTTTTTTCAAGGAAATTATAAAGAGTTTTGAATATCTTGGCAACTAAACAGTAAATCTCAATCCATAATCTGAAGATCAGTTATAAATTTACTAAATAGTAAAAGCCAGAAAGTATGAAAGTATTGACAGAATCAGCAATGAATTTACTTGAAACATTGATTACATTGGTTTGAATATCAAATCCTAAAAATTGTGATATGAAACTATTGTGATAGTAAAAATTGCCACCTCATCAAACTTTTTCTGTAGTTCCGAGCTTTCTAACGTCAATTGTTTCTTCTGAACGCCCAAATTTTCCAAATTCTTCTCAGTCTCCTTTAGATCCCCTTCCATTTGGTTTATTTGAGCTTTGCTCTGCTTAGCGTTTCTGAAAAATGTAATAGGGTATATCGCACCATGCAAGGAAAAATCCAAAATTATGTAATATTGATAGATATTGTTAAAAGCAAGTGAAAAATGGTGATTTCTGTTTTGAAAAATGTAGTATACATTTATTATTTCTATTTTAAAATTCCGGTTTGTTAATCTGTTTTTCAAATGTCTAAAACGCTATACGCCATGAAAGCTATCGGCGTGACGTCATTAGCAGTGTAAATAAACAATGGAGTCTTTGTTGTCTTTTTTTACATAATATTTGGTTGCAAAAAATTTTTTTCCAATTTTTTATGTGTTTTTGACTAACGAATTCATATAAAAAGCTTTTTGACATAGGCCGTAATAATTTACCCTATTAGTTTGATATTAATCCTGCCTTCCTTCCTTCCTTCCTTCCTTCCTTGGCAGTCCACTGCTGGACATGGGCTTCCCCTAATCGACGCCACTCCACCCGGCCCTGGGCGCTCTGAATCCAGCGGTTTCCCGCTGTCTTCTTCAGGTCGTCTGTCCACCTGGTAGGCGGGCCGCCTGTGCTCCAGCAGTGGAGTACCAAAGGCTGAAAGGAAAGAAGGACGACAAATTATTTACCTTTTACTAGTGTTAATAGCCACTTCAAGTTTCACTACTTCACTGGAGACCTTGTCTATTTTCTTCTTGAGGTCGTCTACAGCTTTCTTCAAATCCTTCACTTTACCGCCGCCGACCGCTGATATTTGAGCGTTTACAACGTCAACTTCTTTTTCAATCTGGTAAAAAATAAAATGGCATTTCATTAAATACCATTTGTAGGTTGCAATAATCGATCTTCGGATTGGATTGAGACCAACACTGTTTGGTTGTGCCAAGACACTCTTTTAAATTGCTTTATAATTTATAGATGTTGCCGGACAATCAAACGTCAAAATCCAATGACTGATTACGGAAACCAGCAATAATTATTGTTAGTGGAAGCGGAAGGATTAATCCTTCACACTCATAGCCCCACACCAGGATTCCCTGTGTCGTGGGCGCCATGGACACACACAAGACATGAACACACACACCCAGACCAGAAACAGAAATTTAAACTCATTCAAATCTCTGCTCTGCTGGAAATCGAACCCAGGACCCTCCGCGCAGCGCACCGGCGTCTTAACCACTACGCCACTCAGGTCGTCAAATGCATTTAAGTATATTCTTTAACCTTAAGGTTTTGGATAGACCATAGAAGAAAGAGAAACAAAATACATAACTATGCACCTAATTGCTAAATGTCACAACAATGATTATGTTGTGATGTACAGACCTCTCCGGCATCATTTTTGGCTTTTTCCAGCTTCTCCTTAGCGGCTTCCATGGCGTCTTCGAGACGTTTCTTTTGACCTGCGTCCACTTTACTTGATGCTACTTTGCTTTCTTGTTCTTTTATTTGTTTCTGCAAAAGAAAAAGAAAGGTGATAAGGCTGTAACCCATTTGAAGTTTGCAAATTTGGCCAAGTTTGGCCGACCACATTGTTGAAAGGCAGTTTAACAGAAGGAATATCCTCAAATGATCAACATGAGTATTGGCAAAAGTTCAATATAATTACACTTGTATAATGTACTTGTAAGCGGTGATAGCCCAGTGGCTTAGAATTCGACCTCGAATCGAGGGATCCGGGTTCGAATCCCAGTGGCACGCACCAATGACTTTGTAATAAAAGTTATGTGCGATTTATGAAATTAAATATCACCTGCTGTTACGTTGAAGGAAAACATCGTGAGGAAACCTGCATGCCTGAGAGTTCACAAAAAAAAAATGTTCTCAAAGGCATGCGAAGTCCACCAACCCGCAGTAGTGTAGCGTGGTGGACGGCGGCCTACATCCTTCTCATTGTGAGAGGAGACCCGACCCTGTAGTGGGTCATTAATGGGTACTGACATGACATGACAATGTACTTGTATACATGTTCATGTATAAGTACACTTAGCACAGTATTGGAGTACAGGCCACCCTTCCATCAGGTGAATTGAATACCTGAGGAAAGCTGCGGGAAACCATTGTATACAAAGGGCTCAGGCCTGGGTGGAGTGACGTCGATGATGTATACGCATTTCAAGACATCTGTTACCCATCATTACAGCAAGTGATATTAAAATTTATAAAGTGCATATAACTTATAAGAAAGTTAACACCTTGAGATAAAGATATATATGTCGTAGAGACATATCAGAAGCTATGGTTTTGTGGGCATGTATCCGACATAGTGGGTGACCCCGGGCAACACAGGAGGACATATCACATAATCAGGTGGATTGAAACTGCACTTATTATTGTAATCGAACAGACACGTCCGCTTCACGAGTTCTCTTATTACCGCGAGATTCCCGCCAACCGGCCGTCTCCAAGCATGAGCCATGACATTTACAAGTGACATTGACATCTGTCATCAATGTTCGGATAATAGTACCGCGGCCATACTTGCGTTCGCGTCATAACAACTGTGATTCTCCGACATATAAATATGCCTTATTACCTTCCGCTCAGGCACCAGTTCAGTCAAACTCTTCAGTTCCATGTCCAGTTTGGAGAGCATCATTCTTTCTTCGCGCGTTTTCCGTTGTAGATGAACCAATCTGTCTTCCAATTGGGCTTGCTCCCCGCGGAGCTCATTTAGCCTGAAAATTTAAATGTAATTGTTTACTACTTATGGCTGTAATGCAAGCTCGCACTTTCGCTTCTCGACTACTATAAAAAAAAATAGTGTTGCAGGTCTATAGTATGACAAGGAAATATGAACTAAGTATGATTTTCGACTGATTACCTCTCCTCTAGTCCAGCCAGTCTCCTCTCACTAGCCTGTATGACCGTCGGGTCCTGCTCGCTGGTGTCCTGCTGTACGGCGCTGGACATACGACCACGCATCACAGACTTCCCACCGCCGGACATTGTACCTGAGGAGAGAAGGATTTTATACTCGTATAACTTCTATTGCGACGGTGATAGCCCAGTGGCTGCGAAGTTGACCTTGTTCTTCAAGAGATCCGGGTTTGAATCTGCTAATTATAATTCTACATAGTTCTCAAAAGCAAGCGAATGTGGGATGTTGGACTCCCATGCGAGCCCAGTAGAGCACTTGAATAGAATACACAAAAGACAGTCAGTAACCCATTAATGCCCCACTACAGGGTCGGGTCTCCTCTCGCAATGAGAGGGATGTAGGCCGCCGTCCACCACGCACCATTGCTACTGCCCGTTGGTGGACGAACATGCCGCGTGAGAACATTGTTTTGTGAACTGTCAGGCATGCAGGTTTCCTCACGATGTTTTTCTTCACCGTAACAGCAGGTGGTATTTAATTTTATAAAGCGCACATAGCTTTTTCAGAGTCATTGGTACGTGCCACTGGGATTCGAACCCGGACCCCTCGATTCGAGGTCGAATTCTAAGCCACTGGGCTATCACCGCTTTCACCGCTTTCACCGAAAGAGACAGTAATGCTAACAAACGTTCCTCATTATGAGAGAATTCCCTTCAGTAGGTCACAGCTACAACACCTATGTCGAATTAATTACCTGCAGAAAACATCGGGAAGCCGCTGAATTCATAGGGCTTACAACCGGACGGAATGGCGTTGACTAGAAGACACATGTCCAGTACCGGACTGATGATGTTGATAATGACGATGACGGTGAGGTAACTAGATACGCACCAGCGATCTCGATGACGTCGCCGTTGAGCGTGACGACGCGGTACCGCGTGTGACCGTACGCGATACGCGACGCTTGTTCCAGATCGTTCGCTACGAGCGTGTCGCGCAGCGCGTAGTAGAACGCCGGCAGGACGCGGTCGTCCTTCACGCGCACTAGGTCGAAGAGCCGCGGCACATTTTCAGGACTGAAATGTAAATTAGTTTCAATAATTAATACCTAATAAACTTAAATTAATAACTTAATAAATCATTGGCGAAATAGGCATGATGACAGTAATCAAGTATCGCCAAAATATTTATCTGATCTAATGAAATAGGATTCAAAGATTTTGAAGCATGTATTTATTCTCTTATTAATGTCGAGATTAATAATTTATTTGTTAAAATAAATCTACAAAATACAACAATCCGCCATGATAGCTAAAACACCCATCAGATCGAATTACGTCATGTCTTAGTTAACGTCATTTTTTTCGTAAGCATATTATTCGCGATCTGTCATTTTTTACTGAGCCGTGGCGCAATGACAGACGCCATGAGACGGGCGAGCGTTTTGGAATGAATTTGAAACTTAAAATTTAAATGTACTTTTATTACACAAAAACCTTAATTTTCTACAAAAATATGATATATTTTAGACATAATAGAAACTTCTGAATATCATAGAAGAGTTTTTGAAAATTAGTCATCATGCCTATTGTAATACAATATTTAATGTGCCAAACGGACTAAGGACTTAAGAACTAAATATTACTGTGGTTTTCTGCCCTTACAATCCAATGCTTAAATATACTTTCACATCTTGAAATTTCTCTTGCTTTGGTATGGATGTCCAAGAGCAGGTGACCATGTTAGTCCTCTGAGGTTGCCGGCGACATATTAGGGGTGACCACAAGACCTCAAAAGAAACGACACACTCAATTATAGCTCGGTCGGTTTTTATGTCGCATTTGAGGTTGGTGTGACCGCTCACATTCTGTTACTGAACCTTTATTGTAGGTTAATAGAGGTTGAATTGATTCTGTTTCAGATTGAATGTAGTCGTTTATGGCCGTTCCACAGCATCACTCAAATGCTACTTCCATAACGATCGCAAAGTACTCACTGTTGACGCTTGTAACCTGCAACGATGGCTAGAATGCTTTATGGTCTCGAAAAGAGGAAAAAAACTGTTTGACACGCTGACAAGATTTTCATAATATATTAATTTTCTGTTACCTAACTAAACGTACCTATTTTTGCAATTGTACATAATTTTGCCAAATATTACTCTTTAGCAGCGGTGATAGCCCAGTAGCAGCGGTGATAGCCCAGTGGCTTAGAATTCGACCTCGAATCGAGGGGACCGGGTTCGAAACCCAGAGGCGCGCACCCATGACTTTGTAAAAAAGTTATGTGCGATTTATAAAATTAAATATCACCTGCTGTTACGGTGAAGGAAAACATCGTGAGGAAACCTGCGTGCCTGAGAGTTCACAAAAAAAAAATGTTCTCAAAGGCATGTGAAGTCCACCAACCCGCAGTAGGCCAGCGTGGTGGACGGCGGCCTACATCCCTCTCATTGTGAGAGGAGACCCGACCCTGTAGTGGGTCATTAATGGGTTTAAAACAAACAACATTACTCTTTAAAACTCTAAAGTCTATTTCTTATTCGGGGAGTCCATTTCTACACAGTAAGGCAGCGTGGGACGGGGCTGCTTTAAACCGTCCCTCCTCCAACCCTCTCGCCGGTAGCCGCAACCGGAGGTTAAATGGCTTGATGCGAAGTTGATGCTCGATCGGTGTAGGCCAGCTGCCGCACTCCTTAACGGTCGAGTGCGGCAGCGCCGACCCGTGGTCTCCTCCGACCCTCGGTCGCGACACGCCCGATCCCCGACAATCTTCAGCCCTCAGCGGCAGATGCATTGTTCGGAACAAGCCCCCAGATTAGCTCTTGAAGCTGTTCGAAGCCAATGTAAAGTGAAAGCTTATGCTCCTGACAAGGGCGTCGCCAGCCGATGGCGCAGGGGTGGGGCAAGTTGACTTTACATACTACAATTCATACTTTTCTCATTCTCTATGAATGAGAAAAGTAGGTAAGAATTGTAGGTAAAGTAGGTATTAATTGTAGGTAGGTAGGTAGTACGGAATATTAAGAGTGGAATTGGTGAATTCATTCGAGTTTCGACGCACGGGAATGATTGTTCAAGGCTTGAACTTCAAGCAAATCAACTCAAATACTTAGGACTTTGGTTGCATTATATTTGGCAACTTTTTTAGAATCTCTAGGGAGGGGAAGCTGCCCCTCCCTGCCCCCCCTTGGCTCCTGACGGAACACTCACTACCCGTGTCATAGTGCCGTCCGTGTACGTGTGTGTACTAAGACACCGATAAGTAGATATTATATATATATATATTTATAAGCTAACACCTAGCTCGAAAGAGGGCCGACTCACTAGTGGCCCCTCGTCTCGTAGTGGCGCGCCAGATGCGCCTGCTTGTCGAGCGCGAGGAAGGTGGCGCGGCCGACGTCGTGCCGCCGGAGGAGCTCCACGCACGCCTGCGCCGTCTCCACGCTGTCCACCACGACGTGGTCCAGCGCGCCGCAGCACGTCGATATCGCCACGTCGTACTTGGCGTCTATGCCGCCGAGGTCACCCTGGAAGTATTCAAATGTTCATATCAAAACTAATTGGTGGAAATCTACCCAAAAAACCAATTTCACATGTCAACAATCCGCAAGCGGCTTGCGTAGTGAACTAGTCAGCAACCTATTAATGACCCACTACAGGGTCGGTTCTCCTCTCACAATGAGAGGGATGTAGGCCGCCGTCCACCACGCTGGCCTCCTGCGGGTTGGTGGACTTCACATACCTTTGAGAACATTGTTGCTGGTATCCTCACGATGTTTTCCTTCACCGTAACAGCAGGTGATATTTTTGTATAGAGCGCACATAACTTTTTTACAAAGTCAATGGTGCGTGCCACTGGGATTCGAACCCGGACCCCTCGATTCCGGTCGAATTCTAAGCCACTGGGCTACCACCGCTGCTTTGCTCTTATGTCGCTATAAAACACTTGATAAGGTAATATACCAGTCTTCCAAATATTCCTGGCAAGCGTCCGGCTGACTTCTCTTTCATGAGCGCGTCCAGGACTCTGCCTTTGGATTTGTTCGCGCTCATTGCTTGTCTCGACTCCTCCAGTTGAGCTCTGCAATGATAAAGTGATTCTTTATTTATGCGTAAGTTCTTCAATTTAATCTAATTCAAAAGCTTATTAGTCTGAACATATAAATAAATAAATAAATAACGCTTATTACACTCATAGCTCCACACTAGGATTCCCTGTGTCGTGGGCGCCATGGACACACACAAGACAACAACACAACACACCCACACCAGAAGCAGAAATTCAAACTCATATTCAAATCTCTGCTCTGCTGGGAGTCGAACCCTGCGTACGGCGCACCGGTGCCTTAACCACTGCGCCACTCAGGTCGTCACTATGATTTAAGTTAATTTAAGAGTAAGGACTGTTAATGTTTTTTTATAACAACAATCATTGAGACATAATGCATCAAAATAATAGTCAAAAAAACTAAAATACTCGCTTTTATAGAAAATCCAACTGATTTTTTTTAGTTTAAATAAATTTGAATTAAGAATATGATAAGATTTCAGTTGTAAATATGGTTAGATGTAGGGGACCATGGGCTAAGGAGTGACCACTCACTATCAGTGGCCAGGCGTGTCTGTTTGCTACTTAATTTGCTTCAATAATAAAACAGCAGATTAAAAGGTTTTTTGTTTCAACTTATGTCAACAGAACAGTGGCTCAGCGTGCCTTGTCGGGGCCCCGTATAAAATTTGATTGGGGCCCTTAGGAAGAGGGTAAAGATTTCTCACAAGAGAAACAAAATGTTTACATAAAATTAAAAGAATTATTTATTCATCATAATTATGTATCTGTCACTTTTTCCAAAATGTTAAGAAACAATTCAAATTAAATATACACTCTCCTTGCCCTTTTTCGGCCGTACGCCGTATCTGCTGTATAATTGTCAATTGATATACCGATACACCGCTAGACGGCGGTAGGTACGCCCCTGGAGCGGGAACTCCATTGGTTAACTTAATTATCCTAAACCATAAACCTAACACATACCTTAAAGATCTTGCTTCAGAGAACTTGGTGGATTCTTCCTTCTTTATAGTTTGCAGCCTGGATTGTATTTCACTGAGTTCTTTCTCTTCTGATGGGACACTGGTTGATAATTCTTTCCGTTTCCTGGGAAACATAAAATAAATTCAATAATAATTTTGTGCAGATCGTCAACTAAAGTACTTATAAGTAAATAAAGTATAAGTAAATACAGGTTTGAGTACATGACGTGTACTAGCCAGTTAAAATAGAATTTAACTTTTCACTAAAATTCCTTTATTCTCTACTACAATTACGGTCTTTATAACTTTTAGCCTAAAGTGCATAGTTTCCGAGATATCGGCCAAAAACGTTTTTTCAAGATGGCTCTAGAAGATCCACCTGGATCTGTCAGCATTTTGTGATTTTATGCTCAGTAAGTTTTTTTTATAAATAGAGCAAGCAAACAGACGGGCCACCTGATGGTAAGTGGTCACCATCGCATACTGACACGAGCAACACCAGGGGGCTGCCAGTGATCTACAAACCTTATAAAAAAAAATTGGTACGGAAATTTAGTGCAAAGTTGACCAAAAAAATATCTATTTTTACTTGCCTAAGCGTGTCAAATTCCAATAAATTATAGTCGAATTTCGACTACTCGGCGATCTCTAGTACAATTCATTAAACAAAAAACTCACGCTTTCATCTCTTGCAAGTCCCTCTCCCCTTTCTCATAGGCCTCTTTCATCTTCTCCAGTTTCTCACTCTCTTTTGTCTCTGTGCTCAAGTATATCTTCAATTCGGATTCAGCTAATTTGAAATTTTTCTTGGATTCATCCACTATTTTCTTTAGCTCGATGAGTTTGGCTTGAAGCTTGTCCTTTTGCTCCGTTAAACCTTGGGTTTTAGACCTGTATAAGGTAAAAAAAAATTCAACATCCACTAACAAAAGAAAGAGAATAAAAACAAGGCTTTCAAATAGACCTCATACCAAAGAAATACGAAATGGATAGAACAGCTAAGTGGACAAAAATGTCACACCTTCCTAGAATCTGCTCAACTCAATCAATCAAATCAAACTGAGGGTGAGGGCATAGTTCATTCTATATCTTACGTCGACTGTGAGAGAGTGATAGAATGAGTTAAGGGTGTTGATGGCTGCACGTAACCAAAGTGGATTCGGAACAGATGTTATTATAGCCTTATTTTTAGTTCTCTTTTCCATGGGTCAAGTATTATACCTACCTCACACCAGCCATAACTGATTCCAATTCTTCTTCCGCCTTCGCTTTCTTCTCATTATGTTTCACTAACAACTTCTGACAGTCTTCTATTTCTCTTTTGTTCTTCTCTGGTATCTGTGGAATATTAAAAATTGTTAAGTCATAATTCCTTCCTTCCTACCTTCATTTCAGCCCTTGGTAGTCCACTGCTGGACATGGGCCTCCTCTAATCGACATAATAGACATAATTATGTGCATTTAAATTTGTTATGAGTAAATAAAATGCAAAATACAGTGGGTTTCAATAAACGATCTTTGGATATGGATAAAATAATTAATACGAAAAATAATTAAGGTAACCAACATGGCTCTCAGTTTGCAGATTAAAGTGGGCTGGCCACATCGTTCACGGGACTGACAACCAATGGGGAAGAAAGGACTTAAATGGCGACCATGTTTATAGGAGTACAGGCCGCCCTTCGACCAGGGCCCTGATTCTGTATGACTATTCAGATTTCGTGCCGATATCGTGCGACATCAAACCGTACGTCATTTCACGAACTCGCCACGACAAGGAACCTCAATGTCTATTCTATAAGGCACACAATGGATTGTCACGATATTTGACTTTTAAACCTTTTTTGACTTTTATCACGGGTAAGACGCGCAATTGCCGCGATACGAGTGTGAATGGTCATACAGAATTAGCCTCAGGTGTAGACAACCTATAGAAGAAACTTTGAATCCAAGAGGAAGCCATTGGATCCAAAGGGTCACAGAGCGGTCGGAGTGGCGTCAATTAGAGGAGACCCATGTCCAGCAGTGGACTACGAAGGTCTGAAAGGATGGTTACTAGATAGTCAATATTTTACCAATTCCAAGTCAATCAGCTTCCCCCTCTCTTGCTCCAATAACTGTTCTAGATTCTTCTTTTTCTTGTTCGACTGTGTGGTGTCTGATATCACGGTAACTGACTTCTTTTTGCACGCTTGCAATTTCTCAGCGATTTCGTCTTTTTGTTTCTGCATCGTGTCGTATTTTCTGAAAAGATATTGAATAAAATGTTGCGGCAAATTTTTACCCAATACTTATAAAATGATATGAAAAATTCCATCCATGCGACAAGTGCTTACAATTTGCTACTTTCGTGCTTTAAATTTTTTAAATATTCAAAAATCTATGAGGCTATTGCGGACTAGGGCCTAAATTCTTCTCGTTGTGAAAAGAGATCCAACTAATGGAATGATCAACCTGAATAAGTAATGGATTAGACATTCAATTCTGTTTTCCAACAACAAACAGACCAATTTCTATGCTATCTTTCCATTAGGAGCTCATGCGAGCTGTTACTTACCTATGAGCCTATCCTACTATAATAATATGCTATAGCTATACGAGAAAAATACAAAACCTATTGAATCTCCAGGCTCCATTTCAATCTTTGATGTTGCCAAACCAATCATTGCGAAGTTTTGCCCAAAAAGCAAAATATGCATAAACCAGTTACAACAAATGTTCAAACTTACTGCGTTCCATTCTTCAGTACAGTAGTCTTTTCCTGTAACTCTTCCTTTATTTTTTTCAGTTTTTCATCAATTTTGGCGAGCACTTCTTTCAGTTCCTCCATCTCTTTGTTTTTGCTTTCAATTATTTTGTTGATTTCATGTCTAAAAAGTAATAAAGAAAACATAAACCCAACTATATTATAATTATTACTAAATAGTAACAATTGACGACCCAAGTGACGAAGTTACGAGTAAGTGACGACCCAAGTGGCGCAGTGTTTAAGACACCAATTTGGATGAAATAAAACAAGCATTCCTGGTGAAAGGCTATACGTGTGAGACATTTTTTAGATACGAAATGGTGGATCAACAAACAGACAGGATATCTGATGGTTATTGGTCACCGCCACCCGCGAATATCAGTCTGTGTGGCGACTTCCGCCACTCGTCAAGTGATGGCGCCACACGATCCTGAATCACGCTATAGAAGTTTTCTACATAGCTGGCATAAAAACAAAGCCCTGACATGACGTAACAGAGCGCGGCCACTCCCCAGACATGATCACCTAGCCTGAGAGTTCACTTTGCCAATCTGCAATACTTTGTACTTGAATGCAATATTAATTTAATTGGGAACTAATTTTTTGAGCTGTTATTATATTCGAGATGTTATTATGATCAGTTGAAAAACATATTGAGCAGTTATTTAATATAATGGCGGTTGATTAATTATTGCGACAGTAAAACATGGACAGCGATAATAATAAAAAATAAATTTGTCGGTTATGTTATCATACAATGTCAATTCTAAAAATAATTGAGCAGTCCAATAACTGAATGAGCGGTAAAAATGATGGAATGAGCGGTTCGACAAATAGTTCGGCAGATCATAGCGACCGGTGACACCCGAACTCAAATTCATTGAAAAGTCTGTGACAGAAGTCTCGAAAACTACTTTACCACCTCATTGTTTATAGAATTGATTAGAATGAGATGTCTTACCGACAAATTCTGATTTATTACTGCCCACACGTAACCGCTCGTTCAATATTTTTTTACCGCCCATTTAATTATTTTGCTCAATTATATATTCACTGATCCATTTCATTATTTTTTATTACTCATTTTTGTTTAGTTTACTTAGTTTTAACTGCTCAACTAGTTATTAAACCATGCCATTTATAATTTTTAACTTACCAAAACCGCCATTTACAACTGCCTCTTTAAATCAGTGCCTATTTATTGTGCCTAAGGTTCACACTCACATATACTTCTGCAGCAGCATATTCCTGGTCCGGAGGGCCACATTGGTCAGGTTCATCAGCTCCACTGCCTCCCTCATCGGCTGCTCCAGTTTCTGCTTCTCTTGTTCCACCAAACGTACCCTGTTCAATTTCTCCTTGCGCATTTCGCTCAATTCGTCCACTTTACTCGATAGTCTTTCTATGGGTTCCTATAGCAAAATTGTGGTAATATATTGTATCTTGCATAGCTCACTTTTCATTTTAAGCCTCCAAAAGTTTAATGTGCGGTGATAGCCCAGTGGCTTAGTATTCGAACTCGAATCAAGGGGTCCGGGTTCGAATCCTATAAAAAGTTATGTGCGCTTTATAAAATTAATCATCACCTGCTGTTACGGCGAAGGAAAACATCGTGAGGAAACCTGCATGCCTGAGAGTTCACACAACAATGTTCTCAAAGGCATATGAAGTCCACCAACCCGCAGTGGGCCAGCATGGTGGACTAAGGCCTACATCCCTCTCATTGTGAGAGGAGACCCAACCCTGTAGTTAATGGGTTACTGATAACATGTCTTTCTGTCTCTTTGTCTGTCTGTCTGTCATTGTTACCAACCACCCCAAGTCGCAAGTAAATATTAGGTAAAACCTTGGGAATATCTACACCTTACATATCTTTTTCCATGTTTCTTTTAAGCTCTGAAACACATTAGATCGCCTTCTTAACTCATCAATAGCTGTCTCATCTCTGTTAACGCTATCCAACTTTTCAAACTTGTCAAATTATGTTTATGGTACCTTGTATCTGGAAGTGCCTATAATGTCCTCCAAATACTCCAGCATGCCAGACTCATGTTCGTTCAGCGCTTTGGGCTTCATCATTGCTATTTGCTCAACTTCACCCTGGAAATAATATTATCAATTATCATTTATTTTCTATAAACAAAATTTATGAAATTAAATATCACCTCTGTTACGGTGAAGGAAAACATCGTGAGGAAACCTGCATGCCTGAGAGTTCACAAAAAAAATGTTCTCAAAGGCATGCGAAGTCCACCAACCCGCAGTAGGCCAGCGTGGTGGACTAAGGCCTACATCCTACTCATTGTGAGAGGAGACCCGACCCTATAGTGGGTCATTAATGGGTACTGACAAACAAAATGTTAATGTTAAAATGTTGAAACATTTCTGTAGTTCCTTTCTGGATAAGGGGAAACCTATGTCATGCATACCTTTGGATAATTAGTAATGCACAAACATAACATCAATTCACACAGTAATAGTACAATAAAGAAGGTGGCTATTCGATAACAAAATATTTTACAGCCAAAATGCTTTCCTTTTTAAAACTGGCTAAACTTTAACTTTCAAACAGTAATTACTTAACTAACTACATTTTTTTATAAATAGAGTAGACAAACAGGTAAACAGGCCGCCTGATGGTAAGTTCAACCGGCTGTTACTCTCTGATTGATAATTCACCTGTAAGATCAGAAACCGATTGTGGTCCAGATCAATGCCATGAGACCTCAGCATCTTGGCAACCTCTTTGAATTGCACCCTTTTGCCATTTAATGTGTAATAAGTTGAGTTGTCTTTGAATGCTGTTCTAGATACTACTATTTCACTGTTGGGAACCACTGTGAACCCTTCACCTTCCTGAAATCAATGCAAATGATGTAATATAGTAAATACCCAAGTAGATGTTGGATGACAAATGAAATCTATGAAAAAAACTCTATGAAATAAACAGCTAATAATACATTACTGTATGTGTGGCTTATAAAGTATAGCAAAAAGTAGCATATAAGTGGTAAACACAATGCTATCATAATATACAGTATCAAAGTATCATAATATACAGTACTATGGGACAAATACATAAGTGTAAAAGTGTAGAACTTTACACACAGTAGGTAAGTCAAGAAATGAATTTTGATTTCAAAAAACGAAATACCAAACCAAAATTCATTTCCTCCTTTTTCTATAAAATCCTGTTTTGTGAGGTACTACTATTAACTATTATAAATATGGAATTAGATTTTAAATATGTATTACATAGTTATAATGTAAACAAATAAAATATGTTTCACACTTTTGTATACAGAAATGAATTACCACAGAAACACATTGAAAGATAATAGAAAGAAATACTAACTGCCCCTGCATTACAAAATTAAGTTACAAGTAACCAATATTTTCTAAGCGCATCTAACATACTATGCAATGCTTCGTCGGTGAGATTCGAGTCAGCAAAACTTGACTCGTTGCTGGCTGCTGTCCCCCATGTGACACCTGTCCCCCGCCACCCCCGCTGAGGTGTAGCCTATTGCGGTCACATGTTCAGCTCGATGTGATTACACTGGAGCTGCTATCCGTCAACAACCAGAACCATGGACTGCTGCTGACATTATTATTATATTATATAAGTCTTGTATTATACTCATTCACTTACCCCATCAATAATGTGACAGAAATGAACAGCAACACTGGCACTGGTGATGTTGGGGAACTTACTGGAGGAGTGGATGAGGACTGATATCTTCTTAGACCTGATCTTGGTTGCTCGGTAACCAAACACAAACAGCATTGAGTCTATCACATTGCTTTTGCCGCTGCCATTTGGTCCAATGATTGCTGTGAAACTCTGTAAGGAAAGATTAATAAATAAATTGTAGTTTTAATATAGGCATACAGTGAAGTAAGTGACTTGTAAAGAATCATGTCACGGAAATGAACTGAACCAGGATATTTAATTTCAAGTCTATATGAAAATATTAGTCCATTTCATCTTCAGATATAACCTACAAACACACAAAGAAAAATCTAGACAAACCTTATGAAAGGGACCCAAGGACTGCACTCCAGCGTAGCTTTTAAAGTTCTCATTTACAATATGGGTAATAATTAGTCTGGGTCCAGTAGCATCGAACGTAAGCGCCGGCTTCGGCGCTGGCGGGATGTAGATGTCCCCAACATGAACACCGCCCTCCTCATCATCAGATATGTGGTCGATATCACCGTTTAAATCGTCCCCATTACCGTTTTCATCGCCGTTCTGATTCGAACCGGACGGACCTTCATCTACATCCATGGGTTCTTCATTCCCTCTTTTCTTTTTAGTTTTCTGCATTTTAACAGTAGAAAAGAATCGATTGCACGATCACGCGACACTACGATTAATTTATAAATTGTCGAGTGATATTATACAGTTTAGTTTAAAAAGAAAACATAAATCGCGCGGCGACAAACATGAAACAATAACGAATTTTGATTTTGAGTTGAGTGTTTCGACTTTGACAAATGACAAGGGACCGTGCGTGGCGACACCTATGCCATCTAGTGTCATTTATCGGAATTGCATATTGCTTTATGGGTAGGATTACTACCGTATGTTAACTTTTTGAAAAGTGTATCACAAATAATTTTGTATATTAAAAGGCTCATTAAAAGTGTATTCTTGTATTGATGGATGCTCCAATACTTCCAAGAATAAAATAAATAAATATATTAGTGTAAATTCTCGTAATTTTCCACTGATAGTACCAACATGCTCTTGCTAAAAACTATACGAAAAGTTGGATAAATGCAGTTAGAAATACACGTGACATGAATTCAAACGGTTAAAAAGAACTATCAAGGTTTTTTAAATGAAACTAATATATAATTTGTTTTGAGATTAATTTAAAATTCAAGTTATTTTTATTTTCAATGAAAAGGAGGAATTTGTTCTATTTAAACATTTTTATTTATCACATAATATCAAAATACCTGGCATTCATCTTAAAATAGATACTGCTTTATGCGTTGTTCACTTTATTTAAACAATGTTATCTGTGTATTGTTGATCGAAGCTGAAAATCCTCTACACCCTTTTAATATACCATCAAATTTTCTATTGAAAAACACTTGGACCAAATACTTTTAGAATTTGAAAAATATCAACGTTCGCACGACACACACTATTCTTGATATCACTAAAATCGCAATTTATACATTTTACGTAATTTAATCCGTAATTTATAGTGAAATATTGAGTTATTCCTCGTTAAGCGACATTATGAAAACATATGAAAAACAAGGACAATATTGCACTTTAGTTGTGGCAGTTTCGTTTTAATCCGCTAGGTGGCGTTTTGTAGTTTCTGCACGGTCCCTAAAAAATTGTTACTGTCATTGTTCTATGACATGACAGCCGTCAGTGTCATTTCAAGACAAACAAAGTGAAAATGGCGAACCGCACGGTAAAGGACGCGAAGTCCATACGAGGAACAAATCCACAATATTTGGTAGAAAAGATCATCAGAGCTCGTATATACGACTCAAAATACTGGAAGGAAGAATGTTTCGCCTTAACTGCAGAGTTACTAGTAGACAAAGCCATGGAACTGAGGTATATTGGAGGCGTGCACGGCGGCTTCATATACCCCACTCCGTTCTTGTGTTTAGTTTTGAAAATGCTGCAGATTCAACCAGAGAAGGACATTGTGGTTGAGTTTATAAAGAACGAGGAGTTTAAATATGTACGTGCATTGGGTGCATTCTACATGCGTCTCACTGGCTCGTCAGTAGATTGTTACAAGTATTTGGAGCCCTTGTACAATGATAACAGAAAGCTGCGTCGCCAAAATCGCGAGGGAAACTTTGAATTGATCCACATGGACGAGTTAATAGACGAGCTACTTCGTGAGGAGCGGTTATGCGACGTTATATTACCTAGAATTCAGAAAAGACACATTTTAGAAGAGAATAATGAATTGGAACCTAAAGTTTCCGCATTGGACGACGATTTGGATGAAGATATGCCGTCGGATGAAGACAATAATGATACTGAGGCCAAAGAAAATAAAAGAGAGAAGGACAGAAGAGACAGAGATAGAAGAAGAGACAGGTTAGTTGTAGCTATCTTGGTAGCTTACCTAGAACTTCCATTCATGCAATTCTACCCCAATATGACATGAATTTCGCAAAATCTGTCATCTCCTGTTCATAACCTGACTCTAAAAAAAGTATTTGTAATTTTTTATGTTTTCTACATAAAAATTTACAAATACTTTTTCTATGACAATTTTTAAATAATGAATTCCTTTAAAACATCAGGTCTTTTTTTGGAACACTTTCAAAAAATACATGGAATTACTAGCTTCTTACTCACAAAAGTTACCTCGTGGCCCTCCTCAGCGTTAGAAGACTGTAGGAACTCAGATGAAATGCACCAGTGCCCTCCAGTGCCAGTCTGTGTTTGGGTTTCTCCTTAAAGCGGCCATTTATAACAGCTAGCTAATCGCTAGCTCATCACAGCTTCCACTGATCATGTCTGCGATCTCTGTAGCCCTCTTATAATTGCCACTCATACAATAATACACAAGTACAACTCCTATTTACTCCTGTATCCTTAAAATTAAAACCTAAATGTAATATTCTGCTAAATAGTGACCACCTTATTACCACTTTCCTATGGGTCCACTCAATACACCCAATATATAAGTCACCATTTTGTTGCAGATCAAGACATCGTGAAATAAGACGTGACAAGGACCGCAAACGGGATCGTTCAAGAAGCAGAGACAGGGAGCGAAGAAGAGAACGGGAGAGGGAGAGGGAAAAGGAGAGAGAACGTGAGAGGGAGCGAGACAGAGCTAGAGATCGGGACAGAGAAAGGGAGAAGGAGAGGAGAGAAAGGCACGAGAAACATGAGAATGAGAGGAGAAGAGAAAGGGGAGGGCGATATTAGAGTAAGAGTATTAAATTAAGTGTTTGAAATTATCTTTGTTTTTTTTATATTGCCACATTTATCTGTCTGGAGATATTTGTAGTGACCTTAGGGTTAATTTTATTGGCCAATAACTGAGCCAATATATAGCATGCAAGGAGTGCCTGAATCCTTTGTAGACACTGTAAGTGAGATATTTATACCATTCAATGAAAAGTAGTTACATCATAATTTAATTTTATTAAGTAACAAGTTCAATTGTTTTTACTCTTATTACACACTAAGATAAAGGTGTTCTGGGAATATACATGTAATTTATTGTAATTTGAAACATGAATGCAAAAATTAAAATGGGTGAATCTATGCAATTTATTTACTTTCTCTATTTTTTGCCATCAGACATCTAGTATAACAATCAAAATATACAGAAACATTAATTCTTCAATACCATAATTATTACAGAATTATATATTTTTACATTCTCTATAGGCCCAGTATACTAAATAAATTTTATTTCAGTCACATTACAAGCCATAATAGGATAGTTTAAAAATTGTACTTAAATTCAACTGTAGGTATACAAATGATAAATTATATAGGTATGTTTATATAGTTAGGAGCTACAGTTTAACTTTCTATAGTGAATACACTAAACATACTAAATAAAAGAACTGTTACGAAGTTTATGTTCATTATAATTTTATTGAGTAACCCTGTTCAAACTCACTTAAACAATTCATTGCCATTAATGATACAACAAGCGAGTCATAGGCATTAAAATCATCCTTTCTTTATAAAATTTATAACACTACTTACTATTTTCCCAAACTTCTCATTCTCTATCCCAAATGAAACATTGAAGTTGATAAAAGAAAAAAAGCAATAATTTAGAATTTATTTTTTTATAACAGGGACAAACACATAAAAATTTTATAAAAAAAATTTATAAGTTAAATTAAATATCTACATAATAAGACATTTTTTATCATATCATAAAATGTTTTTTATGTACAACTAATGTTAAAATAAACAAAATTAATTCATATTTGACTAACCAAATTCTATATTTTAGGAAGACATTTAATTTGATCTCCCTTAATGATTATAATTTCAACTAACTACAATATAAACGTTACTAAATTAGTTGAACATTATTATTTTTTCATACAATACTGACAATACATTAGAAATTTTTATAGCATATGAGTGGATGATGCAATTATGTAAATAGGATCTAATAGAGATAAAAGCGGTGATAGATTTGTGGCTAAGAATTTTGATAATGAATATAATTTAATAAGAATCCCAGTGGCATGAGCTTCCTTGTAATCCTTGTAATGTAAGTTACATGTGCTTTATAAAATTAAATAATATATTATTATCCTGCTGCAACAGTAATCATTGCTGCTGCATAAGTAAACATTCTCAAACAATAGACATGAATGCTTCTTCACAGTGGGTAATGATAGTGACTGCAAGCAACATCCATAGGTAAGCATGAAAATATATAAATAGGTCCTTATAATGTATAAATGCTGAGGGTAATTTCCATTCACACTTCGTATATTTAAGTTTTAGAGAATCATTCAATCACATATTGGTTTACTTATCTATATCTAATTTTATAACTAACATTGAATAGAAAAATTGCTCCTAACAGCTCAGCTGTGACATTGTTATAAATTATCACCAAGAACAGTTTTGATGAGATCAAAAAGCTCTCAAACAATCACATCATAATTTGCCTATTATGATGTGACAGCCTAGCAAAAGGCTAGAATGTTACAGATTTGAAAATTTCAATGAGAAGTATTGCAAAAAAACAAAGAGCTATTTACATATTTATGTACATGAAATAGATTTTTATGATTTTAAAGGGCCGTATGAATAACTGTAAGGAAAATCTTAAGTTAAATAGAAATAAGTGATTTTTCATTTAATTAAATGATTCAATACAGGTTATTTCAGTTTTTGGTTTGTTTTGAATAATTGATTATGTATTCAATTCAATGTGTTACAAACTTCACACATTTGTTTTATGATACAACTAATATAGATAAAATAAAAAACCTGAATTCGCTAATAAAAAAACGATTTTTGCTGAAGTTGATCTTGTTACAGGTTTAAATAAAAAATATTGCAGATAGGAACATTATTTTTTTAAAATTATTAATAATAATATTTATTTACAAATTCAAAAGAAAATTTATCAAAAAATATGATTTAAAATTCTGAGACTAAGTTATCATATTTTATTTATTATCTTTTCAACAATTTATCATACATAATTATAGTGTGGCAGAGTTCATCCGGACTATGTGGGCAAGTAGACTTCCTACTCACTTACAAACCTGCATCGCAGCTCAGCAAACCAAGATGTCATTGGAAGACCTCGCTGAGCTGGCAGATCGAGTCAACGACATCGTCCCGTCTACTATGCTAGTAGAGAAGACAGGGCAAGTAGCGAGTGCAAGTACAAGTGCAAGTGCAGTAGCTGCGTCAACAGCATCGCCGGACAATAGCATCGAGATGTTGACCCGGACGGTCGCCGAACTCAGCAGAAGACTCGACCGTATGAGCATGGAGCTACGCAGACGTCCGCGATCACGAACCAGGAGCCCAAATCGCAGGAAACTTTCCCGATCGCGTCCCAACGACCATCCGCATTGCTTCTACCACTACCGGTTTGGTGAGCAAGCCAAGAAATGCACCCAACCGTGTACATTCAAGAAGTCGGAAAACTTCCCTGGCAGCCATTAGTGGCGGTAAACGACTGCCTAGCAACTACGAGCCGCCTGTTCATTACGGACCGCAAAACGAAGGTGCAATATCTTATTGATACGGGTTCAGACCTGTGCGTCTTTCCGCGATCCGCCGTTCAGGAGCCACGCACGAAAACCAGGTATGAATTATTCGCAGCCAATGGATCAATCATTTGTACCTATGGTTACATCCATCTAACCATCGACTTAGGCCTTCGACGCATGTTTACTTGGCGCTTCATAGTAGCCGATGTGTCAAAGCCAATTATCGGAGTCGACTTTCTAGGCTATTACAACCTGCTAGTCGATTGCCGCAATCAACGCCTCGTAGACGGCATAACCGCACTGACAGTTGCTGCACTGTGCCAGACACCATCAGAGGCAATTTCTTCAGTCCGTGACGGTGAGCTACACAGTTTACTACAGGACGGCAGCGCGCTTAAACTGGAAAAACGTCAAACCCACGAAGACCTGGAGGTGTACTGTGACGTCTCCACTCCAATGCCTCGCCCATACATTACCCCTTCGTTCCGAAAACAGGTATTCGACGCACTTCACAATTTAAGTCACCCTGGAGCGAAGGCAACCGTCAAGCTGGTAACCGAACGCTTCGTGTGGCCAGGCGTCAGACGTGATTGCCGACAATGGGCTAAGCAATGTGAGCAATGTCAGCGCTCAAAAGTTTCGCGTCACACGTCAGCACCACTATCGACGTTCACATCACCATCTGGACGCTTCCAGCACATTCACCTGGATCTAATAGGACCCTTACCGTCATGTTCTGGATTCAAATACTGCCTCACGATAGTCGACCGCTTCACTCGTTGGCCTGAGGCGTATCCACTTCAGGACATCACTGCCGAGACCTGTACCACCGCTCTCATCAATGGTTGGATCTCGCGATTCGGTTGCCCAGAACACATCACAACCGATCGTGGCAGACAGTTTGTCTCGCACACTTTTAAAGAGCTGGCTACGCTAATCGGTTCATCTCACCACACCACAACGTCATACCATCCAGCAGCCAACGGTCTCGTAGAGAGGCTACACCGTCAATTAAAGTATGCCATCACCTGCCACGCTTCGTCGAATTGGATCGAGTCTCTGCCTTGGGTACTACTGGGAATCCGAAGCGCCTGGAAGGAAGACTTGCAAGCAACAACGGCAGAATTAGTCTATGGTGAACCACTCCGTTTGCCTGGACAATTCTTCACTTCAGGCCCAAAAGATGCGATGGACATGACGTGCATAACCCAAAGACTTCGCTCGCAAGTCAGCAAATTGACACCGCAACCAGCATCCAGGCACAGCAGTTCCAGAATTTTTTATATCCCGAAAGACCTGCAAACTACCAGCCACGTTTTTGTTCGCGCGGGCCCAACAAAAAGATCACTGGAGCCACCATATTCAGGCCCCTACATAGTCTTAAAGCGCGACGCAAAGACATTCGACGTCGACATCAAAGGCGTGTCACAACGCATTTCAATAGACCGCTTGAAGCCAGCATACGTCGAAGGCGATAACATACTATGTACCAGAGAAACGATGACCGAACAGAACCAAACCACCGTAAAAAAAACAAGAAGTGGGCGTACGGTGAGATTCCCAGATTACTATCGCCCGTAGTTACGGTCTCAGCGGGGGAGTAGTGTGGCAAGTAACAAAATGCGTGCAAACGAGGCACAAACATCAGGTGATGTCTGACGTCACGATCAGAGATAAGGCCGATGCGCTTTAGTCCCGCCTACTTATTAATGGCGCGTGCGCATCCTTTTGTTTTAAGAGGTCGGTTATCGGTCATTGGCCCGTTCTGCACAATAGGGTTGCGTGTTATTGGTTAATTAATTTTTTATTGTTAATATTGTGTCTAAGATTTCTATTCACTTGTATTCTGTTTTTCGTGCGCAATACACGTACTCTGCCGTTTTCTTTGCTTTTTATTTAGGTATACCAACCGCTACAATAGTAACTGAAATGAAAACACTACCTGTGTTTTTATTTTGTCTAACAGCAATAAGTTTGCAGTTTACGTGGCTACATGGAAACCATTCTAGCCAATCACATCACTCGCAGTCACTATTGGCAATAACTCTAGCCAATAGCGCTCCCGGTTATTGCATTAAGAACACATTGTTGTGAGTTGCATAACAATACAAGTTAATACAACTATAACATATCCGACTTATCCTTCATACTACCACACTATATAAAGCTAACTTTCGGCACTAGAGTTTCGAATAGAGTTCTTGATGATCCCACTAAGGGTCAACTTATGCTAGAAAGTCGGCGCGTTCATTATGAATATCCTCTGTTCTTCTTTCTTGATCCATCTGAGGAGACGGTCTACTGCTTTGATGGCTTGGTCCTTCTCCATCAAGGGGTCGAAGGTTACGTATAGCTCGAAGCCATTGGTGACCTGAAAAATAGGCAAAATTTATTTACATTAAAACACAGATCGGTTTAGGTGGTGGAGCCAGTATCCGGGAGGGGGAGGCTTCTTTAGCTGTTGTTATTGTATTTGTTGTGATTATTTGAGGCGAACATCTTAGTCCTCATGAGAAGCAAAGCACACAAACAATTTCAGGAAGAATTTATAGTAAAACAATTAAAAAAATGAAAAGCAGCTATCTTGGGCCAGTCGACATTGAATTTAGAATGACGTCATTTAAACAATAAACTAAACATAGATGGAGTTGGAATATTTGATTTGAACATAGAACTCACCCAAGCCAAAATCGTGTCATCCGAATTCGACCTATAAATCAGCTTAGCTGGTGTGGACATACAATGAATTTGACTGCAAAACTTCCTATAATTCCTAACGTAATCTATATCCGACATTTTCTCAATTTTCTTATCACAGATGATATCGCCCCCCTCCTTGTGTCTCAGCCTGTAGTCTTGTAGCCTATCCAAGCTTATAGGGTCTGAGGTGAAGAGCTGAGCTGTTGACTTACACTTGTACATGAAATGCCTTATTTCTGGTATCGCTATGTGTTTTAACGGGTCTGTTGTCGGTAGATCTTTGTTTCTGTTCAATGCTTCATTGATCGCCATTAAGCAGTTAGATCTTCTTAGTTTGTCTGCTATTGTATGTTTCGCTTGCGATAGAGGGAAGAAAGCATCCCGTTGTACTGTTAGAAGGAGCAGGCAAGCTTGGCAGTCTTCTGAGATGTATGATACATGCCCGTGAAGGAAGCCCCTGGAATGTGAAAGTTCAAATAGATTATCAGATGCACTGCAATCCACTTTATGTCCCACTGTGAGGGGGCTCGAGAATTGGGTGAAGCTCAAAGCATATCCACACTACTCCAAGGGGATTAATGGAAACATTATGTGAGATTATACTAGGATAAGTAATAATTATTCACTTATAATGTTCCTTAGTTAACCTACCTACCACAATTTCACGCCAATGCCAGGGGCAGAGAATGTTACTGGGCATTAAGTCTACCTTTTATAACAACTTACAATAAATGGTAAATAGATAAACATAAATAAATAAAGGCCAACAGCCAGACACTCGGGGAAGTGACAATTCAATAAATGAAATAGAGATAGTGATCCCTTCAACTGCTTCTGAATAATAATATCAAAAACCTTACGTAGCATCGAACTTAGGCAAACATATTGGCGTCCAGCTCTCAGCCGTTTTGAACGACTCCGAACTCCTCACAAGGTTGAACAGCAGATGTATATCGGACGGATGCAATGTATACTTTTTCATTCTGACCAATGTTATTAGCTGATTCCCTGCTATCAGTATAGCGAACACCAGATCCCTTATTTTGTGACATGTCGATATGATCGCGTTGGTTATATTCTCCCTGGCTTTCTCAGGTAATGGGAGGCATCGGACCGCCCCAAGTAAGAACGCTGGGTCCTTTTCCATGAATATAAGTAAATGGTCTATCAATCGCTCTGCACCTGATAATAAGCGTCGTAAATCGTAATTGCGACGCTGCTCGAATATTCTGTTTAGCTGTGTCAGAGTGAGTACTGATACTATTTGGTTGAAGGCATATCTGGAACAGGAATAAAGATCTTATCTGAATACATTGTGTAGATGGGAAAAATCGGTGAGAAAAAAGTCCTTAAATGGCGACCACAATCCAATGTCAAGAGCGTCCTAGGCAAGCATTTTATCAGGGTCCCTCTGGAAGCCATATAGTCAGTAACCCATTAATGACCCACTACAGGGTCGGGTCTCCTTCTCGTAATGAGAGGGATGTAGGCCTTAGTCCACCACGCTGGCCCACTGCGGGTTGGTGGACTTCACATGCCTTTGAGAACATTTTTTTTTGTGAACTCTCAGGCATGCAGGTTTCTTCACGATGTTTTCCTTCACCGTAACAGCAGGTGATATTTAATTTTATAAAGCGTACATAACTTTTTCGCGAAGTCATTGGTGCGTGCCACTGGGATTCGAACCCTGACCCCTCGATTCGAAGTCGAATTCTAAGCCACTGGGCTATCACCGCTCCAGAGGCCATAATATATTCGTTATAAATTTCAAATAGAACTTAATAAATACAATAGTCGGGCAAATTTACACATTTTATCTGTTAGACTGTAACCCTGACACTGGTTGCAGATAAAATGTGTGAATCTAGGTCTCTAGCTATCTACAAATATACATAGCCCAGTAGGTTCAGCAACTTTAGTAGACAGTTTTAAAGTCATTATAAATTTTAAACTGGAACAAATTCTTTTGAAGTTGTAGAGCCATAGTAGCTCGCTCGGGGAGGTACATTACCCCCGGTCTCTTAAGCATTGTGTTTGCACTGGGTAGGTATGGTTGCCGGAGATTCTTTATTTGAAAGGAACATCTTAGTTGTCATGAGCAAAGCACCCACATACAATCTCTGAAGAAATTTCTTCACTATTTAAGGTTCAATGTGGGTGTCCGTGGGCCAACATCAGGTGGCTTGCATGCCCATATTCGTAGTGTACACCCCTTTGTAACCGTATGTAATGTTGTACCTCTTATAAGCTAGTTAGCCTTTGCGATAGTCATAATATTTATATTATTTCAACTCACGTCAACTGCAACACCAATTGAGTCTCGCTCTCATTGGATTTGGACACTGCAACCAGTATAAGTGGACCCTTCACCAGGAACACGGCCTTGCAGTCCTTGGTGCTGATGGATCTCAATATATCCTGGTTCTGTTCCTCCACCACACTGACAAGAGCTTGGATCACTCCGCATAAACCTGCTAGTTTATCTTCATTGCCATATCTGAAATATAGTATAGTAAAGTATAGTATAGTAATGTATGGTAATGTATAGTAAGTATAGTATAGTAAAGTTGTTGGTTGTTGGTTCGAGACCACAGGGATGTTACCGGACCTTTACAGCCTAGGGACATGCATTTTAGCATTCTCCTGCAGTACAAATCTTTTCCCAGGGAGGTACCATATGGCAACTTTCTAAACCCCCCCATACTTCTCTAGGGTTTAGAAATTTGTTGTTCTCTATCACGCAGATGGGTATCTCAGGGACACAAGAGCAGGCGCGGTCCGACGGGGGGGGGGGGGTCATAGGGGACATACCCCCCCCCAAAACTTAAGGTCCAAATTAAAAAATCTCAAAAATTTGCCCTATAATAAAAGGAAATTTATAGCTATCCCCTAACAACGATAAATTTATAGTTTGCTGACATCTAGTGGTGTTTTTATGAACTACATACGATGGCATAATAGCAAAAAATATACTAGTGTAGCCCTCTAAAATTTGCGACCGCACCTGCACAAGAGTTTCAGATGGGTGTGGTTGTTCAAGATTCTTTATTTGAAGCAACTATCTTAGTTCTTATGGATAGCAATATAACCACATTGTTAACCCTTTACATTATCTAAGATAGTTTTAAAGTTTTTTTGGTTTGATATGGTCATATGGGTATGCATGGGTTGCATACAGTAACAACTTAACATCAGTTTGTGATTACCTATCAACGGTGAAAATTCGTTGCTGGTCCTATGCCTTCCCTACTTGACACCACTTTACTTGATCCTGTGCCCTCTGAATCCTAAAGTTTCACTTTTTAGGTTGTCAGTTTGTCAAGTAAACTACTACTTTTATATTTGAAAAAAAAAATACCTGGAATATATAGGCTTTCCAGCCGAACTAAGTATAAATACATGTTTTTCTTTATTCACGAGTTCTGGGGACTGGAGATAGTCATCCTTCTCTGTTTCACTATCCTCTCCATTCTGATCCACCAGGTTAGAACTGCTCGCTGATCCGGACATTGGTTCCTGGAATGAGTGATAGTAATGGGAAAGATAATATTTTGAAAGACAATCATAATCTTATTGCTATTATGGAGTTTTGAGAGGAAGTTTGTACTATTATAAATGTGGTTGATAGATGAATAAATGTGGAGGATGGATAGATGTTTGCTATCTGTTCATGCAAAAAGGTCTGAACAGAGTTGGATGAAATCTGGTATACAGATAGTTCATAACTTGGATTTACATATTTATCTAAAGAATATAAGTAGGCATGGTCAGAGGTTGAAGGAATATAAGAATAAAGTGATGAAATCTCAGTGGCTAAGAAATTGTTCTCATACTTTTGAGGTCCAAGTTAGACTTTTTTAGACTTTGTTAGACTGACTTTTTTTTGTTAGGTGTGTTTTACAAAAAAGCCACCTGCAGTAACAGTGAAGGAAACATTGTGAAGAAACCTGCATGTCTGAGAGTTCCTCATGATATTGTCAAAGGCATCTGAAGTCTACTAACATCCACTAGGTCAGTGTAGCAGACTAAGGTATACATTCTGAACGTAACTCAGACCCAAGGTTGCAGACGAAGGCTGATTTATGGTATTTAAGGAACAAAGTATAAAAATAAGAAGACTAGTAAACTTGAATATGACAAAGATGATAACCGCCCACCTTTATCAGTACTTAATGGCACATCAATTACATACAATGAAATCCATCAGTATTGGCTGTGTTATATACATATAATTTGCTTATAATTTGTGTTACACTCAAAAAGCCAAGTTAACGCACAACAATAAAAGATTTTTTGTGTGGATTTAAAGATTTAAAAAAATATCCTTTTATTAAGTCAGAGCCGTTTATATGTTTTAGCCATGTAGGATATGAACTTATATGGGCTGGGGTTATACAATACTTAAAATGATGACGATATCTACGATAATTATTATAACTTTCCATATTTACAGGACAATCAATAAAAAATAACAGGAACATACTCACATTTTTGCCCTGCAAATCATCACTTGATTTTGTGGCCTTCAAACTTGCTGCATCTTTATTTTCGGCGATTTCACTCTGGATCTCACTAATGGTACTGCTTTTCGTGGTTAAATAGTTCCTGTCTTGTAGACTTGAGCTCATTTCTGATGCGAACTCCTCGAATGAATCCGTGGGGTTTAAAATGCTTTCCGGGCAAGCTCCCGGCTCCAAATCGTCATCCATATTCTCTTGGATTGCGACACTGGTAGAAACACCGTCTTTAGAGCTCGAAGCCATCGTATTCTTTGAATAGTTAAGGTTTTTACACTCGAATATACACACAACAAGGGTGCAAGTTTTTCAGGTATGATTAATTGACTGACAGTGACATTGTTTATGACACTGACAATTCAATGACGGCTGCTTAAATGACAAAAAAAAAACAGATGCAAAATAATAATTTTTTAAACAGAAAAGTGTTGAATAATACTCATTAGGATTAGGAAAAAGATGTTTTGTTTTTAAACCGGTCATCACAAAGCAATGATGAACTTGTTCGATCTATAAGTTCATTAGTTCAATTAAGTTCTATTTTTGAAATAATTTAGTAAGAACAATAAATAAAGAAAAAAAAACCACAAAGTGAAGAATTACGTATTGTAGAATTACGTACTAGATGTCGTTATAAGTCGCTAGGTCAAGAAATAAATATTAATATTATCAATATAAAAATATTAAAATGTCAAAAAATCTTTGAAAAGTGAAAATATTCCTAAAAATTTCAGACCCTAAAAAAATCCCATCTCACTTATTTACCCCCTAAATCTGAACGCCTTGTTTTATGTGCTCCCACTCTTTTTCAATGTCCTCATCTGGGGCACTTTTGCTCAAGTTGTTAGTTATCGCTGCTTAGTTTTTCTGTATCCCACTTCACTCTTTATTGGTCTAATTTGTATTACTCTTATATACTCTATTTTGTATTACCGCTGTTTCGTGTTTAAGGGCTGTTATGACCAGGAAATGGTCAGTATCGCAATAAGCCCCTTTATAAGCCCTGACGTCTAACACGTTTGATACCTCTCTCCAACCCAAGAGAGGTCGCTTCCGATGAAGGCTTAGAGGTCAATAGGACCAAAGCCGCCTCCCAGGTGGTGTTTAGTAGGTAGGCACCTAGGTCCTACGTGAGTCCCACATAACCATCACAGACGGCTGTGATGGTATGCATGAGCATTCACCACCTCCCTCCAGCCCGTTCCAAGGAGGGTTTTTTTCCAAGAGCCGTTTTCACTTTGTCTGGGCGCAAAAAAAAAAAAAACACGTTTGAAAGCCTCCTCTTGCAGACAAGTATGTGGTCTATTTGATATAAGAGTTCACGGCGAGGGACGCGCCACGTTTCTTTGTGGATTTCTTTGGGGGGAATTTTGTTCCGGTAATGAACAGGTCGTTGGCCGCAGCAAAATAACACAACTTTTCACCGTTTTCGCTTGCGTTATCGTGGGGCGATGGCTTGCCAATGACTCTAGCGAGGACTCATTCTCCTTCCCAACCTTGGCATTGAAATCGCCCAATACGATTAGTTCATCGTGACCAGGTACGGTCTCGCATGCTTTTTGTAGGTCATCGTAAAAGGTTTCTTTGTCTTCATCACTGGCATCCTACGTTGGCGAGTATGCGCAGATGTATGTTGTGTTTTAATGGCGGCCCTTAACTCGTAATTTACAAAGTCGTTCGTTAATTTCTTCAAAACCCAGGACACACTTATCTACTTTCTTGCTTACAATGAAGCCAGTCCCATGCTGGCCCTGTTTCGCCGCTCCACTATAGTAAATAATGAATTCGGGTTTCTTAATATAGCCGGAACCTTCCCATCTAATTTCCTGTAGTGCTATCAAATCTATTCTGTATCTTTTAAGTGTGTTGGCTATCTGTATCATATTCCCTGTTTGCAGCATTGTCTGCCTGTCTGGTCCCTTAATCCTTGCCGAGGTCGTCGTGTATAAAGCGATCCGGTTTTACTCGTTGTGGACTTCTCAACCGGGTGTTTTTTCACCATAATGGGTGGTTAGCCCATTGACGAACCCTCCTCTTTTAACGGGCTTGGGACCGGCAGTGCCGCCGAAACGAACATTGGCAGAGTTAGAGATGCCTAAGTATTTGGTTAATAACCTGTGATTTGATTCAGAATTTGTGAAGGTAATAATATTTAAACATTACGTCGCTGCGTCGGCCCTTGGCCGTCGTCTGCGCGGCGCCGCACACATCCTTCGCTTTATCATTTAAGAAACCGCGCGGCGTTGCCACTCCTGAATACCTCAGGTCAGTGTACCAATTTTATTAATGATGCTTGATTTTGTTTGCAATTTTAAGCTATTTAGTTTCTTAGAAAAAATCGTTTTTCTAAAGTCATATTGTCCTCTCCACCCTGTATACTTACAGTCAATAACTCTTGAGTTACTACGGAGTGCTATCTTCAGTTTCCACATGGAAGCGCGCAGACGGACGAGCGGACCAATTTGTTAGTTGCCAACCAATATGCTAGTTCAAGTTATGATATTTTTCAAGTTAGTTCAAGTTCAAGTTAATTCAAGTTTCAAGATAGTTCAAGTTATTATGATGGAGTGGAAATCACGATGGATATAAGGTTATTATGCCATTATGCCAATTAACCGAAATATTATTAGAGGTTTTGTTTTTTAAATTTCAATATTTTAATTTGCAACGACATCGAAGTAAAAAATTCAATTAAAATCAATCTGCGTGTGATATAATTAACTCCAATAATTGAAGTAACACACAAACATAGCTTGTCACATCACGATACATTTTGCAGAATGTGTACGTTTTTAATCCGTAGGTTATCTACGGATCGGATTGGATCGAATATCGGATAATCTGGAATAATTTTTTACCATAAACTGAAGTCAAGAGGCATAGTTCAAGCATAACAAATAGAGCAGTACTCATTTTTTTTAAAGATTGAAATTTCTCTTATTTTTATAAAGAATATTAGCATCAGAATTCGTTGTATTGAATCACGATATAAATTATTACCTAATTCTCCTTTAGTTAACATTCTTATCCACGTTGTTATAAAGAAGATCATACCAAAAATTTTCAGGCTGTAAAATATCTTAGCATCATTGCTTGATATGTAATTTATTCTTTCTCAGTGAAGAATTGCTCTTCATGAATATGAATTGGGTTGTTTAAACGGATCTAAATTTTTATTAAACGGACCCACTCTTTTGAGGCCCGCGGCGTTATTCTCTATGGACAGAAACTTTGCGAATATTATTTTTCGGTTGGTATTATCAGAGGCGTCAGCGCTTTTGTGTTCATCCCTGAAATCCTTTATGACTATTTATTTGAATATCGGATAGCTCTTGGATTTTGTGTAAATGGACAAACGGTTTTTGTTTATTCTTCTCTTTATTTTTTGTGCACAGTTACGTATATTATTTATATATTATTTTTTTTCAACCCTTTGAGCTTGGAATGAATGTGTAGTGTACATTGTATAGGGTTTCTAGTTAGATTTGAATTTGGAATTTAAATCTTTAGTTCTACCTTAATTATTTTGTGCTGTTGTTATCTTATTTTCTCTAGTCGTATAAAATAAGGCCGTTTTATTTAATACTATAGCAAATGTAGGTTCAAAATTTTCAAATCCTTCTAGCTATCAAAGATAGGAGCCGACGACTCTTGGCAGGAGCTCAGTAACGTTATCCAGACCACATTTGACGGGAACTGGATATGGCGAATGGGGTTAGACGGGACTGTTATCTTTTGGAGGAGGTACTTTCTTTAAAGCAAAGGATACATAGTAATAAATTATGTAATAAAAAAATGATTTGTTAGAACGCTCTTATCTCTGGAATCGGTTGAATTTGAAAAATATATTTTGATAAGCATATTTTTTTCTTGCAGTGTATGTTGAGTGAAGCTACTTTTGAATGTATCCAACACGTGTTAAACATCTTCAACCCGACTAATAAACTATGCTTTTCTATTTAAAAAAGCTTTCCAAAAACCACCAGTCGTGAAGCCCTGAAATTTCCACATTGAGAGGTGTGGCAAGAAACTATTGGAACAGTAGATAAGAAATTGAAGAAAATTTCGAATTTACTCAACGGAAAAATAAGCGCATCCAAAAGATTTACGGCTCAGTGTGCCAGTATCTTTGGGCGATCTAGGGAGTATTTACCATCACAATAGATTTGGGTCTTTCACCTTCTTAGCCCTTTTTGGGATACACCTTTAGAGTGACAGCTGGGATCTTGAGAGATTTTCGCCGATATCTATTTAAAAATGTTTACTGCACGTAGCATTACGTGATAGAGATTTTTATCCTCTAGAACGCCGATTTTAATTTTGATTCTAACAAAACTGTTTCGTTTTTGAACTTAGGTAACAGATATTTGTATTGCGAAAATATTGTTGGCAAATAAAAACAATTCTTTCATGTATTTGCTTAATTTTTAAAATGTTATTAGGTACTGATATAAAAAAAATCATCTCCGATGGTAAGTGGTCACCATAGCTTATGGACAAGTCACAAGGGAATACTAGGGTCTGTTTTTATTAAATAGTTTCAATATGTTTTTATTTGAAAAATATCAGTTAATTTATTGTACTTGTTTCTTCCATAAAAGATTTTTGTTAATTGTTTTAGGCCTTTGCCATTTAATTGCGAAAATATAAGTATATTTCAAAGTATCCAAAACTATTGAAGCAATAAAAAAATGAAGATTTTCGTAATTTTTGGACATTTTATTTTATCGTAAACATCATTATCATGTCCTTACATCAATAGGACAGTCGACTAAGAAAGGAAAGTTACAGACATTAAATCTCTTATCCCAGTAAAGTCCACTGGGGCATTGGAACCGAGTAGGTTGCCAAATTCCATTACCCTGGTGGACACAGGTGTAGAACACCGCGCAGTTGGTCGGGTCCTCTACGTAGCCTGCCCCAGAGCAGACAATGGTAGGTGATTCTGTTGTGATTGGTGCTGATGTTGTTGGAGCAGATGTTGAAGGTGTTGTTGTTGTTGGAGCAGATGTTGATGCTGTTGTTGGCGCTGATGTTGTTGATGTCGTAGTTGAAACTGTTGGAGTTGTAGCTGTTGTTGTTGTGGCTGGAAAAAGGGAATAAGGATACGATACATGGTGGTGCCTTGATATTGACATATTTTCGGGCATAGTCATACTGTGAAATGTGACGAGAGTTGGTTGTGTTCTTTCCTCCAGTTTATATTTAGCCTGAGGTGTGATTAAAGCGGATAAGTGTGCACCAAACTGATAATAGCAATGATGAAAGTTATTGAATTTTCTTTGTAATGTTACCACTAAGGTACAAGTAGTGATGCAGCCATTTCCAAAATAAATATCGTAACAAAAAACTTACATGATGAAGAAATAGGTGTCGAAGTCAGAGTTGACGATGAAAGAAAACTATCTAAAACATTGTTTAACGCTCTCAGCAACGGAAACTTTTCACCATGACAGATGCCATTAAAGTCGTCAGTTTCGATACTCCAGACCATTACTCCGGCTACATCGAGGCTCAAGCCATACTCCAATTTCTCAACTAGAGATTCAGCAGTGTCAAAAGACACCCAATTTCTTCCTTGAACAGCATAAGGAACCCTTGCGAGTTCATCAAAGTAGAGGTCCCAGGATTCTGTCTGCATTCTTGCACAAAACTGAAAATAAATCAATAAATATTATAAGACTTTAATAAGGCCGCATGCGCATAGGATGATGTCTTACAAAAACAAAGCCTCCCAGTTTCGATGGGATATGAGAGCGGCGTGCTTATTTTCTTCAAAGGCCTATAAGTAGAATATAGATAGACTTAGTTTGAGTATGCAATATACTCGAAATTAAGTAAAGTGGAGGACCAAGTGTAATTTTAGAGTACAAAAAGGGCGGTCTTATTGCTAGACAGCGATCTCTTCTAGACAACCCTTCGTAAGAGGAACTAGACGGCGTCTAATTTATGGTTTCATTTATCATTTAGATTTAACATCTTTAACATCATCTACCAATTCAAGAAGATTTTCTAAAGGAACAAGTAGAAAAAGAGATATGAAATCTATGCCGAGATAAATAAAGTTCCAGCTGTGAACCACGATTTGGATATCAAAACGTATTTATCTTAGTAAGCAGTTGAACTACTGCAGTTATAACACGCTCAACGAGACATTTGACTTGCGGCAATACAGCTCCTAAATCTGTTATTCTGACGGCGAAGTTTCTAGCCGCGCTAACTTTTGCTGTCAGCTCTACCCGTAGAGGTTAACTCAAATTCAAATGTGAGTCGTGCGATGAAATTTGCGTTTGCTGGCAAAAGACGTTGGTTTCCCCAGATGCGAAATTTTTATATTATTTTAAACAGACTGTTGTAAAAGGTTTCGGACATCAGCAATAGAAGTTTTTCTTTGCTGGCGAAAGAACATAGTGCTTTCAAATTCTCATATTGTACGTTTTCACTAAAGAAGAACACATATTGAAATCACAAAATTAAAAGCTACCATAATCTGCTTGTTGAGTGACCACCAGATGTGTTACACAGACAGACAGACTCAGACAGACTTGTTCTATTATGGTACTACGGACTTATTTTAAGTTTGATTAGAAAGGTGAAGTTACTTCTTTACAAAATTAAATGTCACCTGCCTGTAACGGTGAAGGAAAACATCGTGAGGAAACCCACATCCTGAGAGTTCTCCATGATGTTTCCAAAGATATTATGTGAAGTTCACCAGCCCGAATGAAGCGTGGTGACCACAGAAATATGAGTTAATATTCATCCCTTCCTTCCTTTCAGCCCTTTGCAGTCCACTGCTTGACATGGGCCTCCCCTAATCGACAAATCGAATAGGCCTCCGAATCCAACGGTTTACCGCTGTCCTCGAGTCAATATTATGATTTGTGCTGTTAATCTCACCTCATTGTATCCAATTATTCCATTGGTAGCAGTGAAAGGGCCACCTATGCCAGCCCCACTGGCAGGAGCACGTACCCCATTTACATTAGGGTCGGTAAGAGTAAACGTGCGTCCGTATAATGGCAAGCCGACGACTAGCTTCTCTGGTGGACAACCTGAAAATTTGGAAAAGTTCTTGATTGTTTTTCTTTTTTGTTTAAAATAAAACTAGACAAACGCCTTTTTTTAACCCTGTATCATAGTCCCGTCGAAACATCATTAACGGAAGATCATTCCAAATGATTTTTTAAAATCAGAAAGTTCCCATTTTGAAATCTCACGAAGCTTTTTTTGGCTGTAAATAACAATACTTTCGGATTTTAAGGCTTTGCATTGAAGTCAATCTAAACTTAAAGCGTGCAGTGTTTATAATAAAACGAAGCGGGATCGATTTGACTGATTACTACAACTTGATTAGGTATATAATAAACTTGTTTTTTTACCTTGTTCTAACCAGTATTTGAGAGCATAGTCCACGGTGTATAGGTTTCTGGCAACTGCCCCTTCGTCGCCTTGACCCTTGTGTAACGGGGAGTTGTGACCCGTGACAGAATTCCAGGCTCCGTACATATCGTACGTCATAATATTCACCAGGTCCAGGTATCTGAAATAGTTTAATTTACTTTTATTATTCTTTAGTTATAGGTTTGATGAATTGGCCAAATGATGGCCAAACATGAAAGATGTAACCACGTTCGACGTCTTCTAACAGGCGAAAATAAGAAGATCCCTTGGTCCAGTGGTCAGAGGTACACTCACTACTTGTAAAGTTGTCTTGAGCTTACTCCACCACTATTTTTTGTAACGAGAAATTTGATCTGTGAATCGAACTATTACAATAAGATTGGTTTTTGTATACCTTTGTTTCATTTCGAGATTAAATTCACATTATTAGAATTCTCAAAAGAAAAATGTTTCATTTTTAAACTAACCATTGTAATAAACGTGAATTCGCTTAAGCTTCATTTCATAAAGAAAAGATAGGTAACACGAAAGCACTTCTGTCAAAGCCTATCAACCCACGCTTCATCGTTCTTTGTTATCTATGTCAAGACTTAAAGAATTAAAGTTGATTTATTTCTTTGCGACATCCACATAAAGAATTACTCGTATATGATTCAATTTAACTGTAGTAGTTTTTTCCTCAATATACTTGTATGAGATATTAAGGTTCTGTCTTTAATATTCGCTTCTATATTTAGAAAAAAAAAATTGGTAAAAACTTACTTCGAAATCTCAGCGATGTTGTAAGATTGAGACGCCATTTCTTCAACTGCTCCCACAGCTGCTGTTATCAGAAGACCATGAGGGTCGAAGGCTTCCCGCAACTCTTTGAGGAGCAGAGTGAAGTTGTCCACATCAGCTTTGCCGTGGACTGTATCTCTTCGGTTAGGGTACTCCCAGTCCACGTCGAAACCGTCGAAACCATGGGTTCTGATCATTTCTAAAGCACTGGTGATGAAGTTTTGGCGCAACGTTGGACTTGCGGCCATCTGAAAATATTTTGATTAGTTTAATACGTTTCTACTAAATAAATGTGAATAACGCTTCACACCCATAGCACCAAACCTTTTTTCAAAAAATGGTTTCCTTAGTTAAGGATGCAATGGTTTTACACAAGAGCTCAAACAGTTCAAACACCCTGACGACTGGTTCGGCTCGTGTCAATGACTACTTTATATCAGTTTGATTGGACAAGGTTTGGTTTGGACTGTACTTACAAGTGAATACTTTGCTGACCCTTCGTTCCATCCTCCAACTGCCAAGATTGTTTTCAATTTCGGATTCTTTTGCTTTAGTGCATTGAATTTTCCAAAGTTATCTAAAATAAATATAAATTAAGTTTTACTTTCTGATTTTTTCCTTAATGTTATTTTAACCCTTAAGTCTTTAGCTCTCTCTAGTCTCTCAGTCTTGCAATGGCACTCCTTTATTTAAATCAATTCAATGAATCCGATCCAAAGAATTTGGGGTCTTACAGCAGTTCGTGAGTTCGATCACAAGACGATGATATATTCTGAACATTTAGATACAAAAAACTTACTCCTCCCCCAATTATCAGGCAGATCGAGGTATGGGTCCAAAGAAATAACAGTTCCTTGGTTGTTGATGCCCACAAACGTGTAAACCAAGTGTGTGCAGAGGTCTACATCGATATGGTCAACGTCAAACTTCCCCAAGCCGCTTCTATAAGTCGCCCACGTTCCGTAGTAACAGACGACGATCTCTAAAAGGAAGAAAGGTCATCACTAACGTTTGAGAAGTGTTAAAAACACGAAAAATAAATTAAAAAGTGTTTATATGGAGATGTAGACTGGAGGTTTAGACTTCATTTTCGCGAATCCTCCGCTGTGACTTAGACCTTATCCTAATTGGCTGATATAACCATTATAACCGACCGAGCAACCAACACGATGAAATTTAAATACAGGACTTTTTTCCCAATTAAACAAGACATTGACTTGCAACTAAATGCATGATTGAAAGAAATATGTTTTTAAACTGTGCAAAGTGCTTCTGCCTGATATCGTGTTACTGCGCATTGAATCTTCCGAAGTACAGAAGCACTTTAATTAGCCATTGTGGTGATTTCCGCTACTCGACAAGAGATGGCGCCACGTGTATCCTGAATCACGCTATCGATTTTTTTAAGACGGTGGCATATATACAAAACTTTGAGATACCGTGATCGGAGCACAGCTGCTTTCATGATCAGTGATCTGGTATGATCAGTGATCATCTCGCTTGGTGGCAGCTCTCCCGCCAAATAATTTATAGTAGCCACTTACTTTCTTTTGCGGCGGCCATGTTTAACCTAACCACCGAAAAACTGAGCACAATCAAAAATAATTTCAAAATCATTTTTATGTCCACAACTTTGCGGTTACTTTTCACGATTAACTGCAATCACACAAAGGAACAACTTAATTCAAATGGCAATTGAGATAATCCAACAACCTTTATAAATATACCCTTTATCGATGGAAAGAAATTTTATCTAGAGTTGTTTGCAATAGATAAATCGATAGCGAATATTCATTTGGAAATTATGTTATCTTTTAATAAGTGGATTGATCCGCCATATACATTCATAAATAAGCGTTTGTTGATAACTCTAACTATCCTCAGGAAATTGACTATACCTACATTTCTTACAATAGGCATGATGACTAATTTTCAAAATCTCTTCTATGATATTCAGAAGTTTCTATTATGTCTAAAATATATCATATTTTTGAAGAAAATTAAGGTTTTTGTGCAATAAAAGTACATTTAAATTTTAAGTTTCAAATTCATTGCAAAACGCTCGCCGGTGTCATGGCGTCCGTCATTGCGTTACGGCTCAGTAAAAAATGCAGAGATCGCATATAGGTACGCTTAAACGAAACCAAATGACTTTTACTAAGACGTGACGTAAATTGACGTAATTCGATCTGATGGGTGTTTAAGCTATCATGGCGGATTGTTGTATTTTGTAGATTTATTTTAACAAATAAATGATTAATCTCGACATTAATAAGACTAAAGAATAAATACATGTTTCGAAATCTTTGAATCATATTTCATTAGATCAGATAAATATTTTTTCGATACTTGATTACTGTCATCATGCCCATTACAACCTAGTTAAAGATAAAACAAGAAAAATGTTGTAGTAAGGATTAAACTACTTTAATATTCTTGAGACTTCCCTACGGAACTACAATAACAATCTTCTTTGACATGCAGTATGCATTACACGTAAGCTTTATCTACACTTTTGATTTACCCTGTGTTCTAACTGCCAAGTCACAAGCAAAAGTTATTCGTACGACAACGTCATTGCATTCATATCATGTTCAATTAGAACAGCTGCACACATAACCCTGTGTTTAAATTTTGTCGTGTCGTGTCGTGGTGTGGTTGGTTATATCAGCCAATAAGGAATAACAAATGAAACCAAAAAGTCTCGGATCACCAAAATGTGACACTAGCAATGTTCGATGGATAAAATTTCTAGCATCGGCCGAATAGACCAGAATCGTTTTTTAGAATACGATAACCAGAATGGCGTAGGGTACAGCTTCAAACACGGCACAGTCACCCGATCCAAACTTTTTTATACGAAAATGTACAGCCAGGCAAAAACTTTAGAGGTTTTTAAAACGAGTGGTTAGGTATAAGTACATTAGTACGAAACAGAAATGGTTTTCGAGGGTTTAAAACAAAAATTGCACCTGAAGTTTGAGAGTCATAAATTAACTTACAATAAATGTCTTACATTTAATTTTAAAAATATTTGATTTTTAGAACGATTTTTATACTCAAGAGTTAGCAAACATGTAAGCTAATATGAGCGATATAGGTACCTGTAGATATTATGCAAAAAAATCTGCAGAATTCAATGTTTTTTGCTACACAGTCAAGAGATCTATCTAAGTGAATCTAAGTGAATTCTTTCGATTTAGATAAAGATGTCCTCAGAATCCATATAGTAATTAGTAACCACTTAGAATCGAGTGGCTAATAAAATCAATAGCTCTAAGTACAATCATATATCATCATAAATATTTTATGGGTACTTAATAAAGTATTATTAAATGATAAAGAGTTCTATGTCACTTTGCGTGAACGCGAAATGCAAAAAAATGCTTTTTCGTCACAAGATTCCTATTAATTATCAATTTTTTTACATCCTTATTCAGGAAATTAGGATTTTTATAGCTTTCTTTCTTCCTTTGAGACTATCTTAATCGACGCCACTCTTATACGGATTTCGGCATTTCTGAGTCTGACTCATTACCAAGGGCTGAAAGGAAGGAGGAAAGAAAGATTCCCGTAATCAGCGCAGGTGACCGATTCCAGAATGAAACTTAGTATCCTCCATCTCTATATTTCTCACTATTTGTCCTCTCTTGATAAGAAATACGAAAAAATTCTAGCTTTAGGGTGAATTATACGGTACAAATAAAGTATGTGTACCAAAACCTGTGTCGAGAGTTTTTTCCTCCGGCTTTTTCTCTCTTTACCCAGCGATTGGTGGCACATAGGCAGCCGATGAGTTCGATTAGGTAAAATTACAACTAATTATAAAAATAATAAATGAAATATGCTAAACAAATGAATTATTGTACAAACTTGTCAATTAAATTATGTATTAGTTATAAGTTTTCAATTGTAATTAGTACTAACATTAGTTTTTATTTTATTTTTAAATTATTAAAATGTTATATAACTTTATAATTTGCATACCTGAAAAGGTGAATATGGATTGATCAAAATGCCCTGTAAAACCAATAACTAACCCATATTCGTGCAAATAAATGATTTTCATTTCATTTCATTTCATTTCATTTCATTATGATGAGTCAGGTTATATCAACAGGCGAATTTTCTTTCCAATTTTAAAATTTAGCTTAATTAACATCATAGTATTTTCAAAATGACGTTATCGGTTCAGCGGATAGAATAGTATAATTGCGAGCGCAATAACGCCGCGCGTCGACGTCAATACGGTAACAAAGGACGTTGTAACTCACACGAAATCCATTTAGCACCGACCTACATGCCAACGAAAAAAGTGGCTACGTGTGTTCTGAACTCATGGTGTGAGTGTTCCGTAAAACTCTTCTTTTCTTCTTATCTCGGTGTGTATTCTGAACTCATGGTGTTAGTGTTCCGTAGAACTCTTCTTTTCTTCTTATTTCAGTGTGTGTTCTGAACTCACGGTGTGAGTGTTCTGTAAAAGTCTTCTTTATCTTTCTTCTTATTTCTATGTGTGTTCTGAACTCATAGTGTTAGTGTTCTTTCTTCGTCTTCGAAGTGAATTCTTTCTTCTTTTAATGCAAATGTTATGACATTAAAAACCTTAATCTTTTAGTTTAATACTTTTATTGAAATTTTATTGCAATCCTTGATCACTTAGGGACCATTTTAAATGGTGATCGTTTTTAGGGGTTAGGGGTACCTACTGTAACTTGTCGTCTTTGACCAACTGAATTAGACCACGATATTTTTAACTTAAATTGAGTCTGAAACATTGTTTTGTTCCTGTGAAGCGAGTGGCCATTTGAAGGCGTTATTATTAGTTTTAATATTAATGAAAATGTCTCCATCGGAGTACGCCCTTTTATAATATGAACGACTTCGTCGCCTGCCATAAAGTCGCTGAGACGTGTCGCATAAATGTCGAGCGATATGTCCCCACAACATGCCGCCTAGTGAACGGGGCGTTACATCTACACTAGTCGCGGGGCTATTCCCGCTTCAATGTGGACGGAACACTAAAAACGGATAAAAAACTTACAACGTGTGTACGAACGTAGGCCGGAAAAGCGCATGTGGTGACCAGGGAGTTTTTCGACTTTTATTTGAATGGCCGACCGTCCAACTTGCTAAATTATTACCGCAATGTTTCCCCAATAAAACTAGACGAACATTGCCTACGTAGCGTCTATGGGTTTAAAATTCAAATTCAATTTTCGCCGGTCATTCGTACCTGCTCGGAGTTAAGGACGTGGAATTCGTTGAGGGTTCTGCTTAAAACTGGATATAGAAGGAGCCTTAAGCTTAGCTAGGCACTTCGTTAGAGCCAATAACCATAACCACCAGACTATATGAATAGAATAGGTACCTATCTTATGGGGGTGACAGGTATTCAAATAGGGCTGTAACCCTGATTATCAATTGAGATACTTCTATTGAACTGTCAAAACGCAAAATCTTTATAGATTTTATATGAAAATTGTGACGTCATCAATGTCTTAAAGTCAACGGATTTAATTTTTTTTTTCGTACATAAGGAAATTAATTTTAATTTTTAATGATATTCGAAGTTTCCAAATCGTCGTTCATTCTGATATGAATTTATTTGTGTAGATTAGCACTTAAAGATAAAGAACCCTTTGCCCGTGGAACCTACACACATTTACGCCATTTTTTCCGAAAATACAAAATCAACTTTCAATGCCCACTGAAACCAGTTTGAAAACAATGGCAGTTGAAAAATGTTGTTGGAATTTTTCTCCTATAACAGCGTATCAGTACGAATGTACGTTCGCGGTGTTCTTTTTTGTTTTTGGCGCTTTTTAAAAGTTTACCTAGGTAATGAGATGGAAGTTAGCGGTGTAAATATTTACGTTTTTAGTAGGAATTGAATTGTTTACTGAAGTGATAATGGGGGGCGAGACCACGAAAGTGTAGTTACACGTACAGTACACGTAACTGTTAGTTTTTTGGTCCTTCGAGCCAGATTAAAATAAAAGACAATCTGAAGAGAGTTATTTGAAGGATGGATAGTAAACGTCTTATAGCAGTGCCGCCGTTATCAAATATACGTTTCATTACACTTTTAAATCGAAAATACCGTAGTTTTTTGAGTCCCGAAAGATTTTTATCAATAATTATGATAATATTATAATTATTATACACGTGTTTGTAACGTATCTATTTAGAATTACATGTTTGTTGTCATTATTTTGCCAATTGATTGTAATCCAATTAACATATAACATCGATAAGATATAATTATTAAGTCAGTTGACGAAATATTTATTACCCCTTAAAGAGTCAAAAAATGTATTTAATTTTTGTTAAAGTTTTTTTTCTAAATAATGCCATCTGATCTTAAGTGGTCACTGCATCCTGTCTAAGGGTGGTGCTTTGGTGAACTAAGATATTCGCCGCAAAGTATTGACGACCTGATTGGCGCAGTGGTTAAGACACCGGAGCGCAGCACGGAGGGTCCTGGGTTCGATTCCCAGCGGAGCAGAAATTTGAATGATGATTTTAACTTTCTGGTCTCGGTGTGTGTATGTTGTCGTTGTCTTGTGTGTCCATGGCACACACGACACAGGGAATCCTAGTGTGGGGTATGAGTGTGAAGCGTTTATTATTTATATTTATTTATTATTAATTTTAACTCGTATCTGTGGCAACCACACCTTCCCAGCCGAAACAGAAGACACGAAGAACATGCTTTACAACGCTTTACTATGGCATAAAATAGTAGATAAAAAATTCTTACATCGCATCGGCTTAAATATTTACTATTTTTGATCTTTATGAGTTTATTCTTGTTCAGTCATCCGTGAACTTGAGTATTACGGAAATTTTTATCAGGCAAGACCAGATATTGAAGCGATAAAAATATATTATTGTTTTATTGTGATTTTGAAATACATCGTAATTTGTTATTGCGGTACTCACTAATTTTATTCCTTATCTATGGTAATCTATCAAATGTTATTGTTTTCTTATTAATAGTACCTTTATGTTTATTATAACTTATAGGATAGAGGCGCAGTATAGATAGATAATTTAGAAATCCGGTCATGACTTTGTTTACGTCAAAAATCACTGAACCTGCCTTTAAATGAGATATGATTATTCAGTTCCTATACATCTATCTACTCTACAGTAACTCAGCATGTAAATATCCGTGTCTCCCCAAGATGAATGGGTTCCTTGCTCTGGGCTGCAGCAGCTGGCGAACGTTTTTGTAGTCTGTCTGCTACTATCTCTGCTTCTTGCTCGACACTAGTGAAGCTTAGTTATTTATGGGATTGGACATCTATGGGTACTGGAAGTCTATGTACAACATTATTTATAACTTTTTAATTATCATGTGGTCTACAATAAAGTGTAAAATAAATAAATAGACAACCGTGACGTGTCTGTGCATACCGTTATGTGTCAAATTTAAGTTTCAATAAATTATGGTCGAATTTCGACTACTTGGATGATAATATTATAAATAACGCTTCACACTCATAGCCCCATACTAGGGTTCCCGTGTCGTGGGTGCCATGGACACACACAAGACAAGAATGCAACACACCCAGACCAGAAACAGAAATTCAAATTCATCATTTAAATCCCTGCTCCACTGGGAATCGAACCCAGGACCCACTGCGCAGCGCACCGGTGTCTTAACCACTGCGCCACTCAGGTCATCGGATCGGATCTCTAGTTATAATAGAAGGATTAATATTTAAGCTGCACTAACTCCATCTGATCGTCAATTCCTATAACGCCACAATGTAAGGGCCCGCCCGGATATAAAATTACATCCGGGATTCGTGAAAAATTGCGGAATATTTCACCCTTGCCGTTCCGCAATCGAAGCCGACAAATAGGATCTATTGTGTTCCATTTCAACCCGTAATGGTCAAGAACAAATTGAAATTGTAAGTTATTTGTGGGGAATATGCAGTTATAGGTAGCGGTGATAGCCCAGTGGCTAATTCGGCCTCTTACTCGACGTGTCCGGGTTTGAATTTCAGAGGAATGCACCAACAACTTTCTTAAAAAAATTATGTGCGCTTTGTGGAATTAAAATTCACTTGCTGTAGGTGAAGGAATACATCGTGTGGAAACTTGCATGCCTGAGAGTTCACAAAATAATGTTCTCAAAAGCATGTGTATCATCTAACCTGCATTAGGTCAGCCTGGTGGATTAAGTCACATAGATATGTGTATTTCTTATTATGTGAGGAGAATCGACTCCGCAGTGCGTCATTAATGGGTTACAGACACAGACTTTCACCGCTTATTCTGTCCGCGAAGGGATTAATAGATAACACATAAAAAATCTTTACTATTTCTAAGTATTAGGTCCGCAGTCTCAGAAGACGCTGTGAGATTTCCCCGGGGCGCGTCTTCCATTTTATTAGCGGCATTACTACAATGATTTACTTTCCTTGCCTTTCCCTTTATCTGTGGTTTGCTTCATTAAGCCTACTATTAGATTTAAGCACGTGTAGTTTTATCAAGCGTGTGTGTGTTTTGGTTTTAAGTTTCATCCTACTTTGGCAAAGGAGATCGCCAACCAGGTCCCTGATTCTGTACGACCATACACACTCGTATCGCGGCAATGTCGTGTCTTAACCGTGATAAAAAGTCAAAAAAGGCTTAAAACTCAAATATCGTGACAATCTATTGTGTGCCTTTTACAATAGACATTAAGGATCCTCGACGTGCCGAGTTCATGAAATGAGTTTTGGTTTCGTCACACGAAATCGAAATATCAGCACGAAATCTTTTGGGACTTACAGAATCAAGGCCCAGGTTAGGTGATCGTGCCTGGAGGCGGCCGTGCTCTAATTACGTCATGTCGGATAAATTAAAACCAGATTTTAGGTAGAACGCGTCTTTCATAGTTAGAAATAGTTTTTATTAAATTTTATTGTGCCCTCCGATCTTGACGCCCTAGGCTGCAGCCTCATTTGTCCAAGGGTTATGCAGGCCCTGCTCCAGGCCTCCATCTATTGAAGGGACAGATCCGTACACAACAGTGGGCCATAAAAAGGGTTGCAGCTTTTCCAAAATGTGTAGGCAACACACTAGAAGATATAAAACGGCTCTAGCATCTAAACTTATCCCTTCCTATTTATTATAATAAGCGGTGATAGCCCAGTGGCTTAGAATTCGACCTCGAATCGAGGGGTCCGGGTTCGAATCCCAGTGGCACGCACCAATGACTTTGTAAAGAAAGTTATGTGCGATTTATAAAATTAAATATCACCTGCTGTTACGCTGAAGGAAAACATCGTGAGGAAACCTGCATGCCTGAGAGTTCACAAAAAAAATGTTCTCAAAGACATGTGAAGTCCACCAACCCGCAGTAGGCCAGCGTGGTGGACTAAGACCTACATCCTTCTCGTTGTGAGAGGAGACCCGACCCTGTAGTGGGTCATTAATGGGTTACTGACAATTTATTATAATAAGTATAAAATTATTAACAATAATAAAAATAGTACTTTATCCTGTATTTAGTAATGAGAATACATATAATTCTCTATAGATCATTGACGTTCATGTAAATTAAAAAGATTAAGCCGCCTTTTATAAAGAGTTATATCTATATTGTTTCCGTTTTAGATTTAATCTGTATCATAAAATAATATTATAAGCGTTTGAAGATATTAATACAAATGAGGTCATATTATGTTATGTTATGAGAGCGGTGATAGTCCAATGGCTTAGAATTGGACTTCGAATCAAAGTTATGTGAGCTAATGGGTTACTGACAATGTTATGCAATCAAAAACATAACTTGTCAAAAAACCCAATCAGACTTACAGGCGGTATACATATATCCGGTCTAGCCGCCTTGTGAAGAAAACGTGAGAAGAGTGTGTGGCAAACAGTGATATTTTTAACAGATCAATAGCAGTATATATTCCTTTGTACTGTAATAATAAGTTCTATACAACTAAGCCTTCCAATTCAAAGTCAAACCCAAAAGGTAAGGTACAATTTGTGCACACTTAAATAAATTCCTCATTTTATTTGACAATTTCATTCTACGAGTAATTCTCTAATTCTAACACATCCGTAGAACAACATCATTATCGATTAGAGCGCTCAGCTCAACAGCTTTACAAATTAAACTAATAAATGCAAAGGACAAATAAAAATATCTGAGTTGGCTGTGAAAACCTCGTGGAAACAATTATCAATTCATTACACAGAGAGAAGGGCGACAATGTCTTAGAATCGTGAGGGCTTTTCGCAAGGCGGTGTGCTCACTGAGCGATCTCATGAACTATTCGTAGCTTTTGCAAGCTACGTCGTCCGTGCCGTGTGAAGATAAGAATTGGATCCAGAGAAAATTTAAAAAAAGGCGTGGTATTTTTTTTAATGCTCACTTATTTCATAAACTTAAAAATGTGAAATTTAAGAGTATAAATACCAAGTTTCATGTAATTCAGATCATCGTCTGTAAAAACAATACGCTCAGAATGCGATTCGTCACATTAATTAATGAAGCTAATTACATACCTAATGAGCAATTCAAAAATATAATAAACCGCGTTCTGAATGAAACAGTTTTAATAAAGAACGAATAACAATATCACAATTTTTCACCAAAATACGCACACCCGTATCTCGCCTTATTTTATTTACGGAGCGAGAATGATATTTGCCGAAGAAAATAAACATCTCTAAATATTGCGAATAGAATACTTTCACTTTGTAATGAGGATTAATAATGTTTTATATTATTTTTGTGTTTGCTTAACAACAGGCTTTATTTGTTTGATATACACATAAGTATCCTTTTTTTTGGAGTTTTAATCCCCTTTTTTTCGTTTTACAGAATACATAATTTTCAGTTCAATAAAAAATCGGTGAGTCGAGAGATGTGCCATAAGGCATGACGCCAAAGCAAAATATTTGAGAAATTATACATCATCTCTAGTCGTCATTTGCTATACTTTATTACAAAGGTTACCTAGTAATTACCTAGATGAGGTTTTGATGCGTAAAAATATGGAGAAAATGATTAGTCGCAGGCATAAAACGAATAAGACCGAATTTTCGCCCACGATTTTCGAAAACTCCCACCGTGCAAGTCGAACTTGTTGTATCAGGCGTTACTTTGCGGAAATCAATTGTTATTTAAGTTGTATTTGTATTTCTTTGCAACAAATTGCAAAACACACGTGGAACTTGTTTTGGTATGGACCCACCACCCTCCCCTATCTCCAAGTAGGTATATACCATCACAACTTATTCCAATAGTACACGACACCTGTTCGCCCCAAAACAGAACATCATCGGATGATGTGGACTCTATAACGGTTGGTTGTCGATACATATAAAGTTTAATCGAAATCTATCGAGTAATTTTCGAGATCAAAATATGTCTTGACCGATCTCTTCGCTGCATACCTGTTGTAGAACAAGAGCCGAACCACTTAACGGATAAGCTCAAAGTTGAACCTGCAGCATTATAACTCTTAAAGTTAAATTAGTTCTCAACTAAATGCAGCCGCGTGGTAATCAACAAATATTAATTACGTGCCGTTTCATGAATAACTCAAAGTGCTTTTAACATTTCTGCCTTTTTCCGTTCTTCAAATGAAGCCTGAATTTATTTTTCCTGAGCACTAAATGATTTTATCACGTCTACAAAAAGCCGCAATAATTATTTTTGGCGTGATTATTTATAATATTATTATATTTATTGTCTCTGTATATGTATACAATTTTACATACCTACAGTGACTTTATAAATGTAAAGACACCTTAACAAGATTTCGAAGAATAATCGTGATTCATATTTTTGTATGAAAAGAAAAATAAAAAATAATTCAAAGATTTACTTAATTTCATCTATAAAAATAATACAATAAACGTAAACTTAAAAATGCAAAGCTAGCATAACAGCAAAGACCACAGAGTAAGTGAAGAAAGAGATCTTATCTATGACTTCTGCTATTTCTTTCCTCTCGCTGTACTCTGTTGTATCACTCTGCATTTCTTCAACGGTGCCATTCCTTGGAGAAATGGCTGGTCGAGAATCTTCTTCTTCAGGTGTCGCATACGCTTCATTAATACTTTCGTAGATTCGACACGTCTGAAACGATAAATTATGGGAATTGAATGTAAACTCCCCCAGTTGTCAATAGATGGCGCTGTCCTAAATCGCGCTATCGAAGCTTTCTAAACGTTTCGCACGTTTGAGGTGTCTGGTGACTGGATGTCATTAACAAAGTAATAGTTAACTACTGCTTTCTTAGCGACAACTCGGACCGACGGCTTGACCTGGCTTCCGAAGCACGGAAACGTGCAACGCGCCACGAGCGATCCTGATACTGACCCCTCCCGACGTTGCTTAATTTTTTTTCTTAGATTGCTAGCGATCTACTCAAGCACTCAGGCTATGAGCTCCATCCTGCATAATAGGAAGTAACAAATATACCTTCAATACTGGCAAATGGAAGAATGTCCTAAAGCATTGAAGCATCAGCAAATTCTGTATAACGATGCTTTTGCACAGTTTCTCTGCAACTGCTGTCATAAGAAGAACGTGCATCAAGAGAGCCAAAAGAACTCCACCCAACACTGCGATGTAGAGGTATACTGAAATGTTAAAAGGACCGTAAGTACCTAATTGAAAATGACTTGAACTGTTAATTTAAATTTTGATAATACGCAATGTCCTGGTAATAGGACCTGCACAGAAAAAAGGAAATTAATTTCAAAAAGAAAGAAGTAGTGAAACCTGTAAGCATTAAAAATTAAAAACCGTCAATTTGTCTCGATTATTGCTAATATGAAATACATCATTGCAAGCCCTATTTTTTGTTTTTGATTGTGTTATAATGGCGTTAAAGTGACAAGGTTCTTATATGGCCGTATTAGTGCTATGAAAGTCCAAAAGATTGGACTATACTTACATATAGAAGGTGCAGTATGACAAGGCATCAGGGAGTCAATACAGGAGAGACCCATGCATATGACTATAGCGGTGCTTGTGTAGAAATAAACTCTGGTCAAGGTCAGAGGCTCCGTCCAGAATGACATTAACACGAATATTAATAACACTGTCAAAAAACCAATAAAAATTAAATTAAACATAAATGAGAATTAAAGAGACAACATTCAAAAGTAATACGTTTCTAAACAAACAAAAGTTGTAGATTTTGAGACTTGTTCTTGTGAGAAAGTTCTAACGACTAAGTGGGCAATCGACACAATATGTGCAGTGTAATTTGTCGATAGTACCTAATTTGTCGATAGCATAACCACTATCGACAAATTATTGGTACGGTAAACGTAAACGTCAGACATGAGTATGTCATATATTACTATCAGTCTGTCTGACATCTTCTCATAATGATGGCACACGTTTACTAAAAGAACGTCGACGATAGTGTTTAAGCCTATGCCACAGAGCCGTGGGCTTTTCTATAGTAATTATTTATTTATGTATTTTCTATAGCAATTACTATGAAATATTAATATGAATTTGAATATGAAATTGTTAAAAAATACCAGTTAGCGGAATATATAGCACAGTGTTTAGTCCAGTAGGTTTCCTCTTCAAGTTCAAGCTGATAATAAATTGATCGCTCCGACGAACACGATTGGTATTTGAATTCGTCGAATTAGATCTTTTTATATATATTTCTTTTGATGTCTCTTCCCATCCAACGTTAACAGGGTCGAAAACATCTGAAAACTTAAATTATTATTGTTTAAAAATTGTGTTTGCAATATCGCTAAAAGATTATCACTAATCACATCATATCGCTATCATATCGCATCAAACAATATCGTTAAAATAATATAGCAGTTACTCATTCAATTAGCCCTCTATAGTCTCTTTTATATAGCTTTACGTTACATTGTTTTGTTTTGAGACTAAACATTATTCATCAATTCACACTACAACCCCGTCCTAATTGCCATGTCGCAAAAGTTATTCGTACGCAACCTCATTCCGTACATTTTGTCACTTGTCAGTGCGTATTTCAACGAGGACAGCTTCATACAGAGTCCTGTGTTTAAATTATGTCCTGTTGGTTGGTCGGTCGATTATGCCAGCCAATTAGGACAAGACCTGACGTTGGTCGCAATTAAAATGGTTTAATTAATCATTTGTGTTTCGTTTTCATTTTTTTATAAGTTCAGATATTCACCTAAGGTCACTTACATGTATGACTACATTTCGATCCGGGTAAATCTGAGTTAGAGAAATTTTTTCATGTTCTTCCCATGGTTCTATGATTACGGTACATTTGTATTCATCCCTAGGCCATCTGTTGGACAAAGTAAACATATTAGAAGCCTCCAAACGCCATGTTCACATTAAAAGATTCAAAAGACTTACTGATTCATCTTCCTGCCGTCATAACACCAAGTGGTCACTTGTGTGTGGAAATCGTACAGCGACATTCCATCCTTGGTCGTGATTATTCGCATGGGTTGAAGAGGATTCAAGGTGCTGGCTGTGTCAGAGCTGAAATGGTACTTTGTGTACAAAAGGGATTTAAAACTGATATTAATGAAACTAAAATTAAATATCACCTGCTATTACTATTCATTAAATAAAAATTAAATACCACCTGCTGTTATGGTGAAGAGGAAACCTCCATGCCTGAGTGAGTTCACCAATCCGCATTAGGCAAGCGTGGTGGACTCAAACCTACATCAGTTTGATTGTGAGACGTAACCCTACTGTGTAATGTTAATGGATTGCGGACATTAATAAAATTGAAAAAACAAGTAACTCGAATGCTCAAAAATTCAATTTAAATATAATGTAAATCCAGTGCCACTTTCAAAATTTTATCTTTTTTGGGATTCTGAATAAAAATATGTTATTATGGCCGTGTTATTGACTTCCTTTTTCTATGGGTTGCAGTAACCATGCAACAGTAGATGATCACCATACTGGTTTATAAAATGTATGTTTTTACCTATAAAAAGGAACTATTAGCATGAATATTAAAACTCACTTTGAGACAAAAAAATTTGGGCTCCAGATTTGACCCTGACGAAAGACTAATATTCCAGTTTCGTTGAACTTTGATGGGTTCCAAGCCAGGCTGTTGTCTTTCCAGCCCTGAAAGAAGTTTTAATGTGCATATATTTTGTACGAGTATAAGATAAGTGGTGAGCACAATTTTTATTGGTCGGTTTGACATTGACTGCGCTGCGGGTCACGCGGTTGGTTCGTTAGTCGTCAGTTCATCAGTGTAGTGTCATCTATAGGTCCGTTCTTTCGACTGCTGTACATTTGCCGAAAGTGCACAATATCCCTACCAATAATACTTATCTGTCCAAACTGAGCGAGACCAAATTATGAATAGGAAGGCTATGAAACATTCAAAAAGGCTCTTACCGCTGTTATAATAAAGCCAGTAGTCAACTTGGAATCGAATGCGTTATAATTCAAGTTCAATATTTTCACAGATAAATAGACGTCGACTATTAGACCTGGGGGGATGGTCGGGTCTCTGTTGAGGAGTAGCTCCCTCTTCAAGGAATCACTGTTGGATAGCTGAGGCTCAACGGCTTCGGAATTGGGGGTCGCTGAAACATTTTAGGAAAAGCAATCAAATGATACAGTTCATAAATGTCTTATCTATGAATATCATCATCATGTTCATCATCATATCGTTTTGGCTTGAACCCTCTTTTAATTTTTTTTCTATCTAGAAATGGTCCCATCCTCATCCTTCCGTAGAATGTTATCATCAAAATAAATAACACTGCAGTAGTTTCCGAGTTTACAGATGTTTAATTTTTTTTAGAAGCTACAATTAAATACAAAAGTGACGAAGAAATAGTGAAAGAAAATGAGCGAGTACTTTATAAAAATATTATACATAATAATATGTACCTACACATTATAGGTGTAATATTTGTAATAATTATGTTTATACTTTATAGCATTAACCTATATTTTTATAACACCACAATAAGCACATGTGCCAGTACTTTTATACTGATAAATAAAGCAAGTTGTCCGAAATCATTCCAAAATATTCCAAAATACACGTTAATGTTCAAATTTTCACTTCTGCCGGCACTCCCGGAGTGCAACCCGTTGTTTTTTTATTACCATCACTATCCTCATCACCAGGTCGAGGACAGTCGTACAGGAACTTGGCTTCCACTCCGTTCCATGCTGCGAAACTGAAGTATCTGATTGTGAGGGGGTTCAAATCGCTGTATGTTATGATTGGTAGTTGGTCACCTTCCTTCCCGAACTCGATCAGGCCGTCTGTAACCAACCATAACAGAACCAAATACAAATGGTGTAATGTTCTGCAAGAAAACAAGTTAAAGTGGGTTCAAGCGTCTATAAAAATAAAAAAGAAGCCCAAGCTTTACTTATGTTGTATACATAGAAAGAAACACTCGGAAAAATATGTTGGTAGAGGTCCTCTAGCTCTATGTATCATTAAAACGTGTCATAAAAGCTGTTTCCACCAAAATAAAGTGACCTAAAAATGAAAGGTCTTAGGCACCCCCTCTTCTTCACTTTATTTTAAGCCCTTCGTAGGCCACTGCAGGACCCTAGTCGACGCCACTCCACCTGGTCCTGGGCCCTTTGAATCCAACGGTTTTTCTGCTGTAATCTTCAAGGTATCAGTCCTTTTGGTCGGACGGCATCCTTACGTCCTTTTGCCGTAACGTGATCACTATTCGAGGACCTTTCTCAACAGTTATAAGTCCTTCTAACGATGTGGCCAACCCATTGCTACTAACCCCCACCTACTCAAAGTTACACCATCAAAGTTAAGTTCAGTGAATTTTCAGAGGCTGATAAATGATCCTGATAGATAGAATCACTTCAAAAAGGATGAGCTTACCTTTGATTCTATATAATTATACTAAGCTAGTTCAACCGCAACTATTTATCTGTACTAGGTCCAGATAGAAGTATTATAAAACAACCACTTATACTAATACGACTAAACAATTCAATATAACAGCAAATACCTTCAGTGATTTTGATGTAGAACGCTCTGAATTCGATTGTGGAAAGTATTCCTGGGGTTTTGGCCGAAGCTCGCGCATTCCGTCGGAGGCTTCGTCTTAGTTCAGTGAACTTGTTGCCTCCTCCGCCGATTACTGGAACGATAGGAATAATCCCGGATTCGGAACTCAAAACATTTTTGTGGTGGTACTCGTAGGCTATTTGGCTAGCGGGTAGCGGGTAACTCATGTTAAGGAACCGTATCGTTTAAAGCAGTGGTTCTTAACCTTTGGTCGGCGGACCCCCAGAATATGCGTATGGGGTCCGCCATCTTATGTATAGACATTTGAATTATAATTAATAAATGCCAGCAAATTTCGTAATCGTTACGCTCACAATAAAGTATTGATGTCAAGGTAGGTGTGGGTACCAACCTTCACATTAATACTTTTTTTTAAATCTCATAATAATGATTATATTATATTATATAAATATAAGTTTACATGGAGAAGAATGTACAAATTCTAATATAAAATGCATTAGATGTACATATTTCTAAAAGATTTCTAATGAAAATCATAAGAAAGACACATTAGACAAAGATGACGTTTTCGTACATTCCGTTGTGTGTCAAATTCAAATTTCAATAAATTATAGGCCAATTTCGACTACTTGGTTATCTCTAGTTTTTATAAAAATGTAATTTTTTTCACCAGTAAAATAAATTGTTCTAAATTTATTCCTGTGCTTTTTATTAGATCTTTCGCAAACGTTTGAAAAGCCAGTCTACGGCAATATTCAAAAATATTAACATGTCGAACTCGAAAAATTGACGGCGTCATCTTTGATCTCACCTATTTCATACACAGCATCATTGGCAGTGGGTTTCTCTACAGGCGACAGGAGTATATGCCCATTGCTTCCTGCGAGTATCGCCAAATGCATCTGGAACATCACGTCTGATTCTTTCTTGATCTTGCGACGATCTTCGGCGTCTACTCGGTAGTAGGTGTTGTAGTTGTAGCCGGTTTGACATAGGTGCTCCTTGCAGCGCTTTGCCACTGAAATAAAAAACGAAAAAAGGTGAATTGTTGCGTGGTAAATGTTGGGTACCGCTGGAATTCACACGCGTTTATTTATTTTCTTTCTTCGGTGTTGGTACGGAAAAACGTTATTCCAACGCGCTTCGGATATGTGTTCTAAACTTTGTAAGGAGATAAAACTCCAATATTTGATACAAGTTATGTCAGTGTTTTGCTCAGTGTTTCGAAAATTTAGTAAAAAATAAAGTAGCAGCCCGACTACGGATGGGGAAGACGAGTGGTGACCATGTCAAGGTAAAAGGGGCACAGACCGTCCTCCGACCACGTGGACCTGAAGAAGGGGGAACGTCCAGCGGGAAACCGTTGGACGTCACTCCACCCGGTCCTGGGCAGGGGAGGTCCATGTCCAGCAGTGGACTGCGAAGGGCTTAAAGGAAGGAAGGGGAACATTTCAACATCCTAAAATTCAGCCCCGTAGAAGTAAATAGATTATAATTGAATCTGCGGTCTCGACTAGTTTAGAACCAGTCTTCATTAGCAAACAATTGTACGAACCGTACCGGGTTTTGGCATTAACTTTTAAACTTAAAACTTGGGTAACTTGATCAAAAGTTTCGAATCCGTATCGAGTCCGCTTCGAAATTCGAAATGCGTCCAACGATCTTTGAAACTGCTTTAATTATTCAGATGGGTGATCGGATGGAATGAATTACTTCGGAATCATTATCGGTTTGTCTGGAACGTTTTGGGAATTACTTGTAACGTTTTAACCATCATAAATATTTTTGAACGGTTAGTAAAAATTAATTAATTAAGTAAGTAGTACTTATACTTAAGTTGCGAATTTATGAAGATAAATATAGAAAAGTCTTTAGATCATTTACTCACGTTTTATTTTAAGTAAAAAAACGAAAAACGATGGGCAAGCAGGTGTTCTAAATATTTGTTAAAAAACAACTTAACTGTTTTCTTTATTGTTTTGATTTTCTACGTTGTAAAACGATTTGCTTCCAATTAAACAAGCAAAGAAACTCACACACACAAATAATTACATAGATAATTAACAAGGAATTTAACAAGAGTTAATAAAATACTACTCACTGTCGTAAGTAAAGGTAAAATTCCCAGCGGCTTTGACCACTAAAGTAGCCAGCCAGACACACAGCACCCACTTCATGTTGACCGTTTAACAGAACGTTTTAACTAGGACATAGGGGTTAAATGTTATATTGTATGCAAACTGAAAGTTACTGGCAGTCACACTGGGTGCTCTAGTTGAGGAACTCCGGAGATACGAGCGCTGGGTGCGCGTTAGTGTGGCAGTACACGTTCTCGTAGGCAGTATTTGTTTGAATTTTTTTTGAATTAAAGAAATCTATTAAAAATTGCAAATAATGCAAAAACAGTATGAAAAAGATTAAATTTGAAATCTATGATGTATGATGACATTTTATACGTACAAATTTCGTCACAAATCCGTAGCCTATGAATCTTTTAATTTCAAATATTTGGAGGAACGTTTAACTTTTTACGAAAATTATGTGTTTTAAGGAAGAAAAATTTACATGCGTAATAGAGAAAAGCCGAAATAAATATAATAACGTATTGGTGAAATGAGATTAGGAAGACTTAAAAAGATTAGGACAGAACTATGCCATCCAGGTCAGTTATCAATATTGCTATATTGTTGCTCATGTAATGCACATCACTAGCAGAGGAAGCTCTTGTTATCACAACGGATGTCAGATAACTCAATGTATTCATATTGTTTTGTTACTAATTTTAATATTTCTTTTTTAGCATAAACCATATTATCTGTAGCTTTTAAACTAAAAAAAAACATTCTATATTCAATAATCATCCTTCATCATCAGCCCATTCAATTTCTTAATTGCCTCACTCTTCCTAACCCCTAAAAAGATTATTATGTTGAAGATAATTATCGCCACTCCACCTGGTTTAGTGCTATTTGAATTCATCGGTTTCCCACTGTCTTCTCTAGGTCAGTCACGTTATTCGAGGACCTTTAACCGATGTGGTCAGCCCATTCTACTTTAATTTGTTTACTTTGAGAGCTATGACGGTAACCTTCGGTATCCTGGACTAATATAATGATAGGATACTTTCTATCTATCTCTGGACTAAGTTCTTAAATCCATGCGCCCGAAACCGCGGCCAAAGTCTAGTATAATTTAATTCATCAGGCTTATAACTCTGAGATAAAAAATAGTCTTCAGTCATTTCATTTATAGCGCGATAGGTTGCAACAATGAATAAAAAATTTTTTTAGTTTACAGGGCCTTTTTTAAATTTCATAGTTATCGATGTGTATCAAATCACTCGTTTTCACCCAGTTCAATTGAAAACTTGGACCGAATGCATTGAATAGTGGCCACTCATGGATTAGAATCGTTCGTTGTATTTGTTTCACCAACATTTTAATTGACTAAGCCAATGCAATAGAGAGAAAATAGATGCAAAATATTTGATAGTATTCCGGTTCCTTTTTTGTAGATTGGTAACTTTTTGAACGGTCACAAAGAATTTTTTGTCAATCCATTGGTGAGGTTCTATCAAACTATGCATAAAATTAATTACATAATAGCCATTTCAAAATCCACAATCACTTCCATGTAGAAAACTTTGACAGCGTGATTCAGGATTCGGTACCGCCATCTCTTGACGAGAGGCGGAAGTCGCCTCTGGAATAGTCTCACTACTTCGCTTTCGCTAATAAATTTCTCGATAGTTCAGAATATTAAATCTGGCTAACAAATACGAATTTGGACACTATTGAGGGAATTACCATACTATTAGCGGCGCTATTACCATCAGATGGTAATAATAAGGGCTGGAACATCTCCAGGGGACTTCGATTCGCCGCAATTCAAAATGATCTTAGCGAAATGTAAATGAACCGGCGCTAACGTACTTTTCTTGTTACTGGCGATGTTTTAGGACGCACGACACGATGTTTTTTTGTATAGACAATAATTCTTATTTTGAGGTTGTTTGAAGAAAAATTAGTACTACTAAGAATATAAAGTTCATACTTTATTACCTTACTTTAAATGATATTGAATTTGATTTGAAATTTTGTAATACGTATGTAGGTAGGTACATAGCTTACTCGTGAAAGATAACGAATTCTTTACCAGCCATTTACGAGTATAACCAGAAAACTATCAATAGGCGCTATATATACGAGAATAAGCATCAAACCCATTTTACAGACATCTATCTCACAATAAAACAATCTAAGTGGCGCACCTAAGTGGCGCAGTGGTTAAGACGCCGGTGCGGTGCGCGGAGGGTTCTGGGTTCGATTTCCAGAGCAGAGATTTGAATGATGAATTTGAATTTCTGGTTTTGGTCTGGGTGTGTTGTGTTCTTGTCTTGTGTGTGTCCATGGCGCCCTCAACACAGGGAATCCTAGTGTGGGGTCATAGTGTGGGGCTATTATTTATTACTATTATTTAATTTACAGCTCTCATGAGTATATCTACTGAATTGATGGATAATATCGAGTCGTACATTGTAAAGAAGGGCGTAGACTGCAATTTGGGATTCAATCAGCTTTTTCTACTGGCTGTCTTCGCCTACCTACCGCAGGAACTATGTGTAAGGTGTGCTTTTTATTATCCCAGACTTTCTTATTAAAGCATTTTAAGAAAAATGCTTTGTCACTTTTAAGGTTTTGTAAAAACTGGACTGTAAAATAAAATGGTTCTGTGAAAGCCTGTTATTCAAGGAATTTGCAAGAGACCTGCATGCCTGAGAGTTTTCCAAATTGTTCTCATAGGCATGTGAAGTCTATCAACCCGCACTAGGTCAGCGTGGGGGACGAAGGCCTTCAAAAACAAACATACTTAGTAGAGTCGGTTGGTTATGTCAATCAATTAGCACAAGGCCTTAGTAGAAATCATTGAAGCACTGTAACAATTTTATTGATATATTATGAATAAAACAAACCATTGGGTAAGTAGCGCTTGCTCGGTACTAATGTCCGTATACGCTAGCCATTTCGTTAGAAGAAAAGCGACGATTCTATGGAACGGCTCTTTTAAAGGCTTGCTAGGGAGAGTTTCAAAACGAGCCGAGTAGGAATTAGGCTAATGAGTAAGGCACTACTTGCTAAGTACTTGGAAGGTTATCTGAAAGGGTATAAGGGTTGAATGTTATGTCTTTAGAATAGTGTAAAGCGGAATGATCGTCAGAGGTGTTTTACGGTACTATGTAAAGGGGTTTTTAAAAGGCGTAAAGAGTGAGACGAATATCAAGCGTTTAAATTATTTAATAAATGTGTATTTTTTGTACTAAAATTTATTAGTTTGATTTGATTTACAGTTTATTTCCTTGACAGGGAAATTAAATCAAAGCTTGTTTTTAATTATTTTTTTGTGTTCCTCTCAGCAAGCACTTTCATTAGATACCCATATTGAGTTAGTGCAGAAGAAATAACTAGTCCGCCATCTTGGATGATCCGCCATATTGGAATAAGAATGACGTCACATAGTTAAAAAAGTTTGCAACAAATAGTCTATATCTGCCTTTTACCTATTTTATTATCCTCCTATACTAAAGCCGCTCTGAGGCTTTTCCCAAGATAATGGTTATCAACAGATCGGTGTAAACACCGGATTCGGTTTAATTCTGCTATTTGCATGTCGAATACTTTACACGATCATTGTAACTTTGTTGCGAGTTTACACAACAAACTGAACCGTTACCATTCGATTTCAAACTTTAAGCGACTTATTATAAAGTTGAGTTTTCGATGGAGATTGTTATATAGCGATTTAACTTGGATTTTTATTTTCGACTGTAGTAGTAGGTATCCCTTAAGCGTTTTGGAATTATTTGCATGTTAGTGCCACATTCGTATTTTTACTGTTTGTGGGTTCGATTTCGAATGAACGTGGGGAAAGACGGATTCTGCAGATTCTGTAGTTTGATATTGATTGTCTTTGCATCTCTATAAAACATGGAGAGAGCTTTGTTGTCGTAATGATTAATTGTGAGTCTATTGAAATTTATTTATTGATGTATGAAAATCGCAAAATGCTTGTAAAAGTTGTATGTTTTGCCGGTGAAACCAGTACTCCACTCCACTTAGTAAAAGCCTAATCCTGTGGTCCTAAATAATGTTTTCAGGTTTGGCGACCTGAGTGGCGCAGTGGTTAAGACGCCGGTGCACCGCGCAGAGGGTCCTGGATTCGATTCCCAGCAGAGCAGGAATTTGAATGATGAGTTTAAATTTCTGTTTCTGGTCTGGGTGTGTGTGTTCTTGTCTTGTGTGTGTTCATGGCACCCACGACACAGGTAATGGGGGGCTATGAGTATGAAGCGCTATTTTTTTTCTTTCAAAAAAATTTATGTGTTGCCAATTTCATCAAAGTTGTGCAATTTCGTATAGTAATTTTTAGGAGGTGCCATAAGTATGGGAAGATACTTATGGCACCTCCGGACTGACTGACATATACATATGTACATTGTACATTGTTCATGAATGATTAGTAATTATCCTTCTTAACCATTCTTACAACTTCCTTTCGCATGTAATTAATTCGAGTAGTAATATTACCAGGATATGATTATGAAACGTCCAAATCTATGCAGGCATCATTTGGCCTATTTATTGCTTGTTCTATAATATCTAGGCTCATAAATTATGTCAGTATCACCGCAACGAGACCGCAGCAGAATAATTAAGTTACTTTAATTATTTAATATTCAATCTCTTAGAATAATATGTTTTGTCATTCGATGGGCATGTCTGTCTGTAATCCATTTGTGACCCGTAGGGGCGGTCTCCTATCACAACGAGAATGATGTAGGCCACGCTGGCCTAGTTCAGGTTGGTGGACTTCACATGCTTTAGAGAACATTATGGAGAACTCTAGGCATGCATGGTCATCGGTGTTTGGAACCCGGATGCCTCTTACTAAGAGATTGAATTCTTAGCCACTGGGCTATTGCCGCTTTTTGTCTGTCCTATTAGTAAGCTCCTTCTTATAGTGATTATTGGATCGTATGAAGTTCTCATTTACTTCACAAACTAATCGGGCCAACTCGAAAACGTTTAATTAATAAGCCAGCATTAAAGTAAACATAACTTATTTAACAATTGGAATTCACCACATTGTAATCAGTATAGTAATGTCATAAATAATACCATTACACCCCGCAACATGGCCGCGGCGCCACCGTCGCGCCAAGCGGCAATTAAATATCAATTCAGAACTCATTCATCACGCTTTCACGTTCACGAGACAGCTACGCACTTGTAATTGTGGCTTTATTGAAACATTGCGTTTTTAAATAAAATCTTTGATTGATTTATTGTTCAATCGCAACTGATTCAGCTATCAGAATCAGCAGAATCAATTTCATAACATTTGATTCAGCCATATCATTTCTTTTTTTTCTTTTCTATACATATCCCTTCTTTAATATTCTATTCTGCTAATATTGTCTTTAACCCATTTATGTCCACAGCAGGGTTGGGTCTCCTCTCACAATAAAAAGGAAGTAGACCTTAGTCTACTATGCTGGCCTGATGCGGGTTGGTGGACAATTACAAAATATTACTTAGTACTTACTAATACTACAAATGTGAAAGTATGTGGGACTGAATGGCTGTTCATTTAGTCTTACACATAGCATCTATTTGCTTGTTACACATTTTCACAAAATCGCCTAAATCGATTCGGAAGGAACTAAACGCATAGATAGTTGCTAACCGTGTTTAATAGACACGATACTTTTCATTTCGTACGGATTAAACTACGAGTAGGGTAGCAACTATCATAAAATCGTTCGACCAACCAAGGAAGAAAGGTCCATGAATGGAGACATCAGACATCTAGACTGACGATCGGAAGAAGAGGAATACCATTGGATTCAAAGAACACAGGATAGCAGACACGAGTCCAGTAGTGGACTGCGAGGAGCTGAAAGAAAGTCGGAATCGAAACAAACTAGAGATACGTGGTAGCTAACAAAAATTATCGCATTCTTAATCAACGTTGCTTGTTTGTCATACGAAATAATTGCCTAATTATCTACAGTTTTTGTAATACAGCAACGAAACAACGTTTCTTTGATGTAGGCATTAAAAATTGACGGCTCTAGAAAATTAGACGAACACGTATTTATTTTGTGCTTTCAACTTTACGTTTAATAAAACTGTTTTCAGACCTTCTAACTTATTTACCGTAAATCTGTCCCGCCTTTATGTTTTCGACAGTTGGTATAAATTTTCTGTTTGTTTCGTTCTGAAACATTTTTAATACATTAAGGTGTTTGTTTGACAATGAGCTAGCAACGAGGAAGGAAAAGTATTATGTTTGTATCTCCAACTAGATCAAAGTCTGAGGTTTTAGTGGTAGCAATGTCATTTTTATTCCTGGTGTCTGCAATTAATTTTATCCAATGCAAGGTCGCATCTTTTCTCAGAATAATTAGGATATAGGCCTTAGTTCACTTCGATTTCTCAATCGACCGGCATTATGGAGAATTCTCAGGCATGCAGGATCCTGTTTTTGTTTTCTTTAATTTTTTTTCTTTCAGCGGTTGAGCTTACCTTTTCAAGCATTACATGGTTCTCGTCCTTTGAGCCATTTAGAGGGTTAAATAACATACTTTTCCATATAGTTTGGATACATTTCGCTTTCGAAAAAGAAATTATTTTTTCGCTTACAATAAAACAGGCATTAAATGATTAGCCCTTTAAGCCCTTCGTAGTCTTGTCATGTGCTACATACGTAGGTGTGATGGGAAGAAAGGAGTCCATGGTTTAGTGGTCCAGCCGTAGACTACCTACGGAGGGCGTTTATCGCCCAAAAGGAAGTATATCGCTATTCGCTTACCTATCTGACAAGTCACTTACAGAAAGGCATTATAGAAATTCAACAAACATGTTTAATCAAAAACACGGGACAACTGAAAAAGGGTAACAAATTCTGATAGCAGCTGGTTAAATCCTTGGTATACGACTTCTGTAGTCAGAGTTTGAAAAATTAAACGAAATACCGCTTCAGTAATACTTGTAGCTCCTGATATTGGAGACCTATAGCCCTTATGTTATATACCCTTAAGGACATACAACTACTCCTACCAAAAACAATAATTTGAAAGTCAAATAAATATATAAATAATGGTTCACACTCATACTCCCACACTAGGATTCCCTGTGTCGTGGGTGCCATGGACACACACAAGACAAGAACACACACACCCAGACCAGAGACAGAAATTCAAATTCATCATTAAAATCTGCTCTACTGGGAATCGAACCCAGGACCTTCCGTGCAGCGCACCGGTGTCTTACCACTGCGCCACTTGGGTCGTCAAAATAAAAGTCATTGTTTTTTACACTGAATGACTAGAAAACGGGCGTGCCAACTATGGCAGCGATGTAGAAAACTTTAATACCGTGATTCAGGATACCCGTGGCGACATCTCTTGACAAGTGGTGGAAGTCACTAAAAAGTGTTTCTTGAATATAGACTAGGACATTTCGCAAGACTCAGCTAATGGTTTTAACAAAACGTCTTGCAATCTGCCGAGTTGTCACTGACAGTGATGGTAGATGACCTATCTCACTTCTTCGAGGATTTTTTATGTCACATACAACCTTCGTTATATTCCTATGTATATTCTTATATGGCATTGGTTTAGAGTGCATCAGTGCAGTGATAACCGATATATCAGTGGGAAACATCTCATGGTCGAGGATCTGTTATTATAATATGAATTAGTATCAATTGCACTTATCAATAAACGTACGAGTATCTACTTGACGTTGAATGACGACATGTACATAGGGCCTTAATGCTGCTAAAAATAAGCCTTTTGAAGTTCACTACTGGACATTGGTAAACTCTAATCGACGTCATTTGACCTCCCTCCAGTTACTAAAGTTTTGGCACGATGAAAGTATCCTGTATGTTAATCCAGGTAATGATCTATCGGTGTACCAAATTTTATACAAATCTCTTCAGCCGTTTTTGCGTGAAAGAGTAACAAACATCCATCCATACTCACAAACATTCGCATTTATAATAATAATATTATATAGTAGGATGTAAATGTTTGTAATTTTTAGAATTTGTAAAGTTTAAAAATTCTGGTCTGAATACAGATCATATATTTTCGCAGGAATATGACTTATTTTCTTCAAGAAGGTAATAAAAAGAACTTCAAACCGGTAAAGCACGAGTCTCCTTATTTTGCTCGTGTCAATGTACTTTCTGAGAATGGAAATTTCCTTACATCGACTGAAGGTTAGGCAAGTGGCAAAACACTGTGACTAACTTCTTAACGATGTGTTGACTGAAACATTGTTATCATTACTGAGTTATATTGATTGAATGCAACTTGTTTTTTAACCTGACTACGGCAGAATGAAAATGGTGTTTGAACAATGTTTATTTATGTATGTTCGTCAGTTTCCTCATAACTTTTTTACTTACAATATGTGCCGTGAGCATAAACACTATTGTCAACAAATACTTAATAAGGATTTATTTCAGTTAGGTAAGATTTACATAAATAGCGGGTACTATTGGTCTAGTGTGGTCTAAATATTTTACTGATTGAAGCGCTCATAGCGTAGCTTGAGTAAATAGCGGGGTTATGCATGTTATTTCAGTGTATTAAGGACGTGTTGAATTAATAAACTGGTAATATCAACCACATCTACACTAACCACAGGTTATACAAAATTAATTATAAATGTTGCACCTTTAAAGTTATGAACAATAAAAATAAATCTCACATTAAGTCACTTTAATGCGAATTTCCATAATAGAATGCTCACGCAGAGTATGAGCTGATGATTTAGTTTGTTTAATAATCAAAACTTGGGCATAACAAATTTTTATTACATCTATGCTTGCTATAAAAACAATTGATAGCTCAATAAAATTTCGAAATCGAACACGAATAAGTCGAATTTCAATTTGAATATTCGAATCGAAAACTATTTAAACTAAACCGCCCCAAAAAGAAATGTATTTACAAAAAGTAGCACGAAACAAAGTAAACAAATCGGATTTCGGCGAACCGTTTAAAAAATTCAATTTGTTTGATCCTTCCCACCACAAAACAAGGGAGGGAGCGAACGAAAATTAGTCGTTAAAAGGGAAATATTCCATTCATTTTAATGTTTCAACGCTAGTAGTAATGTTGGTTTTCAATTTATAATAAGGAAAGAAAAAAATCAAAGGAAAGGCGATTGATTTTGTAATTGTTTTTCTTTTATACTTCATTTTAGATTATTTCCGCAATATGGCTTAAATGGTTTGGTGTTGTAATATTTTAAGTATTTAGCTTATTTCTCTTTTATGTTTCGTATAAACACACGACGTTTAGAACATGCTTTCCGACGGGTTACGAAGGTGGCAGTTAGAACCTACCTCCTTTACAATCTTTTATGTGAGTCTAAAATTAGTAATAAACGCTTCACATTCATAATTTCTGGGAATCGAATCCTAGACCTTTTGCGCAATACACAACCCGCTGCTCCCCGCAGATCTACATCTGTACTTTCTATACATACAGTATATTATACTAGAGATCGCCAAGTAGTCAAAATTCAACTTTAATGTATTGAAATTTGAGTTTGTTTGAAATTTGAAATGTACGTACACATCATGTTTGTCTGTGTTAGTCTGTTTGCATGTAAAAGTACACAAACTTGTTTTTTTAATGACACGTATTTTTATTTCTTGTCCATATACATAAACTTTAATTATTGTGCGAAATTTCGAAGTTGTTCGTTCGCGTACCTCTGTAAACTGCATCCTAAATTTTCGCTTCACGTAGGTATTAGTATTACCGACATATAAATTGTTGTGAAAAATTCTGAAAATTTCTCAAAAGCAATTGAAGGGATCTACAACAAAGTCCTCGGCATCAAATGTTTAATTTAAAAGTCCAGCTGAGTCACGTTCGGTCCAATACGGTTTATTGTTGCTCGCGGCTTGTTTACGGTCTTCGTTGCTGAATGCTGAATAAAGTATCAGCAAAGTAACTTTACTGTAAAGAATATGTAGTAGCGTATGAGTCAGTCATTATCATCAGCATTTCAGTTTCATTGTCGTGTGGCTCCCCAAATTAGTGGCAAATTTCGTGGGTTTTATCACCAATGACGATGGTTCTACGTCCCGCGCTTTTATGAGTAATAATACGCGTATATAACATATCGGCTGTCAAATGATAGAGGCTAGACCAAAAATGTGCATGTCAAATAGTGATCAAGCTCAATTTCGATATTGTTGACTTAATTGTTAAGAACACTGGTATGATTAATTGAATCTACTGGTCGGGTATGTTTGATTGTAACGCTTGAGATTAAAATAAACTACAATTAAACAAAAAAAAAAATTAAATTTTATTTTTTCGTGTTTGTATCTTGTAATGAATTCTTACACATTCCAAATATTAATGTGATCAAATACCACGACTTTTTTAATATATCGGTGCAATAAATCTTTTGAATTAACTTTAAAAACTTGCATTATAAAGCAAACATACATATTTTATAATGTGTAAGTATTTATATAATAATGTGAGTTTTTTTACTTAAAGCAGTTACAACTAGGCACTGAACAATAAAATTTAAATTTTCTACGTCTACTGAACAATTTTTTCTTACTTAGCACTAGTAGAAATGCAACTGACAATAGTTTGAAGGGCGTTATGTGTTACTAAAGAACGTGATAGATATACGAATCCATATCTATCACGTTCTAACATACTGTATTCTTAGTCATTTCTCTTTCACATTGCTAATCTATAACCTTAGTTAGTTATAATACATCTATGATAATACGAGTAGACGATGTCTATGATAATACGAGTAGACGATGTCTACGAGTAGACAGGTCTATTCCAAAATATCTCACAACATTATTCCTAATCCTTAATTCCATTTCCATCTTATAAGCTAAAATAGTCGAGGTACCTCGATTCCTAGAACGACTCTCCCGTCATTAGTTTTATCTGAACCCGTGTCGATTTTAATCCCGATCTCGATTAAGATAAAAGTGGGTAAGGCTGACATGGCTCTTACCTATTCTGAAAGTTGGGTCGAGTAACATATTATTATACCTACTATGTAGACTTCGCCATTCCATTTTCTTCCAATTATCACTAGACTTTATGCCGAGTGGCTTCATTCTGACTAGAATTGTTATATTTGACAGACGTTTTAGTCATTGAGGATACTCAATATATAAAAAGGGGTACTTTGATAAAAGGGGCATGTAGGCCACCTGATGTTAAGTGGTTACTGCAGCCCATGGTCGCCCGGATCCAACCTTAAATACAGAAAAAAATCCTATCTGCAATTGAGTGTCGATACTTTGCATGACGACTAAGATATTTGTCTCAAATAAAGTATCCCCGGAAACCATACCTAGCCGAAACCGAAACACAAGACATGAATAATTGAACATACTGCTTTACGACGGGTTAAGAAGCTGGCGGTAGCTGGAACTACGAGTAGGTAGTAGGTACTATGGCTCTACCATCTACTATTCCTTTACACCGGGCTGCATTATGACTATACATAATTGTTCTATTTGACAGTTTTGTTAATCAATCTAAAAGTCACTGAACGTGCTAACTTTGTACTAGTAATAACTTACTCAAACTGTAACTACGCCTTTGCTTATGTTTACCGACTTACCAACGTGTAGAGCAGATATTGCGGGAACAAGTAGAGTTGCGCAGGTGAAACTTGTAATTGATTATTGATTGTTGGTACTCTCCTCATCGGCGCTTCTATCTGCATCGTTTAAGACTGCCGTACCCCGTGTCTTAATTGCTGTGTCGCATGACAAATTTGTTCGTACGACAATGTAACATTTTGTCGCATATCAGTGTCTATTCAAACCAAGCAACCAACACGGCAAATTTATACACAGGTCATTGAAATAGAATTAAAAATTAGAGTTAGATTAGAATTTAATTTGGACAACTCCATATAGTCTCTGTGTACAAATTTTGTCGTGTTGGTTTGCTCGGTCTACTGTGTCGTGTCGAAATTTATACTGCTTTAAATTGTGCAATTCTATCTACCCTATTTTATTCACTTTCATTCCATTGAGGAACTAAACCAATTACTCCGTTAGTTATAATATCTACGATCATTCGAGTGATTTACCTAATAATAACCCGTACCACAAACTCTATCCATAAACAAGTTTGTTTACCGCGGAGCCTATTCGTTCGCCCTATCCGCATTTACATTTAGCGGAGCCAGCAAAATCGGAAAATATAGAAGAGAAAATCTCTAACGAGGGAAATAAGAAAGTCGGTGACAAATGGCCGGAAAACCACCGGAGGTTTTCTTGTGACAATGCATCGGCAGACGCAGCTTCCTAATTATGTAGGTACACGTCTGGGATTTTATCGAATCGCTACATTTCTGTGCAAGAAATAATCAGATTTTTATAATAATTGAAATAATCAGATTTTTATAATGGGGTGCTGAATCTTCTAGAACAATTGGGTCATAATCGTATCATTATGGCTTCATTATGACAAATGAGAATTGTGTAGCCAGACGTACCCTAAATGGAGTCACATTATACTAGAAAAAATGAAATTTTGCATCATCAGTATTTGAGGACATTATCTATGTAACCAAACATATAATTATAATTATAACAATTTAATGGATACCCATACCCATGTATCCATTAATTTGTTATCTCTAACGTGCAAGTTAATAGAATTCATAGCCGTTGTTGTTTCTACTAAGTAACACTGCTACAAACTTTGTCTTGGAGTTGGATGCACAGATTTATTAAACTCACCTGCACGTGCCTTTATACTGATGCACAGAATAATAAACGCCCCGAATACGAAGTCCCAACGCTCTAGAGGAGTTTGTTCACGAGACGTATATGGATGGAAATGAGTATCTAACAATTATCAGCGCTGAAACGCGAGACGGGAATTGTTTAGTGTTTACTCGCCTTGGTGCGAACTTCAAGTGAGTGTTAGTACCTAGTAGTAGTGGAGTAGTAGATACCTAAGGTGCACACGAAGTATAAGAGGTTTAAACGAAATTTATTAAATTTTAAGAACATTTTTGGATAGTAGAGCCATTGAAGTTTGTCTTTAGTTTGGCTTTGGTTGAGAAGTCGTTTAAAATGAATTCTTGTTATTATCAAGTTTTGGTCGCCATTTCGAGGTGCAATTTGCAATTAGTTAAAAATTGGAAAAAAAAGTTCGTATAAAAAATGAAATAACATGGAAATGAGTGCCTGACAATTATTAGGGCTGAAATGAGAGAGTGATTTCTACTTAGTGTGTCTTCAAAGTCAATGTTAGTAAATATTCATGCTAATTATGCAATTTGAAAATGAATCTAAAGTAATTGTAATCTTGTACCTCGGGTATCGCATATCAGGCCTTGAGTTTTGTTTAACTAACGGTGGCCTCAAATCTGTCCCTCACGTAACCACATCGGCCAATCTGAAACATAATACTTGATTTTTTCCCGTACGGCGGATTCTAAAAGCGGCGGAACGCATTTGTATGAGCCACCCTGGATTCACCATTCAGCAACGAACTGATTGAAATTCAATGAAGATTCTGTAAAGCCGTAGAAGTTTCAAGTTCCAAATGCGATTTTATTCTTTCACGTCGTGGACTTCGCTAACTGACTCAAATGTCCAATGCGTCGTCTATTTTACTCCCTCGGTTGTTCCATTAAACTAGCGAGTTTAGAGAAAAGTCTACATGCTAGTGACTTGCACAAAACCCTAGACGCAAGTGAGCTGAAAGAGAATAGCAATATATTAGCTGAAGTGCTATTGCCATTGTTTTCTATTCCTATTCGAAGCGCGCATTCACACTGAGAATAGTTGTTGAACCCCACAATAGGATTCCCTGAGTCGTGGGCGCTATGGACACACAAAAGATAAGAACACAACACGCCCAGACCAGAAACAGAAATTCGAATTCATCATTTAAATCTCTGCTCTACTGGGAATCGAACCCTCGGACCCTAGGACCCTCCGCGCAGCGCACCGGTGTCTTAACCACTACGCCGCTCAGGTCGTTCTAATACCTAAAGGCTTGCAGGTCTATGCAATGTTGCACCAGAAAAATAATACTTTATTTATAAAATTCTTGTGAAACGAACAAGATTATCATCTCATAACTTGACTTGACCATTTTTGTTTCCAGTCATGCAGAGAATGGCGGGCAAAATTTAATTTGATCCAATGACGAAGCGACTTTTTACCTTTAGAATAAAACTGGCCTTTTACTGCGACTTCTTTTGGGGCATAAAATAAAAAAATAGTACATCGGCCTAAGGACGCATAGATAGAGTTTTAACTGGAGGTTGTCAGTTTAAACTAAACACTTGTACGCTGCGACGTTACAATTTTTTACTAAATAAATCACCCTAGTCACTAGTAAATCTTCTTCTTATTTTTATAGTCCAAGCTTAAAATAACATTCGTTTTTCAATTTTTTGTCTCTTACTTTCCATAGCGCGGTAATGCATGCGTTCAGACAGGTGTCGGTACGGATAAACATTAGCTCAATATCCTATTCCGGCGCATATAGCATACCCGTTCTGTATAACGAACGGAGAAAGAAAGGAGTAAAAAAGAATACAGAGTTTCGACCGTGACCAAATGGTCTTATATCTTTTTAAACCACCTCTGATGGATCGATAAGATAGCAGTCGTTAAACTTTGTCGAAGACCCTATGGGCGGTTTGAAAACATCCCCCACGAGTTGGCCACTAGTCCGTTTCTCCACCAATCCGCATTGGAGCAGCGTGGTGGAACACGCTCCAGGCCTCACCCTGTTGTAGGGAGACCCGTGCCCACCGTAGTCATTAATGGGTTGCCAACAACTAAGTTGTCTAGCAACAACTTCGTGTTAGCGGTTATAACTAACAAAACTCCGAATCCGTAGTTCCCTTCCAACAATTTATTCGAAGCCTCAATTCGAATAAATCGGCGGTAGTGTGAAAAATAGCGCGTTCGAACGAAATTGGTAGGAATTGAAACGTCGGAGGAAGCCCGCGTCGGATTCCCGGCGATGATCGATGTATGCATTGTTCATTTTTATTTGCGCTATAGACGCTGATATATGTCTGTATTTTTAATGTTCCACTGCCAGGTAAAGCTGCGTTCAGTTTGGACGCGTTTTTGTACGAATTCAACTCGTGCGTATAGAGGTCGTAAGGCGACATACGAGTAGTCGCGCGCAGCGCACGTGTTCGCACGAGTTTGATTCGTACGAGCGCGGCTTAGAATTTTTTACACAGTAAGAAAAGCCCAAAACTTTTGCATCCTTTCCTGATAAGAAAAGTTATAGCATCTGCCTCGGGCTTGAACAAAGCCACTGCAGGTTGGTGACTTCATATGCCTTTGAGAACATTATAGAGATATCACGCATGAAGGTTTCCCCACGATGTTTTTCTTCACTGAGCAAGGGAGGAGCTTTACTAAGTATTCATTCCTATAACAGAAACTAAAGAAGGTCACTGACAAAAATTGATTAAAAGGGATGTCTACGTAAAACGTGCTCAACCCTGATTTGATCTCAAACAAAGAGACCCGTTGCCATGACAACGATCAATTTGCAAACAAAGGTAGGCTCAGAGAAGTTTTTTACTCGCTCCACTCCATTGATGTTTATCCCAAATGAAGAAGTTTCTTTAAATATTTCTTTCGACAATTTGGTACGGATGTACGGATAGCGTGGATGTTCTAAATCTTTTCGCTCATTATCTGGGTTATTTGTGATGGAAAATTTTTTCTCAATTCCAGTTTAGAATTCGAATTCTTTCGGTAACTTTGTAAGGCTTGTTTTTAGTTACGTTACAAATGATTTGACACAATGAAGCTATGTTATTGTTATTTTTCAATTTTTTTATGGTAATTGAGTAGAAAACTGGTAAACGGGATAGCCCGTTTATGATGTGAAGTGGTCACTGCGGCCCATGGGTACCAACATCCAACCTCAAATAGAGAATAAATCCTGCCTGAGGTTGTATGCGGTTTGCTACTGATGACTAAGAATTTCGACTTAAATAAAGTGTTTCCGGCAACCAAACCTTCCCAGCGGAAACACCAGATATGGGGAACACGCTGCTTTACCATGGGTTAGAAGGCTGGTGGGATTGTCATACATTGTAACGTTCGACCTAAAAGGAGTGCTCATGCGTCTGTTCGACTGTTTGAGGATCTGTCTGCACTTTTTTTATGAATAAAAATAAATAAAAATAAAATTTTATAAATAAAATAATGATTCCAAATTCTATTCCTTTTTTTGTTATAAGTTGTGTAAATAGTTGTATAAATAAAGTAGATGGCGATATATCTAAGTATCCATAAATAAAATGACATACAATTTTAAGTAGGTACCTACCTATATCATATAACTCCTTTTTTATGAAAGGTGAAGTTTCAAAATTAATTATTTGTGAAAGTGTGAATTACAAATACAAAAAAATAATACAGAATGGCTTGTTTTCATGTCTCCTCTAAATGATTATTAAAATATAATAAGAGTTGATTTTTTTATTTTAAGATGGGGACATCTTCTGTTTACTATCATAGTTTGGAGTCTAATTAATTCGAGAACATGCTCAATTAAACCAAGAATTATGTGTTTAAGTAAAAAGAGGTTGTTAGCGAGTAATAAACATGAACCAGGAAAGCGGAAGCATTCTCGAGAAAGCACATCGTTATGAAGAAAGGGAAATACGGGTTGTTGCCATGAAAATATGAAATAGGGAAACGGGGAAGTTCATTGATTTATTCATTTATTTATTTCATTAATTAGAACGGCATGGGGAATTATACTTCGTTATAAGTTACAACACAAGTATACAATATAACAGGTACCTATAAAATAATAATATTAATAACAATGTTAAATGGTAATAAAAATTAAAAATTACATACAGTAACCATAAGTAATATAACATTATTTCTTATTAATGAAACACACATATATCACGCTTTCGTTGTGCTTGGCATAGTGACCAACAATTTTATCAAAAACCGTATAAATGACGTTACGAGAATCTCCGATATAAAACCTAAATCTCCGATAGAAAACCTAAACCTAAATTTTTATTTTCCAGTTCAAAATAATAATCATAAATCACGAAAACCGCGCGCACCTAATTAAATCATGATGAGAAGGAAATATGACAAAAATGTGTCCAAATATTAAGCATGCCTCAAACTGGGATGGAAAAGGTAAGAAATAGGAAAAATATGAAGCATCTGTCTTCAGCGTGTTATTACTCTGTGAAGAGGTTACAGGGATAGCTAGCAGATTGTGTGAGGACCCTCAAATATTTTGCGAAAGACATATTGTTCCACAGCTTATATTTCACAGAGGCAAATATTTTGTTTATTTTTTACCTGACGGAAAAGAAGAGAAAAAAGTTAGATTATGTAATTTAGTCTGTTCCTTTCATTTAATTAATGGTTCCCTCATATATATCTTCTCCACTACATATTATAATTTAACAATTGTAAATATATTGTGTAATCGGGTAGGTATGGAAATTTTCATGGCTGTAATTGAATATGGCGCCTACTAGAGGGTATAACGTCACAAACTAAAATTAAAAAAATACATATAGGGTATCGACTCAATGTGATCAATTAGCTGATGATATATGATGAAAACATAATATTATTATAGATTGTATCTAAATCTTATCTCTGTCTCACAGTTGTGCTTGAAATGAATGAGAATAATGTATTTAAAAAAGTTACAGCACAGACACGTTTTATAAACAGAACATCGAAAAATTGTATCTGAAGAACATATTATGTAAAATAACATTTGATTTGCTTGTTTTTTCTATGAAAAAAAAATACACCCCTCATATGAAAATAAGTAATAGTTGACTCTGGTATAATTCTATCACCTACATTTTTTAAATTTATTAACTGAATAATACATTTTCTCTGTTACATTTCCACTCTGTGGTTTAACGCTGCAATGTCACTAAACATTGTATGAATATGAAAATCTCAATAAAAGTTACTACTTCAAGAAAAGTTTCACAACAAAGACATCTTATTAAGCTCACTGTTGGAGAATGTCTTTCATTTCGGAATACTTTAGGAGCGAATTATCTTTTTATAGTCTCATATTATTCAATTTTGTTAACTTTATTGTAGCTGTATAAACTTCATTCTTGCTGGAAGGGAAATATCGTGTTTTTGTTTCGTTTCGCAGAAGTGTGATGATGAAGATATTTTATTTAAGGCGATATTTTATTCTCATTAATAGTTTTCATTCACTTAAAATGACAACAATTTGAGTTCTCGAATTTAATGCGAATGCTGCTTACGGCTTCTGTTTAAAAAAGTAATAGGTGATCCGACGTCACTATGCGCGGTACTTATTTTGATCGAAAAAGAAAACTTTTCTTCGTGGAACTGGCATGAAAGATGTGGATCATTGCCTAAATTCTTCTCGGTCTAGTCACTCTAATATCATAGGGATAGACTAGGTGGCTATAGCTATAAAGCTTCTATCCTGTCTTCCAGCTTTTTGTAGTTAACTGCTGGTCATAGGCCTTCCCTAATCGATGCCACTACACCTGGTCTTGGGCCTTGAATCCAGCGGTTTCCCGCTGTCTTCTTCAGATCGTCAGTCCAGCTGGTAGGACTGTGCTCCTTTTACCTAAACGTGGGGACTTTTCCCCCTTTGTCCTGCGATAAGGATATTATGTCAAAAATAATTTTTGACTTTAAAGCAAGGCGACTCCAATGCAAATTGCCCACAGTGTAGGAAGTCCCGTTGTTATTCATGGTAATGTTGAAACTTTGCGACAAATTTACCGAGCTCAAGCGGCTTATGGCAGATCTCTTGCGAACTGGCCACGGGTTAAGAGTACGAGATTCGGGAGCTTATATTTAATTAACGTAATACTGGAGCAAGTTTTACAAGAGTATCACTGTGGGAACCTTTGAAGTCTAATTTGTGATTCATTCTTTTAATCAAGAAACGCAGTTGAATTTTACCTTGTGACTACCATATACTGAGAGTTGCTGAGATACCTATATCAATACGCATGTACTCGCATGTCTCCATAGACATTAGGTACATTATTATTTATAAGTATATAAGTATTGTAGGACAACTCACACATGGCTTTCTGATCCCAAAGTAAGTTGTGAGCTTGTGTTATGGTGATCAGATAGCTGATAAACTATATAATATATTTTTAAATACATACTTATCTATACAGATAAATTTACACCCAGACACAGAACAAACACTTGTGCTCATCACACAAATATTTGTCCTGGGTGGGAATCGAACCCACGACCTCCGGCGTAGTAGTTAGGGTTGCTAACCATTAGACCAACAGGCCAGTCTATTAGTCTATCCATTATGTCTTTAGCTCATTAGTGACCCACTACAGGATAGGGTCTCCCCTCACAATGAGAAGGTACCCATATGCGTGCCTTTACGGGAAGGTTTCCGGTCGCGCATAATAATATGAGCATTGGAGTACCCAGAACTGAGTTCGGTGTAGTGTCGTTGTGAGGTTCACCAGGTGGCCATTTTGTGGAGCGGAGCATCGACCACGCAGAGCGCTTAATCCTCGGTAAGTACATCATTGGTCAGTTACGCTCGTATCCTTATATACCACCTCTTGCCGTGCACCGTTCCTTCTAGAGCGGCGTGTGACGGTCCGCCGATGCCGGTCTTTAAGCTACAATCAGTTGTAATAGAATCACAATAACTCCAGCATTGCCTCGAGCATGAAATTATACACTTTCGTATAATTATCGTATCGAGCTGTTATTAGTATGGGAAGATGTCAAGACAAACTGATATATGTCATACTAACGACTGACGTTTACTTTACGAATACGTTGACGACAGTATTGATGCTAAGTCACAGATGCCGCAAATCGCAGCCGCAAGCCGCGTGTTTACACTCACAGCTACTTAGCTAAGCACAGAATAATATCAGTGTAAAATGCATCCTTGCAACGCGGAGCAGAGATAAGCTGCGTTCTCGATGCAAATCCTATAGTTTACATATGTTACAAGTGCTAGGTTTTGCATGCACAAACTAAGATTTTGGATCCCGAAGACTCGTTTTTTATGATTTATTTTACATTTTGCTTCTGCGAAAATATCAGCAACCTAATAGAACACAGTACAGTTAACAGCAGTAAAATAGAACCAAATTATACTCGTATTTCCGAGGATATAATTCCTTGATTGGAAAGAGTTGCACCTGAATTTCACAGTTAAAGTTTTTCATAATTCGCAAATATTGGCAATTAAGTAATGTGTTATTGTTATACGTATTGAATTTTAGTTAATTTTTAACTCATTTTTTCTCGAAAGAAGACATTTATCATATTACATTTATTATTATTTATTTAATTAACTAGAACGACATTGTTTAAAGAAGTCATTTATTAATTACACACTAAGGACATAGGGAATCCTAGTGTTCTGATAAAACCTAAACCATTGATCTGCATTCTGGTCATTTTTAATAATAAATAAATAAATCGGCATTCTTGTCGCATTTGATTTATTTTTAAACGAAACAGTTCTTCGACTACAGTCACTCGCTATGACGTCATACCGAAGACTAATTCATTAAAAACAATTCTTCAATCATAATAGATACAACAAATCAGATTCGTTATGCAAGTTGCAATCACCTTTCAAAAGAACCGCTCCTAATAAAGAGGCGGCGCGGAGATAAATCGAATCAGTCGGCTCTAGAGACAAACATTTTACAATATTTTCCCGAGAAATATTCTGAATCCCACCCGTTTTCCGTACTACGAGAGGTACCAACCGACGGTGCAGTTTGAATTGTAAATTGATATCTGAAAAACTAACAAATGTGGAGTTACCGCGGTTTCGGTGTTCAGAATTCAAGTTTTAAAAGTGTTGACGTCAAAAACGGATCTGTGTACACTTTAAATAGTCAGTTCATAGATAACATGTTTTTATGACCTACATTTAAAAATAAAAATTGACAAATTGAATGAGTACTAACAAGTAAGTTTGTTAATACTCGTAGCTTGGCTTAAAGTAAATTCATTGAAAAATTTGGCAAACAATCTTAGCATGTCTTTTCTTTTTAATTTGCGATTTTAAAATAACGCAGAAACAAAATTATAAAGAAAAAAAAATTTCATTTAATGCTGAAACAGATTTTTGATTACTAGGTATACCTAATTTATTTTTTAAGTAATTTTAAACTTTTTTTCAATAAACAGTAGTGCCAAGTTAACAAACAGGTCAAAATTTTTGGAGGTTTCGCGTATAGTAATTCTGATCTCAATAATAAACCCGATGAAAAGCCAGAACGCTATAACTCCTAGAACATTCGATCCTCAATACGTTTTTATTGAATTTCTTGAACACGGAAACTTTTGCCAAGTTAATAATGAATCTAACTTTCATATTAATTACAAGAATCTAGAGAAATACTCAAGTTATCCTAGCATAGTTAATAAGTATGTATTAATTGTTTTAAAACAAAATATGTAAATACTTTGTTTTGTGCGGTGCCTATATCGTGTATGGAGAACTTTAAAGATTGAACAATGTAAGGGGTTTTAACTTGAAAGGATTTTTAGGAGGCTTGGAAGGCGAAGGTATAGCGAAAAGTAACTGAAAGAAGTCGTGGGTAGGATAAGATGGGAACTAACTGCGTGATTTTGGATTCGACATTGCGATTATTAGCATTAAATGTTGTTTCTTTTCTTACAGAGAAACTCAATTGTGTTTCAATTGAACTGTCGTCCAAATCATTAAGAAAATACATCTTGTGAGTTGTCACTTCTGCCGGCACTCCCGGAGTGCAACCCGTTGTTTTTTTGTTTTTAATTACGTCCTTTTTTTGGTGACGGGGGGGAAACCTTCAAAAGGTACCCGAGAGTCATGGGAGCGACTCCGTGTTATGTGAGATTTTTACCCACTAAAACCCCCTCGGTGGCCTTCCTCTACGCATGTGGGATCTCCAATTGAAGTCAATTTGCGAGGTTATAATTCGGGCCATAAGATTATCTGGTCCAAGATGCTTAATATTTATTGGCAAATAAACAAGCATTAATTTTAATAGCCACACAACACGTTTCCTTCGCCATTTAACATTCAACTACTTCCTCCCCAGAGATTAACGTTACGCTGAGCGGTTAACGTTAGTTAGAACAGCGGTACTCAAACTTAGCGGGCCTAACTTTATGTGTCAAATGAAGCAATGACGTTGTCGCACGACAAAATAAATTCGACGCAAGCTACTGATTTTGTCATCGCAGTTAGGTCAAGGGGTATCTATAAAATATAATATAATATGTTTGAGTTTGTAGCAACCCTTTTAAAGCCTACCGTTCGACACGGGTCTCTCTCCATAACAGGGGGAGGACTGGAGCATACTCCACCACGCTGCTCCAATGCGGATTGGCGGAGAAACGGGCTAGTGGCCAACCCTTGTTGAGTGTTTTCAAACTGCCCATAAGGCCTTCGACAAGGTTTAATGATTGCTATCGTAACGATAACAACCGACGGCTTAACTGCCATCTGAAGCAAGGAAAAGCGCTTTTTAAATTCATCAATAGTGGTCATCCATCCAGATACTGACCGAGCCCGACGTTGCTAAACTTGTTCGATCGCTTGCGATCTACTCAAGCAGCCGGGCCATGCGCGCTACTGTAGCCGGACTATGCGCGGTTCAAGACAAGTGGAGGGTTAAAAAGCACCAGGCTTTCATCTTTTATAAGAATAACTTAATTAACATAGGCCATGTTCAGTAGTAGGCAAAGAAAATAATATTATATCCAATAATTTGTATTAGTTTGAGGACCACTCACCTAAGCTGGAACTACCAACACGGCGCTGGCCGCTACCAAATTAGATAAGCGAGCACTTGGCAACTGGCGCCTCCTGAAATGCTCTTTACTAAAAATGAATAACTCAACCCTGGTCTAGAACTTTTAGCTCCTAATATGCTTTACTGTTTGTTTACTTGCAGTATTCCCTAAAGGCTACGTTGTACGGATTTATAATCCAACTGACTTACGAGGTCAGTAGCAAGAACTACAGTTGTTTTATTTAAGAACAGCAGGCAACAAAGTTCTCTGGGTAATGAAAAGAAAACTTTTTGTTTCCTATTAAAAGTAACAGAGTACAGAAGAGTAAACTAAGTTTTAACTGTTTCGATCTTTCAATCACCAAACTGAAGTATACAACAAAATCAATCGAAATTATTCTATTGCTAACATTTAAACATGTCATAGTGAATAAATTCAATGTTGTTACTTACACATCATGATTAGCTATATACGGAAAGACGTACAAAGAAACACGTACACGACTTCTTAAGACTCCCTTTCATATTCGCGCCACACAGAGGAACACAATAAAAATGGCGTCAAAACATTTTTATTTCCTTGTAAATATCCCTGGGGCGCTTAATATTCGTCTCATAAGAGACAAGAGAACGAGCCGTGGTATGTGTGATGCTACACAAATGTTCAAGATCTAGAGATATAGGATCATCCGTCAATAGTAAAATTTCCATTCGTATTTCTAGCGATCATAGTCCGGTCTTTACGATCGTGTATGCCACATCGGCAATATTCGTATAAAATTTTGTCTAATCTTACGAGGGTACGAAGGCATTTTTATCGGTTAGCATTGAATTCTTTAGGAAATAATTGAAGGAAGCACTCATTAAAGCCAGCAATGTCCTGGCGATTCCCTAGTTCTGTACGCATAGATGACCGTAGGTCCCTAACTATGTATTTATTTTTCCACCCTTAAAATTAATTTTCTTTTATTCCTTAAATCGAAGAGACAAAATGATTCCTTCTAGAGATTGTATATCCGTGTACATGTATGATGTACGTAGTACTCGTTGGAAGACAGAAAAAATGGGCACCAAAAATCGTAATGCAGCTGTGTTACCCTTATTAATAATTATATTGACGTACTACATTATTTATTATTGGAATAACAGTAATCGAAGGGCAACAAAAATATAGTGAAAAATATATAATGTAGTACCTACTGCGAAAGGTTGTATGTTTCCTTTTTACTAGAGATGGTCTTAGCGTTTGGCCGTAACCTCGTCGTAATTGCCACGGATTTCTAGAATCACTGATATACAAGCATATGAGAGATGTAAAGGAGCACGGTCGCTGTCCAGGCATTTCCAGGCTATCCAGAGCTAGGGTGTTTGACCTTTTCCGGCCAGGCAAGGTGCCTATGTGGCCTTTGTCAAACACCCATCTAATGCGCTTGTCTTTTAAATACTCATGAGACTGTAAAACTTGTGACCTACATAAATCTGAACGCAGAATAAAATTGAAATAATTAGTTTGGAAAGATTTTTTCTGAGAAATCAAAAAACAATAAACATATTGTTTATAGGTCGACCTGTGTGGCGCAGTGGTTAAGACCGGTGCACTGCGCGGAGGGTCCTGGGTTTGATTCCCAGCAGAGCAGAGATTTGAATGATGAGTTTAAATTTCTGTTTCTGGTCTGGGTGTGTGTGTTCTTGTCTTGTATGTGTCCATGGCACCCACGACACAGGAAATCCTAGTGTGGGGCTATGAGTGTGTAGCGTTATTTATTTTATTTATTTATATTGAACATACACCGGTTACATTGATCTATCCAAATAAAAAAGATAATTTCACGCTCCTACCAAATCGCGGATTTTTCGGGGATATATATTATGTACACAGATCAAGAAAATGGTTTACAGTATTGTACTACATTAATCTATTGTATAGCAGTGTCGTATAAATTATCGAATATAAAGGTATCGGTTATCAAAGTTATCGGCAAAAAAGAAGAAAGACAGAACATAACTGATAGTGTTTTTCAAAAGTCTCAATCAAAACGAAATTTTAATCTTGATTCTTTACTCTCGTTAGGAACATATTAACATTCCGCTACTTTACATTCTGTTGTACGTAAATATAACTTCAGAGAGTATTGTTTTTCTAAGTCCCCATCTAAATTCCTCATTTCCCATTTCGCTCGCGACTCCGTTACTCAAACAAGTCAAATCGTCAAACAGAGTTCGACAAACAAGTACGCCAAGTTTCCAAGAGCCCACCGACTCCCTGATTATGTATTCGACGCTGTAATGTGTTCGGTGTTTTTAAAGAAAAATAGCCCTGCTTGAGTAAATCGCAAGCGATCAAAAAATTATGCAACGTAGGGCGCTACAACCTGGATGGGTGACAACTAGTGGTGAATTTAATCTCGCGCTGCCTTGTTTCGGAGGGCACGTTAAGCCCGGTCCCGGTTGTTATCGATACGATAGCTGTCGTTAAAATTTGTCGGAGGCCCTACGGCGCGGCGTTTTAGTAGATCCGACACGGGTTAAATATTACTCCGTTTCTCTACCAATCCGCATTTGAGTAGCGGGCCATAAAATGGTTGCAGCCGAGTCAACCACAAATGTAATGTAACAAAAAGCAATTGCATGAAAAACGAAAGCATTTTTCTTTATTACGCAAACTTGCCAACAATCTATGCTAATGTTAACTATGATTCTTTATGACCATTCACACTCGTAGCCGTGCCGTGTTACTGAGCAAATCTCTCCAATCCTGTCCCATTATTCAAAGATTTCGTAAATCAAAGCCATGTTAAACATCAATCACGCAAATGGCAAATGCTTTAACGCTGTCACGAGGAACATCAGAACTCACTCGCGAGAGTAAAATTAGCAGTCTAACAAGGAGGTGAATGTGTAATCAGTTTGCGTAGAATCTTTGAAATGGAAACCTGCCTTCAATTTATTATGTAATTATATTAAATTTCAAAGTTGAATTTACTTTGTATTAAACAGAATGGAAGGATAACAATACATTTCTACCTTGACGTATCTAACATCATTGTTTCGGAAGGAAAATAATCGAATGAAAACCAAAATCAGAAAATAAACTCTGACGATACGACGTTTGTCAACAGTTTAGGAAGAACTATTGTAACGGAATAATTAATCTATCAATTGCTAATAATATCGTACAGTTTAACGTACATTATTATGAAGTTAATATTACGTTAAAAGGTCACGACACCACTTAGTTTCTATACTTAAGTTATTAAAATATTTTATTTAACGAAGCCAAATAATTACGTTTATTACATTATGAAATCGAATCTCTAATTAATCAGGACTTTCAAGTTACTGGTCCTATTTAATTTAAATTTTTTAGCTTCAAATAGTAACAGTAAAAACCAAAGTCTTTCTTTAGTTTCAAATAGTAAAAGTAAAGAAAGATTTCACGCTAGAATGTTCTGCTCATGCTTTGTAAAAAGGCAAATTCGAATCTAGTTCAAATCCGTTGAAATCGAACTAATCAGAGAGCAAGATATCAGGGTAATTTTCCAGTTCCATTGTATCAAAGGCTCCTCTAAAGTCCCGTAAAATTAGCATTACATTTCACAGTCAAACGTCCCACACAAATTCAGATTTGTAGGTAAATCAAATTAAACATCAATCACGCAAATTGGCGAACGATTTAACACTGTTGCGAGTAACATTGCGGAGCGTATTAGAGGTGGTCTCAAGCTCTGAGCTGATTCAAAGGTGCAGATCACATAACGGTATGAATCAAAACCAAACAGAACAGCTCACAGCTCAATTCAGGTTGTACATTCATTGTGTCATTTGAGTCATTGACTCATGGAGTTCATTTGGGTTATTCAGTGATATTTCACTTGCAAATCAAATGAAATGATCAGATTTACTTAAGTTGATATGTATTCGCTACTTTCTTTTTGATTTTTGTAAAATTTATCACGAAGCCTTTTTGGCACAAAAAAGGATATTTATAAACGACTTCAAAAAATAAAATTTTAAAGTTAATGCAATAACTGCGTTAAAATATTACGATTTTGAATTTGTGACCACTCAAATTACGGTAAATTATCAATTTAATAAAATTTTTTCAGTGTTCCATTTTTACTCCAATATTAAAACAATGTTAAACCTAATATTGGTTACGAATGCGGTTTCTCTGCAGTTCAGATGAGCTGGTGAGCTGAACTGCGATCTGATTCATGACTCTGACTCAGTTGTGACATAAAAACTGATCTACAGCTCAGGCGTTTAGTTTACGTTACCCATGACTAATCTGTACATAAAGACAAATGAGTATTCAGTACGAGAGGTTCTTCGAACGCTCTACTGTTTGCCGTAAAATCTAAATTTGAATAACAATAATTAACTTATACATGCATTGGGGACAGATTATTCCGTGAAGCCTTTGATTGACTTACGAATCAACACAAAATTGTTTATGCTTAAAATTTCATGAGAAATATACGAGTAACAGCAACGGGTAGATGTTTATTGAAGTAGGAACATGTTTTTATGATTTCATCTACTAATAAAACATTTGTAGCTTTTCAGGTTTTAAGGTAAAAAATAAGAAACAGTCCTTTCATTGGACCATACGAAAATTACAAGCTCATAATAACCACACTATCGGGGTGACCTCAATATATTAAAGATATAAGGAATTCAAAACCAAATAATAATTTCAAGAAGTACTAAATGAACAAATAGATGGATGAGACAACACATTACAAATTATTTTTCCTTATTAGAATCGAATCGTAATTTAATAAACGATAAAACTCTCTTCAGTGCACGCTCGCTATAGCTCATAAAAGAGAAACATGTAGGGGTAGATGATATCTAAACAATAGCCCAGTTGGACTCGGAAAAAATATTCGCTTGACCGATCACCCCCGGGGCGACTCAGCCGGTAAATAACAATGCAAATTGAAGGCTTCTGAACAATAGAGGGTTAAGTTTTGTTTACACTGCTCCGAGTTTACCTGCGACCTGCTCGGGCTATAATTCGACCTCGAATCGAGGGGTCCGGGTTCGAATCCCAGTGGCACGCATGACTTTGTAAAAAAGTTATGTGCGCTTTATAAAAATTAAATATCACCTGCTGTTACGGTGAAGGAAAACATCGTGAGGAAACCTGCATGCCTGAGAGTTCAGAAAAAAAAAAGTTCTCAAAGGCATGTGAAGTCCACCAACCCGCACTAGGCCAGCGTGGTGGACTAAGGCCTACATCCTTCTCATTGTGAGAGGAGACCCGACCCTGTAGTGGGTCATTAATGGGTTACTGACATTTCAGTGTACGGAGTATGTAATACGGAGTTTGGAGCTCGTAAGCAAACCTCGGATGTTCGTTTGGAATCATCCGATATGGGTTGCCCACTAGCCCGTTTATCAATCTGCATTGGAGCAGCGTGGTGGAGTATGCCTCCCACTGCTGTGGGGAGAGGCTTGTGCCGAACACATATCCATAAAAAAGACAGCAAAGCGGTTGCTGTAGATGGCCTGAAGTTACGGTCTTCTCGGTCAATTCAAGACCTAGGACTGCCCGTCTAGACTACAAGCCCGTGAACTAAATTTACCTGTGAAATGAACCAACGTGAATAACGCTTAGAAGGCTGTTACTATATCAGAAAATAACTCTGACACTATGCGGTCATTTCTGAGCGGTACACCTGGTACCATGATGAGAGATAAGGGTTGCGACCCTTGGCTTTTGAGCCCTCCCTTGGAAATATGTACGGAGTTCATAGATATAGTATCTGTATATGTATACAAGAGGAATTACATAAATGTACGGCACTTATTGTACGGCATTTGTGACCTATAGGTCATTTATTACTTACGGCATTTGTGTAGTTCATTTTGTATACATATACAGATACTTTATCCATGAACGCCGTACATATTTCCAAGGGAGGGCTCGAAAACCAAGTTGGTTCATTTCACAGGTAAATTTTGTCTAGTCTGACTGATAAAAAAAAAGACATCAACATCTGTGATGTTGAAAATAACAATTGTCATTATTGTAATGGCCGTAAAATAGCAGATTCACAAGAATTCTAGTATGGAGAATGCGAGAATAGTGCGAGCCTCTGGGTAAAAATGTAATTATGTATGTACATATGTCATTGTGGATTCGAGTGTTTTCTTATAGTAATTGTGTCTATCTCTGGCAACTATAATACCCCAGCCAAAATACACATCGTGAAGAACCATGTTGCTTCATAACTGGTTAAAAGGCTGTTAGTAAAGTACCTCCTTTCATGAACTACTGTGGCTCCAACACCAAAATTATTTGAGTATGTGTAGGAATGTGTGTCCAATACATATTTTATAGGAGAAGTGAATACTCGTATTAGCATAAAAACCTTTTCAAGTATAAACACGCGCTTAGAAACAAGAAAAAGAATCACAGAGTTGATAAAGATACTACGTAACATTGAGGTGGTCGGCGTGCCTCAAAATGTAAATAAAGGGAAAAATAGATGAGGGACTGATCGGATTTCCATAGTAAGCGTAGCCGTTACCATGTACTGGATACAGCCTTGAATAGAAAATTTACTTGAAATGTCTCATTTGCCGTTGAAAGGGACAAGCTTGAAAGGGACTTAGTTATGTACCTCTTTCTAGTGGGTAGTTAGTGTTAGGCAAACATGGCATGAACTTGACGAAAAAAAAAAAAGTATAGTACACTAGCGACCCAGCAAACTTCGCTGTTCCCAATAAAGAATTTTCATATTAAAATAAGTTTCGTGTTATTGTTAAAGAAGAACAAATAAACACTTCAATATTCCTCGCATTCTTTTAAAATTTTCTCATCGTTTAATCCTAAACTTACACGAACAATGAACATTTCGAAACCAAAACAAGCCAACCAAAACAGGTCCAGCTGTTTTTAAGTTTTAACAAGACTAACAAACAGCGATTAATTTTTGGAAGGAGGAATCTATTGTACAACATAAATCTGGTTCGCAATACAGGATTAAATAAAGAAACTGTTCAATTTCAACAACCTTTATTGAACGCTGTGCGGCAGGAACAAATTTGCCACCTATAGCGGGAAGCGGGCTCAAAATTGAAACGTAAATAACATTTAGTGACACTCGTAAATATTCAGCTCAGAAGATCAATGGGCCGCGAACGAAAGCGGAATTTATATGTTGTTAAATATACGAAAATTGCGATTTTTTAAAATCAGATTCTTACTCACTATCTTCTGCATTGCACAAATAGAATATTGGCACAAGGTACAATGCTATTCAGATATTCCATCAATTCGATTCTTGGCGGATCAAAACCAAAAAAATAAATTAAATATAATTTCCTTATATCTCATACGAGTACGTAACAATTTGGTGTCAATACAATCTTTTAAATAACATAAAATAACTAAGTTCTTCTTAACAATTTCGTATCGATGTTACATGCTCAACATACCGAGCGCCAGAAGCTGGCACCGGAATTGTGCGGAGAATAAATGCGGCTACTTAAAGGGACAATGTTGTTTCTTGGGCGCAGTGCCAAGTGCTTGTGCGTACCGACAATTATTTTACAGTTGCACTTCACACGTACATCGAACAAAGAAGATTTATTTTAATTTAATTATTTTGTATGAAAAGGTCGTAGGTACTCACCCTAGTAATAAGCCAAATTGTCAATTTAAAAGAAAAAATGATTCTAGAGCTACATATTCAAAATAATTGCTCTCTTACTGACGAGACTTATATCATACGTAGGTACATAAGGAAAACCACACACACACACATGTAGGTACAGCAATCGACTTTGAAGGGTTCGCTTACTGTTTTTATGGAAGAAAGGAAAAGTAAAATGAGAATAATTACATTTATAAATAAAACCTGAACTGAATCTGACAATTTGGAATTAATGTAACCTAGGAGCTGTTTATCATACCTGTTGATAACAGCCTAAGCCTTAGACTGTTGCAAATCATATCATAAAGAAGTCATAACTCCGTATCCGTGGTACAATTGTTACTTCATAAAAGACGTTACATCAGTGGAATAGCCGTAGCCGCCCCAATTCAAGATATATGAGGTGCCCGCTTAAGTATTCTATTTCCGACGCAGTGTTCCCAAGATATGTAGTTCCCCTGAATTATTACTAAATGAATTCTCTCTTTGTGAGAACAGTATTAGAGAGGATCTCGGTGGGAATGGTGGGAATCTAAGCTGATCACTTCGTTTGTTGGATTACGTATTTATCACGAAGGGAGATGGAACTGGAGAGGAAACCGACCTTGGTACCTATTAGTGGGTGTAACTGTTTGGATAGCAGTCTGCTAATATCAACTAAAGAGTAAGAAAGCGTAAGGAAGTTAGATATGTATAAAATGCTACGAATAATTGCCGGGAGCGTAACTATGCTGTTCCATAGCGGATTAGACCATCCCAATGTCGGACTTTTTAAAACCGCACATAAGGCTTTCGAAAATGTTTAGTGATTGCTATGTATTGATAACTTCTGGAACTGACGCTTTGACGTGTCTGCTAATCACGACGTTGTGAATGTAAATCGTCACTAGCGATCAGCCGTCCAGGTACTGAGAGCACCTAAAATTGTTAATTTATTTCATCCACTAGCGGTATACTATTATCTACCTGGGTATAACTTCAGATAAAATTCTATGCCATTTCGGGCTCGATATGCCTACAGCATGACACCCTTTACTTTTTACTTAAAAAAAAACAGTGAAATTCCCGATTGGAATGAAGTAGGTACGTGTAAAAACGGATGGCATATCAAAACAGGTGAGAGAACAAAATGGAGCGACCGCTAAGCCGGCAATTACTCTGTAGTTAATTGATGAGCGCAGCCTTTCAATATGCATGATGACGACTGCTAGGGCTGCCAACACGTTCAGTGAGGTGAGCATGAACCATCGACCACATAACCTCATAAACACCGCATGTCATAGCTTCTACAAAGAAACAAGTCAGTTAAAGTATGGAGGTAAGGCGAAGAGAGAGCATCGTGATTGGTCAGGTCAAAAACGCGATATCCCATTTGTTTCGAACTAGTGATGGCGTGTAGTAACTAATGGAAGGTGAGCGCTAAACGAATTTTATTACAGCCATGACACTATTGAGCAAATTTAGTAACAGCCATGGTCCTACTGATATATTTGAATTAGTTCCAATAGTAGGAGATGGGCACGGTTCAAGAAAGTGGTCGGTACTAGGATTGATTCATGTGGTGTCTACAACGGTTGGTTGTGAAGTACATACATATGTAGTTACCTACCTAGAGCGACCATAAAAAATAGTACCTAAAGTATAATAAATATTATTTCATAATTATCTGCTTCTTTTCATTTCTAAATTCCACCCGTTTCTGAGCCTCTGAATCCGCCGGTATCCCGCGGTCTTCTTCAGGTCGTCAGGTCGGAGGGCTTAATTATGTTCCTCTTGCGTAAACGTGGTCACCATTCGAGGACCTTTCGTTCCCATCGGTTGACAGTCTTGACGTCGGTTTGTCTGTAACCCATTAATGACCCACTGCAGAGAGACCCGACGTCTCCTCTCACAATAAGAAGAATGTAGGCCTTAATCCACTATGCTGGCCTAGTGCGTGTTTGTGGACTTCACATGCCTTTGAGAACATTTTTTTTGTGAACTCTCAGGCATGAAGGTTTCCTCACGATGTTTTCCTTCACCGTTACAGAAAGTGGTACATATTACATTTTATAAACCGCACAATGACATTTCGTTTTTTAAGAAATTTATTGGTGCGTGCCACTGGGATACGAACCCGGACCCCTCAATTAAGAGGCTGAATTCTTAGTCTTTACCTATCACCACATGCACGTTTTAATTATTTTAACGGACGACGGTTTAATTATTTTTAATTATTTTTTAAGTTTTATCTGGCCAGCCCTAGATCCCTGATGACGTGGGCACACCGACCGTAAGCAAGAAGAGCTATCCAAACCGCGACGACCAATTAGTTGGCGCGTTTATTGTCAACGACTTCGTGCAGTTTTCCAGTTAAATTGATTTATTCCCTTTTGATTGCATTATTTAATTATTTCTTTTATTTTTTCTGATTAATAAGAGGGTGTTATGAACTTGATGCGGCTATCTTTCTGTCCTGAGTATCCGTTCATTATATTCCTGTGATCGTTCAAATGGGTGTATTTTTGTAGGGGTTTTATAAATAAAAAATGAAGCAGACGCAGACGGGCCTGTGTGGTGGAGCCTTTGAAGGATTATGGATAAGCATTAATTTATCATTCAAAATATGGATATTAGTATTCCAGGAAAATAAGAGCGAATTCCAGTCGGATATTAAAGGCGTGATAACTAATTTAGGAAACACACGTCCCACTAATGGAACACTCGTCACTCGCGCGATCCTTTACATAGCAGTTAATCACTCTGATAGACAACACTCCCTGGTGTGACGTCAAAGGAATTTGAAGGCAGATGCGTGAGTTGAATTGGATTTTAAACGTTATTTGGTTTCTGCGGATATGCATAACATACCTATTTATGTATATTTCTATTACGCCTTGTTAGGACAAGGCGTAAGTGGACTGCGATGACAACATCGATCAGTCGCGTCAATTTTGTCGTACGATAACGTCGTTGTATACATTTTTTAAATTATGCGTCATACTTATAATCCCACACTAGGATTCCCTGTGTCGTGGGTGCCATTGATACAAATAAGACAAGAACGCAACACACCCAGACTAGAAGTTCAAATTCGTCATTCAAATCTCTGCTCTGCTGGGAATCGATCGCCACTCAGGTCGTCAGTCGCAAGTGAGTGTGTACTGCCAATTAGGACAGCTTCAAATAAAGACTTGTGTTTGAATTTGGTCGCGTTGGTTGGTCGTTCTGTTGTGTCGGTGTGCGATAGCCAATTAGCCGAGAAGGCCTTACGCGATCACCGTTAAATGATTGTAAGAGAATGCTACATGCAATTTTTCTCTCGTATTCTTTTACATTTCTATTGTAAGTGTAATGGATCACTTGTCATTCTCAAAGCGTAGCAAAGATCGCTCACGAACAGAAAGTCGTTAGTGATTTTTTAGTTAAAGAATATCCAATAATGAAGCTTAATTTTTATATTATAGGAAACGGTCGAAGCTTACTATGCTAACATACAGTAAAAACTTCTGAATCCCAGAAACCAACATTTGAAAGATAGGTATATTTTTTAGGTCAGAAGACTCCCCATTCGAACGTTATAAGTATGTACATATGTACCCCAAGCTATATTATGTACCCGAAGTAAACAATCAGGGGTACAAAATAAAGGCGTATATCACATAAATACAATCTGTAAATAGGATGAATCTTGTCTATTACTCACACATAAGAGCTCGTTAATCACGGACTTGCCGACAGCTTCCCCTTGAGACGTCAAAGGGTTCTTAAGGAAATTTGTATTTCAACATCAGTATATTATAATATTTGTGCAATAAATTTTTTGAAAAACAAGATTTTGTAAATCTGAATCCAAATTTCAGATTTCCAGAGAGATACAAAATCTTTATACACCTCTGTAAATCTGAAATTTTTATTTCAGCACGTCGGTATATTATTATCTTTGTGCAATCGATTTTTAAGATACAAAGATTTTTCGAACGAAATGATAAATTAGCTAGTGTCCTGCCGACCGTTGACACGGAATAAAATAAAACGCGCGAATTCTTATTTCAAACTCTGTGAGCTTATTGGTCAGTCGTCGATGGGATAGTCGGCTTTCGACCTTTAACTGCGAAATTAAATATACACTTCACTTTTCTCATAAAAATAAAAATATATTTTATAATTGTACCAATTTAGCTTCTTAATTTTCATACAGATAAAAATAACACAGGTAAACTACCAAAGTACAATTTCTGCAGTAATAAAATTTAATTAGCAGACTTTATAAATGTTATTGTCGACAACGAAGTTGTTTTAGAAAGCAACTTCAAACCACACACGTAAGTAATAACAGGAAAGACATCCGAGGCTCCTTTGGGACTGCTTCTGAGTGCACTTACACTTGCGGCCGAAAGAAAGAATAAAATTAACTGTGAAATTTTAAAGTAGGCACATCAGTATATACATAACGTTATTGCAAAGATTTTATTGATTTTGATTAAGATGTGGTTGTCATGGACAGTAGCTTATAAATAAATATATATACCTAATATTTTAATAAAGAAAACTTTAATAATATAAATAAAATTTAGTTATAATTCCTTACAACTAAAGGTTTCAAAAGATGTAAAAAATTAACAACAATACTTTAATCGGATCAAAGCGGTGGCAACTATCAAAATCAATAGCAAGTGCCGTTTGCGTAAGCTAAAATTATATAAATTTAATTCCCTTCTATCATAAGACAGATAGTCAGGACACCTCCATTCAAAGAGTTGCATAAACTTTGTAGCGTTTTCTGGTCGGTGGGACGACAAAAGTTGTGTCGTATTGCTACCTTTTGTCGATAATTAGGACAAGGTCTTAATCGAACGCTAACAAATTGAACTATTGCAGATAAACAAAATATATCAATATCATTCAAATAAGACGCTCTAAGCCATTTTACTATTTAGAATGTCTTTCAGTATACAGTACGGTCGGTAAATGGTATCTATGTAACTCGACTAACCACAGATGTTTTCCTTCTATAAACCGGTCGCTTTACCTTTTAAAATCTTGCAGACCTTTTCAAAATCTAAAAGATCCTCTCCTTTCGACTTCTTTTGCGTTGCTTAAACGAATACTGTATAAAAAGTCGATTAAAATCGTCGTTCGTTTGACTCGGTTTGAATACCGCGGCCTAACGGGTTTCAAACAAAATTACCTTTGAGTTTGGAAATGTTTTGAATTTTGCGCAGGGGGAAAATTCTGCGGTGCGTTTAGTTGAAAAATGTTCAATATGTTACGGCTTTTGATTCGCGTATAACGCAACTGTTGATGCTATTTTCTATGTTATTTCGTTGATTGTTACATTTTGTTGTTAGCGTGTTTCCTGTTTCTTTCTTTGCTTTCTAGTGCCTAGTATGGTTACGTAACCATGAATATCATAGAATACTTGCCTAACTATGGGTATCATCTTCATAATTCGCCGTAAAACGGCATGCTATTTCAATCATGATGGGGACGCGGACGTGTGCTTACCGGAGATTATTACGAGTGTATTTGTATGCCAATTTAGTTCTCATGAGTAGCAATGCACCCTTGTTTGTATGACTTCAGCTATCACTCTTATCGATAATTAGGGAGTGTTTGACATTACTATAACATAACATTTGAAGTAAAACGTATATTATATATCCATGACATTAATTAATTTTTGAGCCTTAATTTTTACTACGCATTTACAGTAAAACTCTCTAAAAAGTGTGTAGGTTGTAGCAACTTACGAAGTTAACTATTTTAATGTTTGGGTGATGAAACACCCTTAAATTACTAGCAAGGCGGAAGTAAATAAACTTATTTTGTTATCTTCGTACCTTCATCAATCATCCCATCGCTTCGCATCAGTTGTAAGGTTATCCTATTTTGCGTGTGCGTACTACAAATATTGATGTGCTCCAACAACAAATTATAGATAACGACATCAAGAGGTATATAAATAAACCATTATTAAATAAATTATATATAAGTATATAAATATTATTACAATAAATATTATTAGAATAAATATTATTAGAATAAATATTACTATTCTAAGTCAGTAAATCTTACCAATAAGATCAATATCACTGTATAAAAAAATATAAGTAGGAAACTTATTCCATAAAAGATTTTTTTCAAAACTATAAGCTCGCGATTTTTTGAAGTAACTACTTATAAGATAGTAACTACTATAGTCTTATTATAATGTGATAATCCATGACCGGTAATGATTCAATAAAATAAGGGAGTTCGCACGTTCGTTTGCTACTTTATACTTATATAAAAAAAAACAATTTCACGTCTATTGGTTTTTAAAAGTAGAGAAACATCTAATAACCGATTCCGTCGCTTGTAAAAAATACCTTAACTTCAAACACAAACCAGCTAATTGAATCACTCAGTAACGAAATAAAAAAAGCCTTCTCCGGAAAGACTAGTGGCAATATTGTCCTTATTTAGAAGAGGAAAAGGGAACGGAAACAATTTCGAGCCCACCAATCACAAACCAACCTTATGTCGAACGACGTAAGGTAAGAAATCAGATGAGTGAGAATTTACTATCAGTTTTCGTCAAAGGTAAGTAGTTGGTACGAAAGAGGAAGAAAGGAACCTCTCAGACTGAAGAGAAAATTGGCCTGTTTTATTTTATTTGTTCCAACCACCTGTCAGGTTGCCGTGAAGTAATAAGTGCCTTGAGTTGAAATTTTATAAAATTACTACATTTTGTCAGATTTTTAAAAATGTTTTTCTAGGAAGGCAAGTGTAACGTGTAATGCGGAAAAAGGAGTTTTAATATGCCACAAGTAACTAATGGGTGAGCAGAAGGCATCTCGATTGTCGCTTCTCTAAGTAAAAAAATATGTTATTTATCTGTGGAATTTTTTTAATTTCCCAAATGAATACAATACACCATAATTTTATTCGCTACGGTAGACATTATTCTGTTTTATCATTTTTAAAATATTTACGATATACTGTTAATTTCCCTTTAATATTTATTGGACAGCTTTCAGTTTGGAAACGTTAACATGCAATTATTTATTAATAATACAACATGATTGTTTATTTTCCGGGAATTTTATGTTCCCGTGTGCCTTGCGGGTGTTCCCATTGTTTGGTTATCCGAGTTTATGGATAAGGTTATTAATTGATTGGTATATAACGTGGAATAGTGATTTTACTTTCATGGATTGTTGTGTAAATATTATGGGGAAAACTGACGGGAAAATTCACAACAAATACTTAATCGAACACAAATATTTTAGACATAAATGAAGGATTATTTTTCTGTAATAAATGCTTTCTTGAGGATCCACATTTTTATTACGTAGTACTGAAATTCCTAATTCTTAAAGGATATTTGAGTTTCCTAATCTGTCTCAAGTAAAGTCCTATCTGAGATCGTACCTTTTCAACCTAAAGACGTGGATGTGGGTATTGTGGGTGTCTATGGGCGGCAGTGGCTACATAACATGCCGTTTGGTTTACTATAAAAAAAGATTTTGAGAACTATGAAAGTGCTCATTGCTATAAAAATAAAATGATTTTGTCCATAGCCATCGAGGCTAGAACATGGCATAAATTTCCTAGAAATAGGCACTGTTAACAGTGGAGCACGCTCTCCGCCACGTTTGTCACATTAACTGCCGCAATGTCATTTGCATCCACTAACTTTTGGCGTGCCAAGTGCCAAAAACGGTTGTATGAGGTCGATACAGTGTTTTGCGAATATGTCACACAATTTCGTTGGCGAATATTGCAGAATTCATTGTATAAAATAGTCAAGCTTATACTTAAATTATTTATTCAGAAGTTGTTTACATAGCTGTAATCTTTTTGATGCCGGTTTGCCAGCATTCCCATAGGAGCGAGGGAGAAAGCGAAAGGTGATGGTTTCTTTAGTGGGAAGACATCTTGAACATAATGCACAGATTTAATGTACTTGATACCAAATAAGTAGACTGTAGGACTGATCAATTTCAAAAGTTCATACCGGCAAATATCGATATTTTTTTATCCCAATAGCCAATACCCTTCATGTATTAACAACGGAAGAGAAATAAATATAGAACAATTAACAAGATGGAAGGATTTAAAAATTAAAGTGGAGTCCTTTGTAAAATAACATAAATAGTGTGGAAATTCATTCTGGAGTATACTCGCCGCCACGTTTGTCACATTTACTGCCGCATCCACTAACTTTTGGCGTGCCAAGTGCCAAAAGCGGTTGTAGCTCGTTGATACACTTTAAATGATTGGATGTTTCAGCGTTCATAAACTGTTACTTAATGGTAAAAACTACGGAATTAAGGGGATTTTGAACGAGTTATTAGATATTTTTTTTTGGATTCCACTCAAATCTCAAACCAAAATCTTAGTCGTGAAGTTTAGGACGAGTACGTTCTACTGTACATTTCATGCTTATAACCTACAAAAAAAAGGCCAATAAATATAACATGTCACTAATTTGAAACAGTAAAAGAATTTTTAACACTTTTGAAAATCAACAAAGTTACAAAAAGTTGGATTATTTTCAATAGATAAATATAAGTAGTCCTTTTAACTTGTATAAACGCCAACATGAATAATATTTTCTTAAAGAAAAGGCCTCCATCTGTTTTGCCATTGTTTTTTATACTTTTAATTGTAGATTGTATCTCCTAAAATTTCCGTTCAAATACAACGAACCTCTAAATCACAGCACACGCAATTAACCGGTATTCAAATTGCCATAAAATGTTCATGTTATACATCGTTTACGTGTAAATCATTTGAATTTCATTTCAACGAGTAATAAACGCGGATTGATGGAGGATTAATATTAAAACTAATTCGATATGCGCATCTCGAAGCGACTATATCCTTCTACAAAATGGCCGCCATAAAAGATGGACATAAACAAAATTCTTGTATGTACGATTACACACTGGCGTTGTGTTTGGGAAATATACGAGTACGTCGACTCTACGGGATGTGTTCACCGTTCACTGTTCACATAATTTCCAAAAAGAAGTTCTTGCAGAAAAACTCAGCTCCATTTAAAATATTTTGAAACATTAATTTTATTACACTTGACGTGAAATATTGATCACGTGATAAGCCGGGTTCGTACAAATTTTATGAAGATTTTGTCCTTTTGACACTTTAATAAAAGTATCGCAATTAATTTCGAAGGAATTTTCAAAAATTCGCTTAGTCGCGCTACTTACGAGTATTTTATTATGTTATTTTCGCTTCACGTCGGTTTCCAGACCCATGACTGTGTATCTGGACATTACTCGAGAAAAACAAAGAAAAAAGATCACTGAAAATCACCCCTGAAAGACACCCGTCAAGATATTTTCAAGATATTTTATAAGAAAGAACTGAAAGAGTCGTTCGTTGGTTTCAACACCCATGTGTATCAATTTCATCCACTCATAAAACACACGATCCGAATTCATCTCGGGGTGAAATCGCATAAAGTGTATTATCAAGGCTAAATCCCACCCTCAGTGGCATGATGTTAAGTGACTTTATGGACTATAAACTTTCTTTTGAATAGCTACGTGAACCGTGCATTGGGTTAATTTCAAACGAGTGATGGTGATAAAATTATTTTATTATCTCCGAGACGTTCGTATAAATTCTTCAATGATAGAAGATTGGAAATAGTCGGTGTAAGACAATAATAAGTATAGTAAGAAAAGTTTAATATTTTCAGTAACCCATTAATGACCCACTACAGGGTCGGGTCTCCTCTCACAATGAGAGGGATATAGGCCTGAGTCCACCACGCTGGCCTAATGCGGGTTGGTGGACTTCACATGCCTTTGAGAACATTTTTTTGAATTCTCAGGCATGCGGGTTTCCTCACGATGTTTTCCTTTACCGTAACAGCAGGTGATATTTAATTTTATAAGGCGCACATAACTTTTTTAAAAAGTCATTGGTGCGTGCCACTGGGATTCGAACCCGAACCCCTCGATTAAGAGGTCGAATTCTTAGCCACTGGGCTGTCACCGCTCATTTGATATTAATGCAATGTAAAAATAACTGGTTTCACGTGACGTTAAGTGGGTACTGCAGCCCAGATATATCTGCGCCAGTGTTTGGGATTGTTACTGATAGCAATTATTTTCAACAAAATAGATGCTAGAACCCAACGGCTAAAAAAAGCTTCATTTTTATACGTCTCATTTTCAATACAAAAGAAATATAGCGTTTTATGGAAATGTTAAAAAGTATACCTAACTTACTCACTTAAAATGCTAACTAATATTATTTTACTAACATAAGATGAGATATAGTTGTCTAAGAGTAAAAGCAGGAAAAATATAAATAATTGTTTATTTGTAACTTACACATTGTGGAATGAATAAAAATTAAATAATAATAATAAAAAAAACAATATATAATTATTTACAAAATAAATGTGCCATCCAATAGCTCCGCTAAAATTAAATTAAGAGGGATTGTTTAATATTTAAAAGGGTTTCGTTGTTAAGGCCAAACGATTCTCTTAACATCGTCACTATGTTCACCCACAATTTTCTCGTAAATTGAAGGCGGAGGTCGCACGTAGATAAAGAGCTACGATAATGCTACGACCGTAGCGCGTAGCAAAGAATCGAATCTTTCCCATTTGCCCCAACACAATTTGTCCCTTTGTAATAATTATAGTATTATTTTCATTTAGCAAAACAATGTTCATATAATATATGATTTTTTGTTAACTAAATCTGATAATAATTAAAGCGTGACATCGATTTAATTAAATTAACCGTCGTTTTGGTTATTTTAATCCAATAACTTTTATCCTTACTTTTTGATTAACAAAGCAATTATTTCTTAATGTAAGGGAAATATTGCGAAGCACATTTTAAATTACGTTCCTTCAAAAATAGTAGTTATGCTAAACGTTAAGCCGTTAAAGTCGCTAGTTTAAAATAAAATATTTTAAAATAATCTATGAATTTCCATTAAAAATTATATTATCATTAATCCTTGTGTTATCCGCCAATCGTAAGGTCACGACTCGCATTCGGACGAATCAGTAGAACGAATGGGAATGATGCAAAGAATTTAGTTTGAACAGAGAAAAGTTTTAAATTAATCAGGTTGTGTTGGCTCCGGACCGACTGCGGTTCCCAAAGTTAAGAGCACCGAAACGAACTCGTGTCTCGATTGCACGAAACTTGTTGTGGACATTGCTGAATTTATGTTTAAATCAATTGGAACGGTTATGTGGGTTGGAAATTCAATTACTGGGAAATTTGTTCTTTCTTGAGTATTCGTTGTTCTTTTTAATAGCATTGGAAGTTGCATGTTAAAGTTCTCGAATTTGAAATGTATAAAGCATGCACCATTAAATTACTTTGAACTACCTTTATTAGGTAATTTTTAAAATCCAAATTACTCTAAAGAAAGCTGTTTATCTGAACAGTAGTTAGAACTAGCCCTGTTTGTTATTTTTTTATATTATAAAAAAGAAGGTAGATCCGCAAATGACGTGTTCAAGGTGTGTTGTGGAAACAAACCTGCGTCGGTTTCGTCTTAACTTGTTGGACATTAGTAAATTTATGTTCATTGGTATTTGCTACGTAGGTAATAGTAACGTAAAATTGTTGTTATCCAAGTAGTTTGGAATATGGGTTCAGATCCCAGTGAGCCAGTGACCACATCAATGACTTTTCCAAGTTAATTCTACATAATGTTTAAAGGCATGTGAAATGTCGGAATGGTCTTTATGTCTTTTGCCCTAAAGTTTCCGAGATATCGGCCAAAAACGTTTTTTCAAGATGGCGCTTGAAGCTCCACCTGGATCTGTCAGCATTTTGTGATTTTATGCTCAGTAAGTGATCCTAAACCTTTTAAAAAAAATGAATCGGAAATTTAGTGCAAAGTTGACCAAAAATAAACGTCTATTTTTACTGGCCTAATATTAATACATTCCTTGCTTTTTAAGGAAATTATTTTTTAAGTAGTTGAATAACAAAATAATGCTGCCGATATTTAAAAAGGTGGAGTGGAAACAAGCTTAGAACTTGTTATGGACATCGCAGAATTTATGTTGAAACTTTTAGGTCACTGTCTTCAGCGCTGTTCGCTGGAGTGGAATTTGTTAGGGCATAACTCTTTAATGCACGGAAGATTTTATCATGAGTCAATTGAATTAGAAAGAAAGGATAAACTACTTGTATTCTACAGTCTTTCTTTATTTTTAGTCCTTCCCATTACACTGCTGGACATGGATCCCCTATTCCCCCGACCGAGTCTGGATGGTCCCCTCATTATTTTACAGTCTTTCTTTTCTTACAGTCTTTTTAGTCCTTCGCATTACACTGCTGGACATGGATCCCCTATTCCCCCGATCGAGTCTGGATGGTCCCTTCATCGAATTCGCCATTGCCACTTCCTGGACTCGCCCGGTCCTGGACTCTTTGAAGCCTATTCTACCTCGAGCATGAACTATTATAATAGTAAAAAGGATTTTATCTCTTACTGCATAGCTAAAAGAATATAAGTGTAAGCAACCACTTACAATCTAAAACAAAGATAAGATGTGCTCTTTGAATATAAAGATAATAAAACGGCCATATTCAAAAAATAAACAACCGATAAAACTTCAAACAATACAAATCTTTTCAATATCCTTTAACCACCGAAGAGCAATAAAGGAGCTATTTGAGAAACCCGAGCACGCGATTTGCCACTTCCTGAGGTAGACAAAGGACGATTGTCAGAGACGATGTGACTCACATACGACTGGGAATAATGTCTTATATCCAAGAATCAGAGAACCATTATAGTTGAGGGGCCGGCAGGCGTTTTTCGAGAAGTATTTGAGGCATCATAAAATAATGTTGAATCGATTTTCGTAATTTGCGAACACCAAAGACAGATATGGTTGGCGGGTAATGGAATTTAGCTAAGCCCTAAATGATGAAAGACAATAAATAAAAGATGAACAATTTTTTTGAGGTTGGTTCAATACTCTCACTCGTCATCCAGGTCTACATTTTCGGTGTTAGGATATTACAAATAAAACAAAATTTGAAAGGCAAAGACAATACGTGCATTTGCACAAATAGGTTAGGTATAAGGTTTTTACAAATTATTTCATGAATTTATTGGAACGAAGTTCCTTATCGCGCGTTGTGAAAGGGGGCTAGACGGAAAAAATTGTTACGAAAAGTTGTCACGTCACTGTTTGCTGTCATGACGTAAGTCATGACGTAAATGACAATGACTGAAGTTACGTCATGACAGCAAAAAGTGTCGTAAATGACATTGTCATTTACGTCATGAACTTCGTTCCTTCCGGGTGTCCCTTGACAACTCTCAAGTTTTTTCTTCCATTTTCTTAACAGTCTAAGAGGATTGTGTGAATACAACTGTATTTAACAACGGTAGAAAACGATATACGGTAGGAAATTGATGCTAGGACTTCTATATAAAGCTGCTTCACAAGTTCTACTATAACTATACCCCTTCCTTTGTAACGTTGATCATTATTCACATTCTCATTATCTCGTATTATAGAGAAACGCGTTCCATCAGTCACAGAGAACATAATATCGCCCGCGGGTCAGTTCAAACGCTCAAAGCCTTAATTATTCCGAAAGGTATTCCAACCATTGGCAATCAGATTCCAATGAAACGGCAACAGAGTCAGCTGAATAAACAGAATCGATCAAATTTCCCATTTTGCGCTCGTTGCTCATCTAATGTGTCTCTAATCATCAGTATATGAAATAGTGATGCTTAGGATATCCGAGAGAGAAGAAAGATCCGTATCCGTTAGTTTTCTCGCGGATCTTTTACGGATTTTTTACCTTATTAATTTTCGGTAGGTGGTTAGGTAGTGTTAAAAAACTATAAAGATATCCAGAGTATAACTATTAAAAAGTAGCGCGCATAACCTCATTCCTTGACTAGATTGCAAGCGAACGAAAAAGTTAAGCAACGTCAGGCGCGGTCAGTACTTGGATGGGTGACAGCTAGTGGCGAATCAAATCCTTGCTTCCATGCTTATAGCCGTATTCGGATCCGTATTCACATATATACATTTTTACCAATCCGGCACTTCACTAATTTGAAACCATGCTTTGTCCTAAAGAAGTCCTGAATAGTGTGAGTGCGTTAATTTGCTTAGTGGTGAAATGAGATTTAGGTATATTCAATTTTGTTCAAAATGAGTTACGCAGATAAACACTTTGCCTGTCCAGTAAGTAGACAGAATAGTTAAATAATGGATATGAGTCACATGTGACCCATGGGACAACGAAGCGGAATTGGTTGGGAAGCAACTGAAATAAATGGTGATGTAGGAAAAGTATAATAAATAAGCAAAGTTCCTCCTTCATGGCTCCGAAGAATGTGACCCGGAACGGGATAAAAATATCCTATATGTTAATCCCGGTACAACAACCTGTGTACTGTTTCAACCAAATCTGTTCAGCCGTTGCGTGAAAGAGTAAAAAACTCCTCACAAACATACAACTCCTCGTATTTATAAAAGTAGGATTATAAAGGTAAAATACAGAAAAAAAAATACACTAGCGCTAGTTACTCCAGCTAGCTCGAGAGCACTAGTGTATTATATTTTACTGAAGAAAGACTTGAAGAAGACAGCTGGAAACCGTTGGATCCAAAAAACTCTTCACTAACTTTCGTATGCAAAAAAGTAGGATTATAAAAGTAAAATACAGAAAAATTTAATACACTAGCGCTAGTTACTCCAGCTAGCCGGAGAGCACTAGTGTATTATATTTTGCCGAAGAAAGACCTGAAGAAGGCAGCTGGAAACCGTTGGATTCAAAGGGCACAGGATTGGACAGAGTGGCGTCAATGGCCCATGTCCATGTGAACTTCGAAGGGCTGAAAGGACGGAAGGAAGGAAAGATTTAGTGTGATTAAAATATTTCCTTCATTGTACAAGTAGGAATTTATAGCCTCTATAAGACGTTTTTATTTTAGGCTTTCCATCCAATAATACCAAGTTCATTAATGTGTCGCCGTGTGATTCGGAAACTGCTTTGAAAAGGTAAAACTTCGCGTATTGTCAACATCTGCGATTGTTTTGTTAAGCTCTGGATACAGGTCGTAATTGTTCAACTTCGCTTTTCACTCCGCTTGTCGCTTCTAAACAAACTTCATACCAAGTAATTTTGGTCCCGTATGTAAATGTAAAGTACACTTTGAATTTTAAAGCCCGTTTTGAGACTGATATTTCGTATTGCAGATATTTATCTCTGTGACAATGTTAATGTTTCTTGGCTTTGACTGTGAACTTTTTATTGGCAAATTAGTTCGTTGTTTTGACAGTTGTTGAAACAAAGTGATGATAGACCAGCTGATGATAACTGGATACTGCATCTTATGGACAATCATAAGACCTCAACGTAATATTCTCCGTGGTCAGTGAACCTGACCCAAAATATGATTAACTCTAAAGGTATCCTTATTTACATACTTGCAACGATATCTTACAAACTAAAACAAAACATGATTAAATCTTGGTAAGACATGACGGCTAAAGTATCTTTATTCACATGCTTATGTCTACTTTTTTATAAATAATAGTATTGCAGTTCTAAACATTGGGTCGCATATAAGTCTTTCAGGAGTTCGCAAGTAAAATTGTTGGCAGAATACAGTCTAAGATAAAACAGCCCAAGAGAATATTTAAAATGATTTATAATTCTTTAATCCACTAGAGCATCAGGTGAAAATTCTAAGAAAATTCCACTCAATTACTATGAATTGCTTAATTAAGAACTTTATTTAAACAATTAACGAAATGTCGAACAATTTTGAAGTAGGCACGCTATGGCCACCACAGGCTAACAAATTTTGAAGCATTATTCAGAAATTATTCAAATCAGACGTTACTTGATTCGCTCGCGTAATAAACCCCAATCATTTAAATTACTAAAGTAAAGAAGACATTGACATAACGAGCCATATTAGAGTACTGGTCTTATGAGCGGCGAGTAATTGCAAGAAAAAAGCTGTGAATGCCTGGTGGCTAAGATTTTGGCTTCTTACTCGAGAGGTTCAAAGTTCGAATCCCAGTACACACACCTATGACATTATTAAAAAGTTATATGTGGTTTATTTACTAAAATATCCCTATGGTGTTAGTTCTAGTGCTTTGATCTAATCAAATTATTCAGATTATCCGACCAAATTGGTTTTTGCCTCTGGTGACCCAAGGGCTGGTGGCAATTTCGCTCAAAGGCTGAGCCTGTGTGTTCAGCAGCGTCTTGGGAACGATGTCTCACATGGGCACTTTAGAAGAAATATTTTTATTATGAGTTTTTTTGTAATATTTTCTGTTAATAGATATATATGGTTAAGGTTATTTGAGTTTCTTTTTTCTTTCTTTTTGTTTGCTTTTCTGTAATGTACAATATCCTTAATTTAAATAAAAGTGCTACGTGAGAAATTATTCAATTATATCGATAAAATGTACAAGAACAAAACGTAAGTATTATGTATTAAAAGTATAATTGATACACTTAAAGAAAAATTATATAATGTCAAATTATTCAATTCAAGTCAATTACTGTAAGAACTTACCGTTCTTTATTTCTAGTAGTATATTTATATTTATAGTATTTTTATTTTTAGTAGTTTATTTATTTAACTGAACGTAATAAGCTCTGCAGTCAAATAGAGTGCCAACTATAGACGAGTGTTCGTTACATAATATCTATATAGCTTCGTTGTGGCTAAAGCAGTACACATTACATACTTACCTAAAGGCAAGCGATACAAGTTGTAATGTACAATGAATACCATGAAAGAAGAATTATTCCTTCACGTTCTTCGCTCTTTTCATAGCAACATCGCTTACCTGCGAACGCTGTGACACGCGTCTTAAAGGCTAGTCGTAGCGAACAAGGTTACTTTAATGTTGTCAGATTTATCTTACTTTAAATTTAATTTCAGAAGATTTTACTGAGCTTGTACTTTGGACGGCACGTCTTAGTTTAATTGTGAAAGCCCTTCGGAGGATTATCGGGTTAAAGCGTCTTATATAAATGCCTGTTGTTGGTATTCGTAGAGTCTTGTAAGGCTTACTGATGTATTCCTGGTACATACGCTTAATGAAAATGTTAAAGTTAATTAGTTACAAAAATCAGCGCTTCAATTCTAAATATATTGACGAGTATTTAGCTTATAAATATTTGCTTACAGCCAATAACAGATTTTTTTTTTAAATAGGTACTCTTGTAAGGTAACTAGTTTTTAAAATTAATATAAAAAGAACCATTACATACAGTACAGTAGTGTTTTTTTCTTTTTTAATACTAAAATAGTATTAAAATGCCACACCGTCAAACGGTGGTGGACATTGACCGAAAGTGATATACTTTCTACTAATCATCAGAATCTGTGTTCAACATTCATGACGAATACTGTATGTGAATTGTGAAAGGATGCGTGTGCCCGGCCAATTGGGCGTTGGAAGGAATACCGTGGGGTCTGAGCCGGTAGCAATCCGGCATATCCCACTACTATGTTTGTTTCTGACGGAGGCTATTTATGATGAATTTATTCCAAATAGGATACTAGGAATACAGTCGCAAACACGCACGCACGCAGGCAAGCACACACGCACTTTCGAACGCATGCACAAACGCATGCACGCACGTACGCATATTGCCAGTAACCCATTAATGACCCACTACAGGGTCGGGTCTCCTTCTCGTAATGAGAGGGATGTCGACCTTAGTCCACCACGCTGGCCTACTGCGGGTTGGTGGACTTCACATACCTTTGAGAACATTTTTTTTGTGAACTCTCAGGCATGCAGGTTTCCTCACGATGTTTTCCTTCACCGTAACAGCAGGTGATATTTAATTTTATAAAGTCATTGGTGCGTGCCACTGGGATTCGAACCCGGACCCCTCGATTCGAGGTCAAATTCTAAGCGACTGGGCTATCACCGCTTATACACGCACATTAAGCGGCCAAATTTATATTATAAAAAACATACGCTATTTTCTACGTATTTCGTAGTATAAGCATAATATGTCTTGCCCTGACATCGTTCATCGTTCTGAAAACGACATACCCACTAACCTCAAAAGCAACAAAATGTAGTTATATAAATATTGAACTTACTCAGTACTAAGTCAAACAACTTTAAACTATTACTATCTTTAGCTCGCCCATGAGTTTAGAGCAACTAAAAAGTTTTACATAAATCCACGCTGTCGGAGATAGTAGGTACCGTGTATTCCCGTTGTGGACGACGTAATTTATACTTGGTTCCAATTTGGTACTTTACTATCGCTTTGAAGTTGTATTTTTGTTGTAAAAATAGCAAATAACAAAGTGCAATTTTTTTTTCTGATAGTTTTTATTTATAGACCAAATGTATTATTTACTGTCTGGCTGTAACCTGTAAGGATCGCAGGATCGGGTCTCCTCTCACAATGTTAAGGATATATAGGTTTTAATCCACCGCACACATAGTCAGCTGCCGCCACCAGCGTGGGATTACTAATATTTACTATTATAATTTTTAGTGTCGAGTGTCGTATCCCAATGAGATAATATATAGAAATGTATAGAAATAGAAAAGAGTATAAGACTGAGTCCAACACACTGGCCTAGTGCGGATCAGAAGAGATTTACATTCACTAAACTTTTTATAATTTTCTATTTTTTTATCTTATAATTTTTAGATATATAGAACGCCTTTTATTCTTTTAAACAAATACCAAGTTTTAAAAGTGTCAAATTTTGTCGAAAAATTTGGTCGTATGAGCTGACAGTATTGCGAATATCCGTATTTCAGCGTCGTCGGTCTCACAATTTGTCTTCCGATATATCTTTTACTGCGACAGAGTGGAACGGACAACTTGGAAACAAAAGAATCGGTCAGTTTTGCGCTTCACAGACATTGTTTAACTTTAGATCTACTATGTATTTTTAAGCAATATTTTCCTGTAGAGCCAGTCCTCAAATTATATGCAAGTAAACTTTGCGGCTTCATTCGCGTGGATTTTAGAACGGTACAGAGAGGGATAAAAAATATCCTATATCCAGGTTATAAACAACGTACAAAAATTTCACCCAAATCTGTTCATCCGTTTTTGTGGTAAAAGTAACAAACATCCATCTATCTTCTCATTTATATTAGTAGTAGGATAGTGCAATAGAGAAGGGCAATGGAGAGAGCTGCTCGGCATTTCTCTACCCGACAGAGTCCGCAAATAACCTACATAGTTCTCACAGGTTTCACATTAAAGTGGCAATGGACTGGCCACATCGTGCGAAGGACCGACGTCCGGCAACCGATGAGGAAGAAAGGTCACGTTTAGGCAAAAGGAGCACAGGCCAACCTCCTACCTGGTGGACTGATGACCTGAAAAGACAGAAAACCGTTAGATCCAGAGGGCCCAAGACTGTGCGGAGTGTCTTCGATTAGGGGGGGCCTTATCCAGTCGTGGACTACCAAGGGCTGAAAGGAAGGAAAGAAGGAAGGTAGGACTTGATGCAATGGAGTGCAATGGAGAGAGCTGCCGATGGGCAAAAAAGGTCCTCGAATGGCGACCACGTCTCGGCAAAAGAAGTACCACAGGTCTACAGCTGTCGCACGAGTAACTTTGCGTACGAAATGACAATTAGGACACGAAGTTATGATATCTGGAAATTCCGTTTACTAGAAATGAATGCCATTATTTTATAGCATTGTAAATATATATTGTACTAACATTCTTTTCATTTCATTTATTATATCATCATAACATCTATATCATTGCTTATTCTTCTTTTATTTACTTTGTGCTTTTTCTATATTCTTTCTTATATACTTGGTGTTGTTTACTTTCCATTTTATTCCACAAATTTATTGTATGGGTTGAATCTTCACTGAAATTAAATATTGTTATTTCGATGTTAGGATGGCTACTTAAAAGTTTATTATTTGGGTCTAGCTATGAGTATTACCTTTTCTTTATTCTAAATTACCTTTTTCTATTGAAAACATGTTATTATTTACTTAGTAAATCTGTGTTGTAAATTTATTCTTTGACATAATCAATGTTTTGACTTGTATAATGACATTATTAGTTTTCTTCTAAATTTCCATAGAGTACTCAAACATTGTCTTTTTAATTTAGTTTTAAATATTGTAATTCTGTGTAAATTAATACTGGTTCAGGATAATTCCTTCTAAAGTCCGAAAAATAATGTAATATTTTAAATTTGAAATAGTTTGACATTCTGCGAGATGGAAGTCGAGAGTGCTGTGGAAAGAGATTCTGTTCGGGGTCTTGGAACTATCAACATCTCTCTTAAGAAAATTCTGTTCGGGGTCTTCTAACTATCAACATCTCTCTTAAGAAAATTCTGTTCGGGGTCTTGGAACGATCAACATCTCTCTTAAGAAGATTCGGTTCGAGGTCTTGAAGCAACTAACATCTCTCTGTGAAAATTCTACTCTGGGTTCTCAAACAAACATCTATAGAAGAATTCCAGTCCTGGTCGTGAGACAAGCTGCATCTCCGAAGATCATTCTGCTCTTGGAGTGGTGTCAAGTGGTGTGGTTCCGTGCCGTGACTTCGGATCCGGGCAACTTCTCCGGTGTCTCCGCGGCGGGTCTGTTGGAGGGACTACCGCAACGCTACGAGCGACCTGACTTGGACGAACAGACCTCTAAAAAAACTCTCGACTACATCTCACATCTCAACTGGACTCGACAGGCAACCTCTCTCACTTTATTTAGCTTACTTCTTTTTTACTTTACTTGTATCTTTTTTAAAAAACCATTTGTACACCAAGAGTATTAAATTACTAGACCTCTAACTAACTCTTTTATTTCACTACAATTTCTAGAAACGGTTTACTTCAATTGTCAGTAACCCATTAATGACCCACTACAGGGTCGGGTCTCCTCTCACAACGAGAGGGATGTAGGCCTTAGTCCACCACGCTGGCCTAATGCGGGTTGGTGGACTTCACATGCCTTTGAGAACATTTTTTTTGAACTCTCAGGCATGCAGGTTTCCTCACGATGTTTTCCTTCACCGTAACAGCAGGTGATGTTTAATTTTATAAAGCGCACATAACTTTTTTACAGTCATTGGTGCGTGCCACTGGGATTCGAACCCGGACCCCTCGATTCGAGGTCGAATTCTAAGCCACTGGGCTATCACCGCTTTTACTTCAATTACGTACTTCAAATGTCGTTATTAAAAATATTACTACGCAGAACGCTTCAGAATCGGAAAAAGCAATCTCGAACAAAGGACGATAATTGTCAAAGGAATCAGATGTGACTCACATCGCGACTAGAAATAATATCCTACGACAATCAGTAACGCAAACACTGATAATGAATGGAGAAATATTTATTTGTGCGTATAAATATTTTCTATTCCCACATTAGTCCCTATTCCAGTAAGTCGAGCGGAGATATAGAGAATCAATAAGCATACAAACAGAAATACGTAACGGGAGATTCGTTATTTATTTTATATCTCCGTAAATAACACCACACTTTGCCCCTATTATTCACCCCCTTAGAGGTAGAATTTCGGAAAATCCTTTCTTATCGGATGCCCAGGTAAAGAACGCACCCTCTCTCTCAGCTCTCTACGATCAGCGGCTCAAGCTGTGCGGTGATTCGTCATTCATTCAAGACAAAGAGTTTTATACGTTTATAGATAAAAGACCAATCAAATTGACCACCTAATAATAAGTGATCACCGTCGCCTCTGAACATCAGGAGCCGAAATACTAACCACACATGACGACGCAAACAGCGATTATCGTAAGCAATCCCCGGCACTGATATCCCCTGAAGGGAGATCTCCCCTTTTCTCCCCTAAGTCAGGAGAGTTCTTTTTACATTATCTTATAAGATAAAATAAAGAAAAGGCAGCCAAGTACTACTTTGAAAATGTTTGTAACATGTTGAAACAATCTAAAATTCAGTGGGAACGAGCTGGGATACTCTGGTACGAACTGTGTCTGGAAATTTACGTTCCAACTTGGAGTTTAGTCGCCAATGCAGGTCAATACATCGTTTTGTTGTGATTTAATAGTTTTGTTTGTGCATCTCGTCTATGTGTAGCTCTAGGGACTTTAGCTAGAGTTGTAAATTGTACATTATTACCCACTTGTAAGTGGTACTAATATTTTAAATGCGAATGTTTGTCCGAAAGTGATATGAAAGTGTTCCATGGATGGGTGTTTGTTACATTTTCAGGCGGAAATAACTGAACGGTTTTTTATGAGTTTAAAAATAGTTTATAAACTGAATTAAGATATAGATATTCACCACTGCGCTATGCAGGTTTTCCTTTTGGCGTCTTCTTGTACAAAACAAAATATATTTATTTTCAAGTATTATGGCTGACTTTTGTGTAAAAACAACGAAAACAGATACACACTAACACGTTTCCCAAGTGAAGTGAAGCGCAAACCGGCAGATGAAATTCCAGAATGAAGAAGCCGCGTCGCTCTTTACAAAGTTCTCGAACAAACGTAACTTCAACGCTTCGTTGGAATTAATAATTTGTAAGTTGCTCTCTTTGATAAGTGCTCTTTAAGTGAATTATGCTGTAGATAAAAACTATTTTGTTTCATTTTTCTAACTTGTTTTTACATTGTGTACAAGGGTATTGTAAACCTTTGCTCTACCCTACACTGTATTTCCACTAATTATTCCTTTTGATATCTTGTACAAAATAATTATATCTCTTTTCAAGCACTGCGATGGAGTTTTGTGTAATATCACAAACAGGTACATATTAATACATGTGTATATGTCATACTCGTATCTTTTAGGTGAAGTGAAGTGCAGTGCAAACCGGCAGATGAAACTCTAGAATGAAGCATCCGTGTCGTTCTTCAGAAATTTCTCGAACAAACGTAACTTTGAAGCTCCAGAATTAATAATTCGTAAGTTGCTCTCAAAATCGGTGATAGCCCAGTGGCTAAGAATTTGGCCTCACCGTCGGGTGTGAGTATTCCCGGACCCCTCTCCAGGTTCGAATCCCAATTTTACATAAAATTCTTAAAAATATTAATAATACGAAACTTGCTCTCTTTGATCTCAAAATATATGTAAAAACCGGAAATTTTCATGTTAAAGTCCAACGTTGAAGCGAGTGTGTTAAAATACCTGAGATACCTATTGGTGGCCACTTAAGTATATAATTTTGACCAACAACGAGTATCTAGTATCTACCTAATTCTTTAACAATGGATATGCGAAGATATTATTATGTCCTAAGAAAGTTAAGTACAAAAAATCTCAGGATATTATCAAGAATATTATATAGTCCATAGTGTTAATACTAGAACTGCTAAGTATTCAAGTCGAGTCAACATTAAGTGGGTAAATACAACTCTGGAGAAGAAACAACACCGGCTTCAGAAAGTTCCTGAACAAACGTAACTTGACGCTTCGACAGAATTAATAATACGCAACTTGCTCTCTTTGATACTTGTAAGTGCTCCTTCAGTACTAATGTAAGACTTCATATAAGTAATGGAAAAGTATGTGAATGGAGGGGTTTACTTTGCATTCTCGAGCTAGTAATATTTTGTTAGTTTCTGGCACTGGCATTATGTTTTTATAAAAACACTATTGTTGTTATAATATTCATATTGGCAAAATAATGAATGAGTTTTTGTGCCAATGTGCTAACAAAATTCGCAATGAATTGTCATGCTATAAGTATTGGTGTGGTTACAATGTCATCAAAGAAGAATGTGGCACCTTTGTGTTTTTTATTTTCCAGGTCTTTTACAGGTTTTTGCTACTGGTTTGTTGATTTCAGTGTAAAGAAAAAAGTAGTAAAGAACAGGGTTGGTTGGTCTTTTTGTTTTTATTGAAGATGTCGATAAATAGTACAAAAAATAAGTTTTCTGAACCTAAAACTCAAAAGCAGAAAATTAAAAATTTCGTTTAATAACACTCTTAAATAAATATCCTGAACCTGAGATAACGCAACTGTTTAAGGTTTAGATTGAAAAAAAGAAACTAATTCTCGCGCGGAGTTTAATTTAAAAAAACTGAGGTTTTTCACTAGATCATTGGATTATACTTACTGAAAATAATTCTCACTGGTAACCGCATAGAGTAAAGAAGAAGTATCAATCTTCACTATATTTAATAAAATTAACTAAAGTTCCTCCACAGACGTTCTCTTAGAGCGGTACAGTTGTTCCTGTAGGTATTTGAATTCCTATATTCAGAACACTTTATTCAATTGAAAACTCCACTCGAATTCAAAAGTACTTTGACTTTCAACGCAGCTAATTTCGACTGGGAATGCAGTGTAAAACGGAATGTCTAATTGGTTTTTTGTTTACTTTTTCAATTGCTTCGATGTTCCTTACTATTTCTCGTTCTTTTTTCTTTTCAAATAAGAAAAGGGAACGAACGTCCCAGACATACTGTTGGTTTAGTGGTTAGCAATCCTAACTACTGTGTTGGAATTGAGTTCGATTCCCTCTCAAGACAAATATTAGTATCATAAGGATAATAAATTACGCTTCACCCTCACAGCCCCACACTAGGCTTTTGTGTCGTGGGTGCCATGGACGTACATAAGACAAGAATATATCACACCAAGACTTCATCATTTAAATCTCTGCTCTGTGTGAATGGAACCCAGGACCCTCCGAGCAGCGCACCGTTGCCTTAACTACTGCGCCAATCAGGTCCTCAATATCTTTAAGTTACTTATTCTATGGGTTTTATCTCACGTGTTTCTGCGTTTTTAACCAAATATCGCAAACAAATGTACCAAAGTGTTCCATTAATCTATCAAACATAAAACATAGGTTTTATGCGTCACTGCCCTCCGTTAAATCATTATCAAACTGCAAAACAAATTCAATTGAAAAAACATTTTACACTTTGAAATACACATTTGTTCTGCCAATAACGGATTGTAACATGTTTTATTCGAACGGCTAAAAATAAGTTGTACAAAACAAGTTTTAGTGTGAGAAATTAGATTTGTTTAGGGAATTTTGGGATTTTACAAGAACATTGACTTCAGAAAATAATATTTATTGAAGTCTTTAGGTACACAGTACAACATATTACCTACTTACTAGAGACAATATAGTGTGCTTCGTGTTTGATTTCCAACCAAGAGTTACAATAAAAAGTATTTTTTCTGTCAGAATCTTTTATTTATATTTGAATATTTGTTCCATGGTCTTAAACGGTAAGAAATCTCTCTCTTACCTAATAGTAAGGGATTTGGTTAACATTTGGTTGAGTAAGTACCTATAAGAGAGATTAGAGTAATAGATTACATAAACTTTGTAGGTATGTTTAACACTATAATTAAAACTTCCGTGGACGCGACAGACATAAATAAATTCAAAACAAACATACAGAAAAGAATATTTACACTCCGATTAGTAATCAAAACTAAGCGAAGAATAACTGTATCTTTACACCAAGAAATTTAAACCGATTCAATTCTATACAATCTATCTTCTATCATTCTATAAAAATATTCTTTAAGGCTAAATTATGTCTATCTGCTATTTATAAAGTACTGGATTCTATTCCCGATGAGTCGTAACTTAATACTTGTATGAAACGTAGGAACGTAACGAGTATTTGTTATTAGTTCAAAACATAGGAACGTAAATACAATAACCCTTGCTAGTATGTCTGTTAATTGATAGCTATACATCACAGGCGTTTGAGAGTTAGTTCCAGTCAGCCTGCCATGCATTGTGTTTACCATACCTCGTCAAAGGAGGTTATTGATTTGGTATCAACAAGGAATTGATGCACGATTAAAGCTAACTGACGGTGCATATAGCGTAACAGTAACAAAACATCAGGTTTTAAGCGACACGACAGAGACCACACTGCCCCGCATCACGCAGCCTAGTGCGGGGGTGCGCGTCCATTTGTATAGAAAACGCATCCACGCGCGTACATCAGATGCGTGCCCTGTGTGATGGACTGTGCGTGTTTTCTATACAAATGGAAATACTTACATACAACGCTAGATCACGCATTCCCGCGCTACGCTGCGTGTTCGGGGCAGTGTGTCATCCTAAGTCATACACTCGTAACGCGATGTCATAATTGCGAAAAAGAGAAATAAAGCATCGTGATTGGTCAGATCAAAATTGCGGTATCCCATTTGTTTCGAACTAGCCATGTTCCTACTGACTTATCCGACCGGAGATCCGACTTGGTAGTAGGTCACCAATGGGTGACAGACATGTGAAGACAATGAAGCCTCGAAAGTTACTGGCAGCCTTTCTCGTATGTAAATACGAACACAGCAGTCATTGCTCTAGCGTCTGGCACATTCTAGGTATTCCGTGTCGGAATATTGAGATATAATCCTGCGTCGGGAGAGACATTGATGGAAGCGGATTGACGCACGACTAGGAAACTGTATACAATGAAATCGTTTGACTATTCATACAAAGTCCCGGAGTGTCAGCCTAAACTAAGCTTCGACAAGTTTACAAAGCCTTCATTGAAGCTTGTTATATTGAAATCTTGTAACGAATTTGCATAGCAGTGAGCTATGTACTAGGCATGGAATTTGCGCCTATTGTGGGGGAAACCTGTTCGTGGAATAGAATTTCATTAGCGTTGCTTTTTTCATAAAATAGAAAGCACAAAAATTCAACTCTTGTACACAACTCTGATCACTATAGTCCATATACCAGGGCTCAAATCTTTCAAAACTTTCAAAGGTGAGTAATATTCTTGGTACCTACCTACGAGTAAATACGCTGAAGTTTCTCCAATTCGACTAATGACTAACATTAGCGTTAGTCAAAGTGTAAAGTGCGGTAAACGTCTTCCGGGAGCTCGTTGAATGCGGATATGGTGTTGCAAGTTGTGCTGGCTGTTCGAATAGGTAGTAGTTTGACGTGGGAACCTAACTTAGTGTGCTGACACTCCTTAAATATTGTTGTGTGTTAAGTTACAACTAACTTACAGTCACTATAAGAAAGCACACACACATACACGGATGCACGCACGCTTACACGCACGCAAGCAAGCATGAACGCACGTAAAAATTTAAAAAACATTATGTATAGCGCGCATGCCATACACACACGCACGCACACACACACGCATGCACACAATCACAAACATACATATAACACGGAAAACTAAAGAAAAGCGGAATCCTAATACAGCTTTACTCGTATGTTGAAGAGTCAACTTGAATTACTTTAAATCCCTTTTTTAACTTTAAACCTAAGCCTAAAGAAATCAATTAAGGTTTCGTTGTTAAAACTTTTGCAGTCAAAGCTTTAATATGGATTAGAAAAAAGTATAATAAGTTTTAACGTATAGAGGTAGTTCAAGTTACCCAAAAATGTTCAATGTTACTCGAGTTAATCCTATGAACAATAGGCATTTTTGAAACAACAGAAAATTTTACTATGAATATTACCAATAAATCACATCCTTTTTCGAAGTCGGTTAAAAAATAAATGCGATTTGAAACGAATACTGACGTAAAGATTAAGAAGATTTTGGAAGGGTTTAGTAGTAGAACATAACGAAATAATTCAACTCCATAAGGTGTAGGAACTCGTAAAGCTACAACAAAGGACAATTCGGAATATTTTAATGTTATAACTCTGTATTCAAATGTAAATTAGTGTTTGCACTTTGGGGTCTTTTGTGTAACATGAAATATTGTTTTAAACCTAGGAGTCATTTAGACCGCAAGATATTACCGACGATTTAGCAATGCTCACGACACAGACTCCAATCTCAGTTCAAGTCTCAGTCAAGGACTTTTTAAAGTCTAAACTACCCTTTCATTTCGTATCATAGATTTTACGTTTTCCGTACCGACACCAATCTGAATATAGGCATGCAACGTCGCGCTATAGAGAGAGAAGGAATAGGAAGCAGATAGACTAGATAATTATATTATTTTTGAAGGAAGGAATCACTTATTTAAGGTGATGGAGTATTTCCATCGACAAATCTAATATCGTCACATAACAGTGACGCAAGCTGTGCCCGTTTCATTCTAAATTCGTTTCATATTATGACAACCCTACAAATTAATTCGCGCCGGTAACCCGTGAATATAAACACAGGCTTTATTTCGCCCTGAAGCGTTTCAAATTTTCTCGCGAAGAGATAAGCGAGTTGTTTCTAGGCGGAGGTGTAGAAAGCCAAATTACTTTTGTGCGTTGTCTTTATGCGTGAGGGTTATGTTACCTTAGATTGTTTTGTTTGTTTGCTTAGAATTCGACCTCGAATCGAGGGGTCCGGGTTCGAACCCTAGTGGCATTCACCAATGACTTGGTAAAAAATGTTATGTGCGCTATATAAAATCTAATATTACCTGCTGTTACTGATTGTTATTGGTTTGTATTTAGATGTAGACCATGGGCCGTAGAGACCACTTACCATACCTACATTGTCCTACATCGTTTGGTACTTCTTTAAAAAAACAGTTATGTTAAAGAATTTAAAAAGGATTAATAATTTCGTTCATAAAATTAATTTCGTCTCGAATCAATATTAGAGCATTAAATATTCAAGACGTTTTACTTTCCTACAGAATTTGAAGATACCTTTGTGCAAACTGTCTTTATGTGTTTAGGATCGACGATTTTCTGAAAATATCTTGTCAGAATTTTTTTAAATTTTGTCACAGGAATTAGAATTTAATTCTATGTTAAAAATAATCACAAATTTGTATAGAACTTGTTATTCCTAATTTAGCTAACCAATTATAAAGTTTTATTATGTTTAAATTGTTTTTGTATAAATTTCAGTTGATTTTGACTATTAGTGAATTATGAAATATAATAGCTCCAGCACGCGGCTCCACACAGACTTTCACACATAGAGTTCACATAGAATTGGTCTAGATAGATGATTAGATAGATATGCTATATTATGTATATCCATGTGATAAATTACCTTTATTATAATCCAAATCCATTCAGCCGTTTTCGCATCAATGAATAACAAACATACGAGTACATCTGTAGCGGCGCGATACCTCCAGTAATATGAGCGCGCGCCGCACATGAAATGCTGACCACGCATGACGACGCAAGCAGCGAATATTGTAAACAATAGAACACGTCACTCGCGTCATACCGAACTGGCCAATCGGAAGACGTATCCTCAAACGCGCTGTCAAAGTTCCATAGAATCTCTGCATCAACTGCGGTCCCCAGGCAGTGACATGGCCTGGTGGGAGATCTCCCCTTTTCCTCCAAACATCCATCCAGCCTCACAAATTATCACTTTTATAACAGTAGTAGGATTGACTTTATTGTTCGTAGATATTCTAATTACTTTGTATAACTTTCTTCTAAAGTTATACAAAGTAATTAGAATGCTTCTAAAGACTAATTTATAGCCAAAATCTAGTTATGAGTTTATATTCGTTTAGAAAATTCACTATTTTACATCGCTTACAATTCTTTTATAATTTATCCAAGTGTAAATCACAAGAAATAGATGTCAACTATCATTTTCAAGATGCAACTATCAAGGAACCAGTTGTTTAGATAACTTATTCTGACATTTAAACATCTGGTTCGGTTGTAGACGTTTCCCTCGTCAAACAGCCTCTTTGAAGATAATGAAAATTGAGGAATTGGAATCCAATTATATAGCTACGAATTGCGTTCTGAATTATTTAATTTGATTAAATTGTTGAAAATGAAAAATTTAATATGAAATTAACAAAAAGATTGAATCAAAAATCATATAAAATTACGCATCACGCAAAAATCTAATTATCGTATCTTAAATTTATGAGTACCGCCTAGTATAGTTATGAATAAGAAAAAATAGGTAAGTTAAACGAAAAATTATAATTTGATCTATGAACAATAACTTCTCAGTGGGGTAGCTTATAAGATAGAATAGATAAGTAGCTGAAAAGATAGAGTATATAGCATCTTTTCCGCTTAAACGGATTGTGCAGAACTCAATGGGTTTTTTACTTGTTTTTATTAATGATGTAGTCTAATTGTTTGGTAATGAGTTAAAATGATTCATTTTGAAGTCGTGTCAGTTAGTTATCAATATTTTCGTGAAAATATAAGGTATATAAATTGTCTTTTACAATGACAGTAAAATTATTCCGCTCGGAAGTTACATGGTGTAATGAAGTCAGAGATTATTATTACCTCGATAAAAAGAGCCGAAATAATTAAGTCGCAAAGTTAGAAGCACAAAGTGAGGGGCTAACTTTAATGAACTGTCGAATAATGGTGAAAAATGTGTTTATGAAAATGCAAGATAATAGACAAAAGCTTAGTTTGAAAAGGTTCTTTAATATTTTTTTGTAATATTAAAGTATTTAAATACTGTAATGCGTGTCAATCCAACAACTTCACGGATAAGTTGATAATAATTATGGGCTTTATAAAAATACTACATTTATAGTAGTCAATATAAAATAAAATAAAATAAAAAAAATATAGAATTATTTTCCCAAGTTCCCTAAAATGAACACCCAAAATATGAAACAAAATTTAGTGTCTCAAAATAAATAGTGAATGGGTTGATAAAGAATCCTTGCTTAAATTATAATTCTATTTACTGTAACTCAAACTATTTATCACAATAGTGGTCGGATATAGTCAATTCACAATGGGTCACTAAGAAATGTTTGAGAATGAGTTTTCAAAAATTAAAATTCGGGTCGGAACACCAAAAAGAGGTTAAACATTTATCAAGTATCTTCCCTAATGAATAGATGCAAAATTTGAACGACTGGAACGTATTTTTACAACCCGTTGAATTCGAGAAGTTTCCTTAAGGAAAGATCTAAGATAAGCATTTTTGGCTTCGCTTCTGTAAACACTGATAATTACATGACACCTTCAATATTTAAAAATGTTTTCGAAATTTTAATGGGCTCCCGTTTCTTGTATGTATTAAGTAAATTTCGAATTGGTGGAACTCACATGCCGTTGAAAATATTCTGGAGAACTCCCAGGAATGCAGGTTTCCTCACGATTCCTCATTGTTTGTGACATTTAATTTTGCAAAACATCGGTGCGCATCACAGGGATCCGTACCCGTACCTTTCAACCTCCGTTTGAAAAAAATATTCAAGGTTTTTTTTCTATAACAAGACCAAGTAAGTAACCCATTAATGACCCACTACAGGGTCGGGTCTCCTTCTCGTAATCAGAGGGATGTAGGCCTTAGTCCACCACGCTGGCCCACTGCGGGTTGGTGGACTTCACATACCTTTGAGAACATTTTTTTTTGTGAACTATCAGGCATGCAGGTTTCCTCACGATGTTTTCCTTCACCGTAACAGCAGGTGATATTTAATTTCATAAAGCGCACATAACTCTTTCACAAAGTCATTGGTGCGTGCCACTGGGATTCGAACCCGGACCCCTCGATTCGAGGTCGAATTCTAAGCCGCTGGGCTATCACCGTTCTAGACCAAGACCAAGTAAACAAGCAAAAAGACACCTGATGGTAATTAGATACCGTCGCCTACTGACACTAGCAATACCAAGGGAGCCGCCAGTGTATTGCCGGCTGTGAAGGAGAGCTGTAAGCCTTTTTGAAGAACTCCATAGTCCTGTGAAAGTACATCAGGTGGACGATCATTACAAAGTGTGCACGGTAATATGGTATTATAATGGCGTGTGTCCAGCGGTGATAGCCCAGTGGCTTAGAATTCGACCTCGAATCGAGGGGTCCGGGTTCGAATCCCAGGGGCACGCACCAATGACTTAGTATAAAAAGTTATGTGCGCTTTATAAAATTAAATATCACCTGCTGTTACGGTGAAGGAAAACATCGTGAAGAAACCTGTATGCCTGAGAGTTCACAAAAAAAATGTTCTCAAAGGTATGTGAAGTCCACCAACCCGCAGTAGGCCAGCGTGGTGGACCTACATCCCTCTCATTGCGAGAAGGAGACCCGACCCTGTAGTGGGTCATTAATGGGTTACTGGTAATGGCGTGTTAGTGATATGATGTTAGTTGTCGATGAACATGAGAGCCGGAAACGGTGTACACGTTCCAACATATAATGACAGGATTGTAATTAGCTGTAGTTGTATTAGTAAGTGGAATAGTAGCGACCTAAATAAACATCGATCACCAGTTAACGTTAGCCCGAAAATGACAGATACACCGTGAAATTTCTGCTAGTTACTTTATTTTAGAAGGGCACGACTTCATGTCCTCAAATTATGATAAGCATTTTGGAAGTTGTGAGGGAACAGATGGACAATATTGAACACACATAATGATGAAAACCATAACCCTCCTTGTTTCGGCGCCATAGCTCTTTGTACGCTAAGTTACTCAATCAATACTCACTACTGACATATGCAGAACTAGTAGCGACGTAAACATGGATCGGCAGTTCACGTGAGCTGGAAATGACAGTCACAACGCGACACTGCCGCTTGTTCCGATCGACACTCGTGAATAAACAAACTGGCTTAGTTGGTTGAATGGAGCTTAGTTCTAGAATAATGGATGAACTCGACTCAAATGACTCGTGTCGAATGGCTCTAGAACTGAGCTATTGGACTCGAGTCATTCGAGTTTCGAAAGTCGTATTCGAACAATGAAAAGTTTATAGTTACTTTCGTTCTCGCGAAATAGATCCATTAGGCATATTAATGTTTTTCTGGGTTAAGATTTATTAAGATATATCAAACATATAGAAATGTTTATTTTCATCGAAAGTGAAATATAAACACACATTTTACAGCTTAGTTACTCAATACTCAATACAGGAATTAGTAGCTATGTAAACCTCGATTGCGAGTGCTCCGGAAATGACGGACACAACGCAACACTGCCTCTTGTTCCGATCAACACTCGTAAATAAACAAGCTGGCTTAGTTTAGTCGAACGGCTCAGTTCTAGAATATTGGATTCCATACGTATCTCTGGCCTTTGAGGTTAGTTTAATTATTGAATAACCATATTGCAATGAATATATTGTGATGAAATGAAACATTTAAACAACCGTCAAATGTAATAAAAGTTTGATCTGACTGATTTATTGGAATGCAATATATTCAGCTCAAATTGTAGTTAAGGTTTCTATAGTTATTTTAATTAATGGATAGCATACCTTCTACATGTATTGTATATATTTAACGATTAGGTAGGTAACGCTTGATTATTATTATCTTAGTAAAATTATATTTCGTTCTTAAAAAAAATTATTATTATTCAACTGCTATTAAACCACTAGTGATATGAAATTCATGCATATTATATTCATATGCAGGAACTATTAGCGACCTAAACATCTCTTGAATAAACAAGCTGGCTTAGTTTGTTGAATGGAGCTCAATTCTAGAATGATCCATTTCATTTTAAGGTCTGTTTTGGGTCTTGTTTTTTAATAAAGTAGTATCGATTATGCGGTGGACTATGAACATCTAAAAAGAAGATAGGAAGGAAGGATTGTCCACTGAAATCGCTGGGAATGAACATATCACTTCTGTATAACGTTATAAAAATATTCATTTGAATTATTTTCTCAGTATACTTACTAATTTTTTATCTAAAAAAATCATTTACCTACATTCAATATAAAAATTAATAGCAAGCCAAGGATAGAATTTTTTTCTCAGTCAACTAATTCATTCATATAAGAAACTCAACTTAAATTCAATATAAAAATTCAAAGCAAGGCAAAAACAGAAAATCATTCAGGTGTTCTGTTATATAAAATATTTCTAACACAAAAAGTAAAAAAAAACAGCTTAAAATCAAGTCAGAGGGTTGCAAGAGCCAATTAAGGGTGTATAGACCACTAGACCGTTGATAGACCCACTATGCAGCGATGCCTCATTGAATGAGCACTCTTCATTATCAAGTGCGAAATTCATGCCCATACCGAAGAGTAGGAAACTGAATAGAGCCACCGAGTTCTTTATGATAGCTCTGACTTCATGACATAGAGTAATTAAATAAATGTGACTTAGGTGACTTGAAATTCGTTATTAAGAGGTGATAGCAAAGTGGCTAAGAATTCAGCCTTTTATACGAAATGGCCGAGATTGAATCCCAGTAACATGATCAAATGATTTTTCTAAAGTAAATCTTCTAAAGTAGATTTGTTTCTTTGTAGAAGCTACGACATGAGGTGTCTATTAGGTTATGTGGTCGATGTTCTCATCCTATCAATTACGAGCAATATGCGGAAGGAACGTCAAAAGAATATTGAATCCTCTATTTTCTTCGTGCTCTAATAGAAAAAGTAATTGCACGTCATCCCATCGAGTCATCGCGGAATATTAGCGTAGGTTGGCTTAAATTCATTTTATTTAATTCAACCGCCGCCGCGCCGCCGAGGGCGTGCCTTGCGAGGCCTGTGCGAGGAAATATGATAGGGTTACCAGTTTAACTGTGTCTGGTGTTATTGAATTTTTTATTTGTTTCATCCTTGACTTTGTCTGCGACTTGTCCGCGTAGGTTTTAAAACTAGATTTTAGGAATAAAAAGTATCTTATATGTTAATTTAGATATAGCCTATCTGTGTATCAAATTCCATCCAAATCCTTTCCGACTTTATTGCGTGAAAGAGTAACAAGCATTCATCCATCCACGACAATGTTTGATGAAAATCGGTTTGGAATCACCTAATGTCAATTTAATTTATTAATTGGTCTTCTAATTAGAGAATATTTGTAAGCGTTTGAAAATATTATAATTCTTGAATTCTTGAAAAAAAAAACTGAAGCTAAAACCCCCGCCGAGCGTTACTACTGTGCATGGAAGCAACTACAAAGTGTTACAAATTAAAGACACAATAATGCCTGCCACAAAATCCTGGAAACCCTTAAAATGATGGAAACCGTCTTATTTAATAAGTCGCGGCATAGGGATTTGGAATATACCTCACTTTATGCGCGTATATAACGAGAAATCTCCCATTTGCAATGAAAACTCCATTCGGTGCAGTCCTGACCTTTTTGTTGCGAAACTGATTTAGTGTACGTAATATATTTTACATATTTTCAGAGGCCGCGCAACGGAAACTTTCTCAGCTAAAATAACTTTATTTCAGGTTAAATTTTCACTGTAAGTGGATTTCGTAAGAAAGGAGTCTGGTGTTTACTCTGCCCGACTTGCAAATTTCTTTCGGAGTAACTTTTGATATTAAGACTATGTTTTGAAATATTTATGACTTTAACCCTAATGTCTTGGGAAATTCAGCGTCTACTTGTTCCCGCTATAACCTTGTGTTACCGCATTTAAGACGTTAAACAAGAAGTGTGTAAGTTTTAGCACACTGCATTTATTAATAGGTGGAGAAGTAAATAAAATCTAAAAAAACTGTTATTTGGAGCTAATAGCATGCCCTCTTCTTGAGAAAATTGCAAGTGAAAAAGATAGGCAACGTTGGCCGCGGTCAGTACTTGGATTGGTGATAGCTAATAGCGAATTACATGCGCGCTTCCATGCTTCGGAGGGCATGTTAAGTCGTTGGTTTTGATTGTTATCGATATCATTAAGAACGAAGTTATCGAAGTCATTAAACATTGTTAACACTAAGCCATCAAATCTCATTTAAGAAGCGTGGTAGAGTATGCTCCAGGCTCCCTTTGTTGTGGAGAAACGTGCGTAAAACAGTAAGACACAAAAAAGATTTTATAAGATGAAAATTGTATGATACATGTGACTTTAATATTAAATATCTGATAGAAAGGGTACGTACGAATAGTCAGTACCCATTAATGACCCACTACAGGGTCGGATCTCCTCTCACAATGAGAAGGATGTAGGCCTTAGTCCACTACGTTGGCCTACTGCGGGTTGGTGGACTTCGCATGCCTTTGAGAACATTTTTTTTTCTGAACTCTCAGGCATGCAGGTTTCCTCACGATGTTTTCCTTCACCGTAACAGCAGGTGATATTTAATTTCATAAATCGCACATAACTTTTATTACAAAGTCATTGGTGCGTGCCACTGGGATTCGAACCCGGATCCCTCGATTCGAGGTCGAATTCTAAGCCACTGGGCTATCACCGCTACGTACGAATACATAAACATAAAAGACCTATTGGAATGGAAATAAAGACTTACTTTAAAGATTTTACGCCAATTATATTTAAGTGTGTGTATTGTGTAAGTAATAGCAGCAATCGTAGTTTATAGCTCAGCGTCTAATACTTAGCTGCGGTGTGTGTTGTTCATTGAGTTTCAAAGTAGCCGAGTGGAAACTGCGGCGGAGTTATTGACTTTGTTGCTGCTTCTGAAAAATCAACTTTATGTACGTAGAGCTTTAAGTTATTGCGATCAGGTATACATTTAGCTTTGAGGGTTTAGTTTTGACCTCATTTTAGAATAATCATTTGATTCATTCGGTCAGTTGTAAAATATTAAGGTTTCCATACAAAGTCGTAAGCTATATTTCTTTAAGTCATAAGCTACTTTTTTATTGAATTTCGTTAGGAAGATGTGAAATTCTAGAGATCATCAAAATTGGACTTTATTTTGCAGTTTACTAGTGAGTTTCTTGGTCTTTTGCAGTCTTCTTAATTTGTAATACCAACAAATTCTGCTTGTTTGATGGCACTTATTTGATTTTATTACGTTCCTTTTTTTTTCTAAAAAACTTCTTAAAAATTATATTTCCCATATTTTATTGAAAATTTAAATGGACTCATCAAAAAATTAAGCTATTCTCGGTTACTTTATTACCATGTTGTTATATGGTGTTATATTATTTTTAAACTAACTACTAATAGAAGCAATCTCAGGTTATAGCTTTACGTCCAATACTTAGCCGGGATGTGTGTTGTTCATTGAGTTTCAAAGTAGCGAGTGGAAACTGCGGCGGAGCTATTGACTTTGTTTCTGCTTCTGAAAAATCAACTTTGTGTACGGAAAATGTTAGTAAGAGTTGAAAGTTATTGCGTCAGGTGTAGAGTTAGTATCGAGGATTAAATTAAGATATCAAATTGTTTTTATCAATTCAGTTGCTTATAAAATAGGTACTAAACTTATTTTTTTACTAACTTGAAGAAATCAAAGGGATCCAATCTATGAATTGGAAGTCAAATACAGACAGGTATTTAAAGGTTTTTAGTGTCTATAATGAGTAAGCTAGGTGTGTTAAATTCTAAAAGTGAACGAAAAGAAAAGAAACTTGTTAACTTTGCGGATTATGTTTCTGAAAGTCAACTTGGAAACTTAAGATATTTATTCAAAGTTTTTAAGCATTTGTAAGCAGATAGCAAGAGTTAGAGCTTTTAGGACTTATCTTTTATGTTTATCTTTTAATTAGTAAGATGGTTGTGACTTTATTGCTTTAAGATAATTATTAAAAAACCTAATTAGGTACTACGTAGTTACCTACGTACATTGCGATCAAAAAGTACGTATAAACTCCGACAGAATTTTTTCTACCTCCCCATGTTACGCAATATTGAACTAATATTTTTTTAATGACAACTACTCAAATAACGATAATGTCATGTTTTTGAGCCAATTAGCTTGCCAATTACATTGTCAAGGCTATACAAGACATAAGCGGTGATAGCCCAGTGGCTTAGAATTCGACCTCGAATCGAGGGGTCCAGGTTCGAATCCCAGTGGCACGCACAAATGACTTTGTAAAAAAAAGTTATGTGCGGTTTATAAAAAAAAAAAATTAAATATCTGCTGTTACGGTGAAGGAAAACATCGTGAGGAAACCTGCATGCCTGAGAGTTCACAAAAAAAAATGTTCTCAAAGGCATGTGAAGTCCACCAACCCGCAGTAGGCCAGCGTGGATGGCGGCCTACATCCCTCTCATTGTGAGAGGAGACCCGACCCAGTAGTGGGTCATTAATGGGTTACTGACATACAAGACAGATATCAGTGTGGCCATGTAAAAGGTGAATGTAAAAAAGTACAAAATTCTGGCCAGCTATACTTAAATTCAGTTGAAAATTCTGAAGCCTATAATAATCGTACTTATCCAACACTTGACGGATTAAGGCATCTACGAGGAAATCGTAAGCAGATTGTATCCAGACCCACACAGGTACACAGCGGTTTGGGGCAAAGTGGGAGCATTAGTCAGCGTTACTGCCGCATAAATTATACGCCCAATTAGTCACATTGATGGCCCAGCGATTAGGTCTATCTCGATGAAAACGTACGGCAACTTATACTTATAAAAAACGTTAATTTAAGTGTTAGGTATATTTAGTTTTGTGTTTTTACTGTTCTATGATAATAACAAGTCCATTTGTTGAAATATTATTATGATGTTCTTAATACATTATAATTATAATATTTAAAACATCATAATTACATTTTGCATTGATTTCAGCCAGCAAGATGACAAGGCGGGTGAGCGCTTACCATTGAATACTGTATTTTTGTTAAAGTAATCATAATAAAAAAAAATTGTTATCACCTATAGAGACACTCATTAAAAAGCTCTCAAACTATTATAGGAAAGAATCATATTGTTATATTAAATAATTCATTTTTGGAGAATAAGCGCCGCCGCCCAATATATCCTCACGTGTTTTTCAAACAACTCATGTTATATCTTATTTGCAACGTCATCACCACTGCAATGTTATTATGCGCGGACTGATACATATATAATATTACTACATACAAATAATTAACATACAATGCGAAACGTGTTTAGTCAAGTATAATTAGAGGGTAGGTATGCACAATATGCATAGGCGAAACTTTCTTTGATGTAAGTAGTACATCAATATGAACGTCGTCGAATCCAGCTATAAATTGGGAACAATGACAATAATTTTAAACGCTAAGTATAATCAGTTGAGGTTTGTATGGAAGAAATCGTATTTTGTTAATAATGAGCTCTATCCTTAAGTTTGCCGTAAGTATGTTATTACTTTTCGGAATTCGTTCCTCAATAGTGAAACCATCTAAACAGTTTTCTTTAAAATCGTGCCTCAGATTCCTTTCAGTATTTTTCGCTATTCGCTAGTTTTGGATTTCCCCATCAACGCACACTTGAAAAATTCATCCTGTAGTAGTTAAATCTAACTTTACTAGTAATACCTATCAAAGATAGCAAGTACATAAGACAGTGCAGGTACGAGTATCTGATCTATGATTGAGGTATCAGACGGTAATCCCGTGACAGATGTCATGCTGTAATCTGTAAGATCTATTCAGATTGGACATTACGTGTGGCGACGTAGATATCCCGAATTCCAGGATTGGTGCTTGATTAGGGTTTAGGAAGCAATGATGCTATTCTTGTATATGAGGTAATCTAGATTTGAATATTGAAGGCAGAGTTATATTACGAAATACTAATGAAAAAACTTTGGAACTTTTTTCAAAAAATGATAAATCACTATTTAACCACCGGGTTAATTTAAGAAAACGAAATCTTAAGACTTTATCTACTATTGGGATAATCTGAAAAAATAAAATGAAATTAAGTAGGTATATAACTTATGAATCTTTTCTATATTACGCCCATTAGAATAAATAATGACAGTTCTTATTTTTTAACATGCGTATTCTTCTTTTTGACCATGAAGGCCGTAGCTTCAGCCATCCGCAGCAACCGCTTACAAGCTCCAAACTCCGTCTTTTTATTTCCATTTGATTTTTCCGTCATATTAAGGCCCAAATTGTTTCGATAATGAAGGCAAAATACATGTTGTTTGTTTACGTGATATTACAAAGCAAATTATGCATAATAGTTTCATTCCCAACTGCAACAGGCTAGACAAAATGTATCAACTTCCCTCAGTATTTAAATAACAAAGACAGAAATTCCTTCACAAGTAATGAAAAGCAGCGGTATGGAATAAAAAGTGGGAATGGAATTAATTTGGATTACGTCCTAAGTCGCGCCTGCAACTACGCGGAGTAAATTTATTTTGCTGGAATTTATTGTAGCTACGGATTTAAATGGAAAGAAAATCATTTTACTTATCCACAACAACGTAAAAATAACAAACAAGCCTTTAATCTAACTCAAGTGATATGTTAGTGAGCTATGGAATCCCGTAGGAATTTTAATTTCACGGCAGCAAATATTTTAATTTTTGTCATAATTAACAATATTTTCTGATTAAAAAAAAATGAAAATAATTTATTTGCACGAATATGGGTTAGTTATTGGTTTTACAGAGCAATTTGATCAATTTATGTTCACATTTCGGATATGCAAATTAAATCAACTACAAAGGTACATCTTTCTCATTGTGAGAGGAGACACGATCCAATTGTTCTGATTTAAAATAAAATACAGCTTAAAGTACAATATACAAAGTCAAAAATTCCTTCACAAGTAGTGAAAAGCAGCGGTGCGGAATAAAAAGTGGGAATGGAATTAATTTGGATTACGTTCTAAGTCGCTGCAACTGCCCGGAGTGAATTTATTTTGCTGGAATTTATTGTAGCTACAGATTTTAATCATAAATTTAGTTTATATAACCGAGCTTCCGCCCGCAACTTTTTCGACGTTGACCTGAGAATTCGACCCAGGGAGAGATAAAAAGTATTCTACATGTTAATCTAAGGTATAATCTACCCGTGTACTAAATTTCATCCTAATTTCTTTAACCGTTTTTGCGTTAAAGAGTAACAAACACCCATCCATACATCCTAACAAAGTGTTGTTTTTATAATTTATAGTAGGAAGATGTTGTCAATTTTACCATAGTTGGGCTTTCTAAAAGTTATTGAAACTCGCCATTATTAGTCATCTAACTTACTGGTTTCCTAGGTATTTTACACAATCGAAGCATACAGCACATAACTCCACATTAGTACGGACTGAACTTCGCCGATTCCTCTAAAATAAATTGACAATGAATATTCTAGTGCCCGTTTGAATTCTTGGACCATTAGGTAGGAGATTTCATTGACGAGACTCACTGCGAATATTAAACGTGGATCCAAAATAAAATTCAACTAGTTTGAATTCTATTGGAGATAGAGGTGTCGTTAGTATCGCGAAGCCTCCAATTATAGTTACAAAAGTGTAGATAAAATGCGGTTAGTAATACAATAGAGTATTAATTAATATTTAAACTGGTTAATTGTTGCATTGAAAAAAACCTCTATTTGTTATTACACTGTGGACTCCTGTGTAGTAAGCTGTGTATGATTTACGTACGGATGTGTGCGTTTCGTTTCGGTATCGCTAAAACTCAGACTAAGGGTACTGCGCACAATGTTTATTGGACGTTGACTGCGCTCTTAGTTCACACGATTGGTTGTTTAATTAGTGTATGTCGTATATTGGTCGAAAGTGTACAAAATCCCTACCACGGTGCTCAACTTATGACGGTTACTTTAAGTAAGAAGATAGTGATCTTCTTTCTTACTGGACTGCTTTGAAGTGACTGACAGAAATAAAACTGACTCAGGAAGGAACTATCGCGGCGAGTTGTTAAGAAACCGCACAAAGAAAGTTAGCGGCTCTTAGCGATTCAGCGGTACCGGGAAAAACTAAATAAAACTAGCCGTGATTCTCAATAAAAATGTTCAAAGTTTTCAGCGCTATATGCGCTGGAAATAATGGCGCATTGTGCTTGGTTATTCTATTTTCGTATTTCAAATTCAAATTTGTATTTTTAAGAACACTTGAAGGTTTCTGGCCAACATTGATTTATTTGCAAGTTGTTAGGTGTAGTTGCTCGGTAGATTAGGTATAGGTACTCTAAATTACAACTATTTGTTTACTTATTCCATTTATCTGTGTCCAAAATATTATTCAAATCCATTTGTGGGAAAAAGAAACAAATCAACAAATAAAGTAAAATTCTCACTTACCTCGTATTATGCCGCGTCTTTTCGGAGGCTCTATGGGCGGTTTGAAAACATCCGAAATGAGATGCTCCAGGAGGAGGCTTCCTCCTGTTGTGGGGAAAGACCTGTACCCAACAGTGGGCCAAAAAAGGGTTGCGATGAAATTATCAATTAATTTTCATGAAAATTTTGAGTAAAAACTAAATAAAGCGCACTCCTTTAAAAAGCGTGCTTTTTAGCGCAATTTTCTTTATCCGTTCGTCCAAACTGCAAGTGCTAGCTTGCGATCATTTCGAGCGGACATTATGCTAATTCGCTAACGGACTGAAGATGTATTTAAATTTTTGTATTTATAAGCGGCAGGACGGCATAAAAGTTTTAATTAAAAAATAAACTTGGGCTAATGAATTTGACGGAAAGATATAGATTAGGCGGAGAGCTCCGCCGGAGTCCTCCGGGTAGGGATGCCCAAGAATGGGTTGTATCGATATATCGCATCTTAACTGTATCGTGTCCCTTTTTATTGATTTTCGAAATTTGCGATTTAATTTGTGTTTCTTAATGAACTCAGATATTTTTAATGATTTTAAGAATTATAAAATGTTAAATGGGACTATTTATCATCGTTTCGCTATGATGTGATAGGAATTTTCAAGTTATAAAAGTAAAAAATTGTCGTAGTTACGATACGATATTTTACAACGATACGAGATATCGAAACGTGCTTCTCTACCCCCGGCCGGTTATGTAAATAACCTAAACGACGACTGACGATTCATTCTTGGCTTAATAATTAACCAATTTCAAAAAGAGGCGCGCATAGCCCCGCTGCTTGAGTAGATCGCAAGGGACTGAAATGGTAAGTAACGTCGGGCGGGCGCAGTACCAGTGATATTCGGAGGGCTCGTTAATCCCTCGGTTCCGTTTGTTATCAATACGATAGCAGAAGTTAAACTTTGTCGGAGGTTCTATACGTGCTACGGAGGTCCTGGTTGGTATAGATACGATAGCAATCGTTAAACCTTATCGGAGGCCCATTGGGCAGTTTGAGACGTAGGTTGGCCACTAGCTTGTTTCTCCGTTGGAGCAACGTGATGGAGTAAACTCCAAGCCTCCCCATGTGTGGAGACACCCAAGCTCTACAGAGGATTATTATTTTATTAAAATAAACCTTAATTGAAATTTTGTATTTTCGCTAAAATCTAGTGTAATTTTAGCGAAAATACAAAATTTCCCAGTTAAGGTTACAGTCTAGACTACATAAAATCACGTCAACTAATGAGAAAACTAAATGAGCCGACGCAAAAAGTACAAAACTATTAGCAAGGGAAACAAAGGTACCCATTAGTGAAATTAACTTAAAATACCGAAACGCGCTTAGCTGGTACTCAAAACATTTCATTCAGTTCTATCTTCTCTCTAACACACACAAAAGGTGTGACAAAACTAACACTGATTGCTAGCGGATATTATCAGCGTCAGTATTGCGAAAAGCTAATATTGGGGAACCTGTTGTTCCTTGGACAGAGTTGTACTGAGAACAATAATACTTGTATCAAAAATCCTGTGCTTTTTAGAACCGTGGAAACAGCTAAAAATGTAATTTATTGTTATTGAATTATTTATTGAATGCTTGCATCAATGTTTATGAAAACTATTGTATTTATTACCTATTTAAAAAAATACTATAGATAAGGTAAAAGGGTGGCAAGGGGATGGATTAGTTTTTACAAAATGTTAAATTAAAATATTGGAATCGAGTGCCATTTTGTAATGGTAGCCAACGTGTTTAAGTTGTGTGAGGGTAACATTTAGAGGGGAGGTGAACAAATTTGGTGGTGAAAGTTTGACTCAAAAAAAAATTGAAAAGATAATTTATAAAACGATATTGGCTATGGCTACAATATTTTTTGCAACTTCCTGATGTCTAGAGGCCAATGGTATCCTCCTATTAAATCGCTCCCGCCCATGTTTCTCTATAATTTAAACGCAAACCTTATTTCGTACATCAAATGTAAGCAAAAAAGTCCTTTTGATATTAAAGCCTCCCTCCACTATTATACTGCCAAAACTCGTATACATTAGGCTCAAACCTCGCCATTCATAACGAGAACCACATAAAACCCTGTTTATATCCTCTGAACACAAAAATACAAATGAAGGGAAAATTTAATTAGCGTAAAACAGAATCATGGCGGGTGTAAGCGAATCTCAACGAGATAAACCCTGTTTGTTTAGGATGTCCAGACGGTTTTTAATCTTGTTGTTGAAGATGGAAACTATGTAATTGATCATTATTTTAGTCCAGATAAATCAAAACTATAATGTATTGAATGACCAAAAATTAATTTAAAAGAATACTTATTAAAAGAAAATCAAATTAAAAAAGGAAAGTATGAAAAAAAATGTTATTATACGTACTTTAGGCTTCCTTTATTTTGTGAGGTTGGTGTCTTTCATTAAATACCTATTTTGTTGCTATTTTTTTTGTTAAATTTTTGCACCATGGGGATCCCCCATGGGGATGATGGGGGATTTTAGTGTCATTTATTAAGAAGTCTGTTTCTATCTTTTAAATTAAATTTTGGCACCACTGATGGGAGATTTTAATCGATGAAATCTATTTCAATAACCTTAGATAAATCGTTATTGATGACCGGCCACTGTATATCACATTGAAGTATTTAAACTATCTTTTTTGTATAATACAACTTTCTTCCAACTACAATCTATTAACTGGAACGAAAACGAAGCAACTAACTACATTCGTCTTGTTTTTAATTTAACGAACTACCAGCGATACTCTTCGCGATGAAAAAGATGGACCGAAACTTGGCACACAACTTCGCTAAGAAAGTTTTGCAGCAAATTATGCGTTAAAGCTTTACAATTTATGCGTTAACGTTTTACAATTATGCGTTAACGCTTTACAATTCCGCTGGATTATACACTTGCTAAGAGTGTATTTATTTATAAACTTAACATTTTATAGGTAGTAGGTATGTTACCCCCCAATAACGTTGATAGCCCAGTGGCTTAGAATTCTACCTCGAACCCGGACCGGGTTCGAATCCCAGTGGCACGCACCAATGACTTTGTAAAAAAAAAAGTTATGTGCGCTTTATAAAATTAAATATCACCTGCTGTTATGGTGAAGCAAAACATCGTGAGGATACCTGCATGCCTGAGAGTTCACAAAAAATGTTCTCAAAGGTATGTGAAGTCCACCAACCCGCAGTAGGCCAGCGTGGTGGACGGCGGCCTACATCCATCTCATTACGAGAAGGAGACCCGACCCTGTAGTGGGTCATTAATAATGGGTTACTGGCAGGTATGTACTTACAACCGCACAACCTCATAAAGCGAGTATAGCCCCGCTACTTGAGTAGATCGCAAGCACATCGCAAGCGATCGAAACAATTTAGAGTCAGTACTTGGTAAATGCAGTAAATGCGTGCTTCCGTGCTTGGGAACAAATTTATTATTAAAATTCTGTAAAAGTCTATTTAGACTACGACACTTTTAATGATACTGAGTGTACCTCAGTTGAAACACCTTAAATAATACCTACTCGTTTTCAGGTGTGGCATACCTACTCGTTTTTAAGTGAGTCACTCGCGTTCACACACAAACTCGGTAGGTAGGTAGGTATATCAACTTTTTTGTGCCAACAACTTAGAATGTCCGACTTCTTTCATATTCTGAAATAATAAGTAGCAGCTTAATGTACCAAAACGACAGGTACCTAACTTGAAATCCTAAGTATATAAGTTTGGGACATGTCCCATTCTCGTAACAAATTGTTAGCAACAAGCAACAACATTGTACTGGGACGGCTTGTTACGTTAAGATTGAGGTCAGACCACACTGGCTGGATGCCTGTTTCCAAAATATTTTAGGATGTCCCACTGTTTTAATGTCCCACTGATGGGCAAGTGTCCCTCAAATAAGATGCCTTCCTCCCCTCACCACGATGCTCCTATGCGGATTGGTGGGGAGACCAATTATTGGCCGGCCGGGGATATCAAAGACCCAACAAGATAAGACGACTGCTATTTAAAGTGTAAATGTAAGATAAAAATTTTGCCATTTATATTTGTTTGTGTGGGACATCCAAAATTGAACAATATGTCTGTCACAATGTCATTCTTCAGGCTTTTCTGACATTTATCTCATGTTCTTAGAGGGAGAGAGAAAGAGAGAGAGAAGGGACAAGTCTTATTCTATGATTAGGAGAAGGTCATAATTTTCCTTCTAATCATAATCCCGCAATCCTGTGTATTTCACAATTAAATCTTTAAAATTAAATTGTGGAATGTGTCGAAATAGTTAACTAATAATTTTATTTGTTTTTACTATTATTTGCATTTCTTAAATAGTAAATATAGATTGATCACTTGAACTACCTATACTAACTAACTAAACTAACGGCTTTATACCAATATTTCTGCAAATAAAGGTTTTTGTCTTTTATATTTTATGTCGTTACGAGGTCTAGCTGTATCCCATCAGTGTGCACAGTCCTTTACTTCGCACATTAAATTTTTGGCACAAGCCAAGCCGATGCGATATAAATATCAGCCGAACGCACAAACTTCGTACAACTCGAACTCCTAAGGGTATAAATTACCCCGGCTACGTTACACGAACATTCGCTAAGACAGACTCCGCGATTAGCGCCTGAAAACAGATGTAAGAATTTAAAGGCAGTGAATTGGAATAATTTAAATGTTTTTAAAGCGTCTTAAGAAATCGTTCTTTTGCGTTTCATTTTGAGGTTCAACTTAATTTGAACCTTTCAGAGTTCTTGCTTAGATTACCAAGTTGTACTGACCAACTTTTGAGGAACTTTGAGGAAGTATTGTTTGAGGAAGGATTTGACAGGGGGACCCGACCCAGCAGTGGGTCATAATGGGTTACAGACATGTGGGAGAAAAATACTTTAATTTTATTACCTACCATGTACAGCTTATTCTTTGTCGTAAACTTATAATACGTTATTTATACTTGGCAGGATCCAATCCCGTTCTGATATACCGACGAGTAATGTAATTTCGTACAAGGCCACACCAAAACTCAAATCCACTTTACTATCATTCCGCTCCAAAGGATAAAACCTTAAAACTTTGATATTCAACGATCCCTAGTTACCTGACTCAAGTGGCCTGGGTTCATAAATTCTTTTAGATACGCGAAAACTATTCGAAAATTGTAAAGGCTCGGAAAGGTTGATAAGGCTCACGTCGGTGAATTATGGGTTCCGACGATACACGGTGGATTGTTTTACCCTTCCTTTCATATAATACTCTTTTAAATTAGGATGAGATTTCTTTTTGATACATTACCCCGAGCGGGCGACCTTGCGATCTCTCGGCGAAGTCAAAGACTGTTCGGAGTTAGGGCCGGGACGGGTCACTTGATTTACAATACAAGTGGCTTGGGTACATCTTAATTTTCGAAAAATCGCGTTTTTTCGAGTAATGTAACGTAACATCGTCAAATTTGGATCTCAAATCCACTATTATTAAGGTAAGTAAGTAAAGGCCCAAACGAAAGGCAGATAAGTTCATGTCAGTGAATTATAAGTTATCGCTACGTTGTCAATAGTACTCAAGACCAATTTCGCGTTTTTTGTAATAATGTCAAAATGTTACAAGTATAAACTAATAGTAGATATGGATTTAATGCGGCTATGCGCGCGGGGACACGTTGTTCTTGTGTGTGACGGCCCGTGTTCGATTCGCTACTAACTTCGGGACGGGTCACTTGATTTACAATACAAGTGGCTTACGAGTAGGTCCGTCTAGTATAATATCCCTCATAATATTATTAGTAAAGAATACAAATTTACAAAGATCTGGGTTTGTGGATGAGTATCACTCAATAACAGTAACATACTAGGTAGGTAAGTAGGAGAATGTACCCGTACTACGCATCTGTCGTGACCCGTCTAGGGCGAGAGGTAAAGGGGAGCACGTCTTCAAAAATGCCACTTTTGATCAAATAGGTGGGAGTTTTCGCTACGTTGACAATAGTACTCAAGACCAACCTCGCCTTTTTTCGTGTAATGTCAAAAAGTAACAAGTATAAACAGTATTAAATCCACTTTACTATCATTCGTCTCAAACGGATAAAACCTTAAAACTTCGATACATCGCCCCGAGCGGGCGACCTTGCGATCTCTCAGCGAAGTTAAAGACTGTTCGGAGTTAGGTCCGGCCTTCGCGCGGGGACACATTGCTCTCGTGTGTGACGGCCCGTGTTCGATTCGCTACTAACGGACGTTCGGGACGGGTCACTTGATTTACAATACAAGGCTTGGGTCCGTCTTAGTCCTACTTCAAGATACTGCATTACGATACGAAAATAAGATTAAAAAAAAAAAAAATTTTAAAAAGGTTTTTGCTATCGTGAATGTGTGGTTTATTACTCAGTCGATCTAAACTACTTACCTGTTTGTCTGTAACCCATTAGTGACCCACTTCAGGGTCGGGTCTCCCACAGTGAGAAAGATGAAGGCCTTAGTCCACCACGCTCTACTGTGCGTACCTGGATTTCAGATCTGGCCTTTGAGATTATTGTGGAGAAACTCATAGGCATGCAGGTTTCTACACGATTTTGCTTTACCGTTTGGTAGGTGGCACTTATTTTACTGCAACTGGGATTCAAATACCGACCTCTTAACTAAATGGCCGAATTCTTAACCACCGAGTATTCGTGATCCTTAGTAGTTGTATATTAGATACACCAAGATACACAGACATAAGTGTCTTTGAACTCCAAAGACGCAAATAACAATGTTTCTTCCGTCAGGCATTGTTCGCGCAGTCGTTACAACACTCGACTCAGTGATTTATAATGGACGCGCGCTAAGTACGTGTGAACTCTGTAACTTTTGACATTTATAGCGCTTTTCTTAAATGCTGCTATAGAAATGTACCTTTTTATGAAGTAAATGAGTAACAAAATGGCCTGCATGCCCCATCGAATGCCAAGTGATCACTTAGGTCAGGCCTGGCCCACTCCCCGTGTAGGTATCAAAATATACCTACGCTACAGCGGCCCCTCCGAAACGGTAAGTCAGTAGGGCCTCACGCGCGAGCTGTAAGTGACGTACCTATGTAGGTACGCGGAAATTTTTCCTTTGATAATATAGGTACTTCATTTGTTCGTTGCATTGTTTAAAACATGGAGAAAAAGATACTGTGCAGTGTTTAATTGCTTGTCTTAACAAAGATAGTGATTTAGATTCATTTAATTTTTAAAAGAACACAACCCCGTTTTGCGTCAGAAAAAGAACATTTACGCGCTAGAAACAGATGCAAGTTGTAGGTATCTATCAGCGCATCATAGCTAGAGTCTATATTTCTTTAAATGACTTTTCGAAGTGGGTCTTCTGTACTTGTACTATTATGTATTCTGTGCTTAGGCTAAGGGAGATCATGTGTCCCGCTAGGTGCTCATACTTTGTATACAGGGTGTCCCGTAATCAGTGGACCAACAAAAAACTTTTAATAGGGGGGACCATTCACTAAATTTTATCGTCCTAGGCCTATTGGTTTAAAAGATATAATATGTACTAGTTTAAACATTACAATTCTTTTCACAAGCTTCTTTCAAACATTATATTGTAGTAAAATTCATACTTTTCAAGTAAATTTCCGAAATAACCCTTCCTATTAACATTTTAAACAGTATTAATATGAGCGCTTAGAGAAAAAAAAATATTTACCTATCTATATTCTTCTTTAACGCCAAGTTTAACCTTGGTAAATTTTTGTAACAGAAAATTTGATGGTGTTTTTAACAGAATATCAGCGTTGTAATATTTTGGAAACTGTATTTGAAACGTATTCGCGATACGAATACACCAATAAAGTTCAGATATTTCTGTGAGTTTTTCTAAATCCGGTCAATGAAAAATGTTGCCATTCGGTATTTGTATAACGTGTATTGACACATGCAAATAGTTGAAAGTTTTTACGATTCAATTTATTTCGTTAAATTTGTATTTATTAGTCATGTGTGTTGTATAGGTTCAATAAAAATACAGGTTGTTTTATTAAAATGTGCTAAAATTTAATTTTAACATGTTTTTTTGATTCGCCTATGTTGTCTTTTGGTTTAAAATACGAATGTTGCTGCAATTTACTGGCTCAAGTTTTTAATCTAAGAAAAGAAAAGAAAAGAATACGTTTATTGTTGACTGTTACACGAGAAAGATGTTACAAAAATTTATAATAAGTTTAGAACAGTCTACCCTATGCGGGCATACAATAATTTAAAACTTAATTTTATATTTCATGGAAATTATTGCTAAATTATATTTATTTATTTATTATTTTGTTCAGCAGTCCAAATTATTTATAAGAGAGAATAAAAATAAAAATATTTTTTAGTTGAGTCAATACTTGCCTACGTGTTTTTATGTGAATTGTGTATAAAAACTAATATAAATGCAAATAGATTCAATTGGCTTGAATTTTTTGCAATAGAATTTTTTTCGACACATTCAGAGTGATTTGTCACGTTTATTCCATGTTCGATAAACATTTTGTTTAGTTAAAATATGCTAGAATTTTATATTGTTTTTAAATAAAGTTAGTAGAGCTATTGTAGGTGGTCTCACGGGTGGATTATTTACCTCACCCATTATGTTTACACCACCCTATTAACGAGTGTCAGTCAGACAGATTGACATATGACACACTAACGACTGACCACTGCTGGACCGGTAGTCCACTGCTGGACATAGGCCTCCCCTAATCGACGCCACTCCACCTGTTCCAGGACCCTCTGAATCCAACGGTTTCCCGCTGTCTTCTTCAGGTCGTCAGTCCACCTGGTAGGAGGGCATCCTGTGCTCTTTTTACGTAAATACGAAATAAGCTTACGGAACCCTAAAAATAAGCTGAAAAGATGCAGGTGTCCTGTGTTTTCTTGAATGATGTTATTGTTAGTGAATTCCGAGCACACGGCAGAACGGCATTAAAGCGCTTTTATAGTAGCGTTTTTAACTGCTGTATTCCTTATACTCGTATTACTTGCATGTTTTTAGGTTGTATAACCATAGTTACTCTCCCGGGCAGGTATCTTACCACAATCCACTTTAAACGTCGTAAAGCACTTAATTCAATTATTTTGACTAGGGGAGTAGGGTTTTCAGACATATCTTAGTCCTCATGCCAGCCAACCCAAATATAACCTCAGATAGGATTTCTTCTCGGTGGATATGTTAAGCCGTCGGTTTCAGTTGTAATAGACATCCGCCGAACCTTTCATTCTTTCAAATTCAAATTTCAAATACGGTTTAGTCACTAGCGTGTTTCAGGCTTAAGTTTAAAGCTTCGTGTTTCAGAAAGAGATTCGTACCCAAGAAGAATTTCAGCCCATTAAAGTTTGAGCGTTTTACGTGCGTTTATTAAATTTTATATACAACGCTAGTGCAAAACAATGTTACGTATGACAAATGGGAGTTTCATATTTCGCATTTTACACACGTGTATCGAATATTTCGAATCTAAAATGCATTTATTCTTAAATTTTGCAAGCTTTGCGCCATATTGTCATTGTTACTACGAGAGGCGAATTTGAACGTTGGACTGATATAAATTATACTTACCGTTGGTATCATTTTATGTTCTGTTTTATATTTGAAGTGTTCTTGATGAAAAATGTTCTTCACTTTAGTAGGATAGCAAATAAAGCGTGACAGTACCCCTTGTCCTAATTGCTAAGTCGTTCGGCGACAAAATAAGTCACTTGCGTCAAGTTTGTCGTACGACATGGTCATTGCGTACATTTAATTTTGTCGCATGTTAGTGCGTAGTGTAAATTGTCAACTCCATACAAGAAGCAGTGTTCGAATTTTGTCGCATTGGTTGATCGGTCTGTTGTATGGTATTGCAAAGCCAATTTATTATTCGAGCTAACAAACATATACCGAAGTGTAAGTTATAGATTTTCTAGTCGTTGGTATGCATTGCTCTACCCTAAGGTACCTACTTATTCAAGATTCAGATTCTAGACTTTTAACATTCAGATTTACATGTTAATTATTGAAGTAAGATAAATATTTTCATTCAAGATACACACTTCAGAAGGAGACAAAATTAACCCTAAAGTGCTACGTTTATCTTACATTGTCACATAAATAGGACATATCTTCGCTGACTGAAGACGTTGCGAAACCCAACACTCGAGTTAAATTGCCGCTACGAATTGTAGCAGTAAATTATACTTGCTCTATAGTCCATTTTTTCACATTTGTCCTATTTGATAAACAATCTTAGCGTGTCTTTTTGTTTTAATTTGCAATTTGCGATTTTAAAATAACACAGGCACCTAATTAAAAAGATTTATTAAAATAAAATTGTCATTTAATGCTGAGACAAATTTATAGTAACTATAATTTATTTTTTAAAGCAATTTTAAACTTTTTTTCTATAAAACTAGGGCCGAGATAGTTTAACAAATTGGCGAGAGCAAAGATGGACGGTACTTAATGTTTTTTATAGTTTTTTTTTTCAATAAAAAGTAGCGCCAAGATTGTTTACCAAATTAGACAAGCAAGAGCAAATTAACGGTCTCTCTGTGTGTTTTTTTATAATAGTTTATCTTAGTTGGTAGAGTTGATGTAGAAAAAAAGATTATTTATGTAGATTTTCTTTTTACCCTTTGACTCATGGTTTATCGAAGGTGAATGACCTGTAGAGATATAAAAACAGAAAGCGTCAACAATTAAAATGACAAGATACTCTTAAAATATATTTTTTAAGTCTGAACTTTTTCATTTTTTATTTTTTTAAATTTCTATATTTTTCAATGCAAACGTTTTATGGAACAAAAAGTAACATTGTCTAATGACTCAAACTATTTAAAGCACTTTAATTTTGTCGTAACTTAATTACAAGCCGATAACAGTGTGATAAAAATAAGCTTTTAATTAGTCAAAAGACGAAAAAATTATAAAAATAGTCTTCCTTTTTACACTCTTACTTTTTACCTAGGTGTTTTTCTGTTCCCATTCGCTCCCCGAGATTGATATCGCATAATCTGTCCATACATCATCCGATACTGGTTTGTTGTAATTCACTCGCCAAGAAACGCCTAAAAGTATAATAAATATCGCCGTGTGATTGATTAGGATCTTTACTGCTTTTTTATTTATCTCAGAACATCCTTATTTCATCATGAAAATGGCGAAAGGGCGGAAATTTTGTATTTTGTATTACAAAAGAGAAATCGAATTTATAAATAATTTCTTCTTAAATATAGATAATATACTTGTGTTCTGAATCCCATTATATTTTTATCTAACATTAAAATAAATATCACTTGAAGTTAATCTCCGAATCGTACAATATTTCGACGCAACCCTTGGACCCTTGTCAGAAATAGAAATAAAGTGACATGTAAGACAATTTGGAACAAAAACAGTAAACGAAGGAAACATAAACAATCTGAGAATATAGAGATATCTTAACCTTTCACTTGACCTCTTGTTTTGGATCTCGGTTATGCTGTTTGGTTTTCCTATCTATTAATGTAAGAAAGCTGAAGATTTTGTTTGTTTCCGTTGAAACAAACAGGGAATTTCAGGGATTAGCGCGTTCGCTAATCTCCCTAGGTCTCTCCTCCCCCCAAAGGTACTTCCTCTCTCGTCTCGTCTCCCCTTTGCCTTTTTTAAAAACCTTCTTGAAATAAAAAAATTCTACGTAGCTTTTAGCACTGGCAGAAATCGTCACGTAAGTAAAAGCATTACATATCTCCCTCTCCTTCTCTCTATAGCTTTGTGTGTTCATGAGACATAAATTATTGAACAACTTTAGAATTGAAAGAAAAAGTAAAAACGTCGTTCGCTGGCCACACAGTGGCACTACTTAAATACTTTATAAAAAAATCTATTAAACTTTTTACATTTTTATCGGAAAGTACCTAATATTTAATACAGTCATGTTATTCTATAGGAATGTTGGGTGCGAGTAGTGTAGCTTTGACGAATGTACTGTCGAGCGCAAAATCGCTTTGCCGTTGTACATGCGTTAACAACCTTTGATGGGCTGGAATTTATATGCCAAATTGATTTTCATTTTAAAATATTTAAAAATTTTACACTTTTCGACGGGACATTACAAAAGGCTTCAAAGGATTAGAGGTCGATGAAAATAGCTGTAAACTTTTTATGAATTTTGTTATTGAAAAAATATACACATACAAATTAAAAATATATTTTAATTTTTGTTTTTTTGTAGGTATATATAATATGTATATTTATACACGAGATATATCATTTACGTTTAAAGTAAATTAGAATTTTTATCAAAATACAGTCGTACAAATTTTGTGTATATTTTGGTTAGCTGTATTTACAAGTTAAATAAAGTTTGAATAGTAGATAATAGTGTGCTGCTTATTCTTAATTAATGTTTTTTGTGATGTACTGAAACCCGTCTGCCTTTTTAAAAAAATTATATCTAAACGCCAATACAAGCGCGCTAAGCGAAAATTCACAATCTTCGCGCCAATATAATTTAAAAAAAAACTAGAGCAACATAATTCTTGCATACTGCCAAAGTGTGCAATTATTTTATTCTTTCAATGGAACATTATAGCAGATAAACGTAACTACGTGAATATTTTGTAATTCCGTTAACTTTAAACATATACGGATAAAAGTCATATTGATAATAATCCTTTTTTGAAGTCGGTTAAAATTTCTCATTAGAGTTCTATCACCAAGGGATCTTTCAAGGTGGCCGTAATTAACAGAAAGGGGAGGAATGGAACTCGTTGAATGCCGACCTTCCCAACTATTTACCTTTTGACCGGCTTATTGAAAAACTTTTAGACACATTGCCTCTCCACGGACTGTTTTGACTTTTCGCTGCGAATTTACGAGTCGCTAATTAAAGGTTTGCCGTCAGAAGTATACCTACTTTGTTTTTGTCAGACTTTATGTATAAAAGTTGATGACAAATGAAGTTATCTTTATTTTGTTAACTAAGTTTAAAAACAATCGAACGAAAATGTTGTGCTCAAAACGAAACTTAATTTTATGAAATTTACGATGTTAATTTTGCGCAACTAATTAAAATAAAAAATATCATTATCAAAATACAAGCATAAAATCTTGTGTTTAAGTTGGGGTGGTTTGGTTGCCTGAGATACTTCATTTAGGAGAAATGTTCCAGTTTTTATAAGTACCAACGTTCATACCTGCATCTCAGATACTTCTAACCGTATGGATGTGGATGTTGCAATGACTGTCAGTAACCTATTAATGAACAACAACAGGATTGGACTCCTCTCACAGCGAGTATGCCTTAGTCCACCACGCTGGCCTAATGCGGGTTGGTGGACTTAACATTACTTTCAGAATATTTTTTGTATACTCTCAGGCATGCAGGTTTCCTCACGATGTTTTCCTGTACCGTAACCTGATATTTAATTTAATAAAGAGCTATCACCGCTAACATTGACTACACGTTTATTAATATCTATAATTATAGTTTATTATTAAAATACTATATAAGTACATAGTGAATATAAGAAAAAGTATAAATAACCCGTGGTCCTTCAGTAGACGGCGAATGAAATAGCTTTCCGTTTATTCTACCTCTGCGAACACTAGACCAGAAAACATTACAAAAACGTTTAGAAGTTTTTCCGACGTAGCTCGTTTTAAGTTAAAATTTTAAGCCACTTTGAAATCCTAGCTGTATACTACTGTATGTTGAGAAACGGCGTTTTGGTTGGTGGATTTTACTTGTTAGTATGTCCAGCCTCAAATAGAGAAGAAATTCTATTTGAGGTTGTATGCTTTGTTACTCACGAGGATTTGATCTGATCTGACATGGACTGATCGCCTCAAATAAAGTATACCTTGTTTTTGAGTGGAGGCATAACTTTGAAGAGATGGTAAGTTTGTTATGTAATCTATTTTGTAACTGTTTTTCTAAAAGACTAATTGTTTTTGAAATATTAATTAATTAATTTATAATAAATAACGAATGAACTTATAACTTTTAAAACTATATATTTATGGTAAAGTGACACGTTTTATGATGTCGATTCTAATGAAGAATATATCAATTTTATATATTTGTTTTTATAATATATCACGCTCTAAGTAGGTACAAATAAATGTGAAAGAACCATACACTGTCTGTATTTCCTTTCTTCTGTTAAGTTTCAATGTATCAATCGCATGGCATGCATCTATTTACACCGTTTTAAGGGCGTTAAATAAGACATGTTATAATATAACATATGAAAATTTTTAAGACAGTTTTTTCTGCAAAAAGGCCTATAAAATTAGCTCAAATCGGATGTAGCTGCCGAAAAAGATTTAGATAAAAAAATCAATAATCAGCAATCTAAATAAAAAATCGCACTCTTTAAATGTCCGCAAATTTTAATTTTGATAACAGAATACTCTGTTACAACGTCAAAGGCTATAACTTTAAACATGACACTTAAATCAAAATAAGTGCTTTCGCGTTTAATATGTTCAGGCTAATAAAAGCGACCATTTAAACATTTTTACATCCGCTAGCGGACATTTATATGACAAATTGCACCTATTAAACAAAGGCTTGCCTAGTTAGGGAGGGGTATTTTTACTTTAAACCGTGGAATAGATACGGATACACTGGGTTGTTCGCTCGTAGTTTTTATCATGGAAAATATTTGACTTTTTCGAGTTAAAAATGACATTTACTTATGATATTATAAGTAAATGTCATTGTCACAACAGGGGAGGCCTGGAGCATACTCCACCACGCTGCTCCAATGTGGATTGGCGAAGAAACAGGCCAGTGGCCAACCGGTATCGGATACCGTTTTCAAACCCCCAGGTGCTTCGACAAGGTTTAACGATTGCTGTCCAAAACAACCTGCCCTACGAAACACGGAAGCGCGCATTTAACTGATCATTGGCGATCTCCTTTAGTTGAACAGTTCACTTGGTCGGGAAACCGTCTGTCTGTTACTCCTATTTTAATTACTTGTTGCGTTATGTAGCGTTTACTAAATATTCCTTCCAACCGTTTACCGTTCATATAATACGAGAGCAAGAATTATAATAGCGATAATGAAAGACAATTATAATAATTTGTAGGTAATTGCTAGTGCTCCTAAATGAATATGGCCACCTGTTCACAACTCATCCATAACGCGTATTTTACGGGACTCGTGCCGATTTAGTTACGAAAACCGTAATGTGCTACATTTGATGGGTTCTGTGTCAAATGGTATTGTGTGAAAGGCGTTAGCGGGAGCGGAAGCGGAATGGGAGTAAATTCTAACTGAAACTACTATCGTAAATATGTCTGTAGATCATTAATGACCCACTGCAGGGTTGGGTCTCCTCTCACAATGAGACCGAAGTTTGGTGGACTTTGGTGGAAGTTTGGTCGAAGGTAGGTTTTGAGAATATTTTTTTTGTGAACTCTCAGGCATGAAGGTTTCCTCGTCGTGAACATCGTGAGCAAGTGGTAGCTAATTTTGAATATGCCTTAAGTTTACCGACTTTCTTGTAGCGAGTTCTGCCATTCGTCAAGAGATGGCGCCACACGCATCCTGAATCACGCTATCAAAGTTTTTTACATCGCTGGCATATATACAAATTCCGTCATGACGTAACCGGAGCACGGTTGCTTCCCAAGGCATAATCACCTTGCTTAGGAAGATCTTCCTTTGCGAACACCATGTCTCCATATAGCTTATCACCATAGCCTCAATAACCCTTTATAACTATAGTCATCACACCAATCATCCATTACAGTAACAAACTGCCATTACTGTAGCCCTTCGGTTATTACTGAATCGAAGTGATTTACATTACAAGGGTGCCCTTATTGCTATCGCTTTGTCGCGACGCCGATGGGAGGGTAATGAGTTCAATCAACGTAATATTAGTTTGATGATTAGGTAGTTGAAAATTATTACAAGGGTTGATTCAGGTTTTATTAGATTCGACACAAAATCTGGATAGACTTATCATTATTAGGCTAATTTTGTATTCTTTCAGCCATGACAGTTCTCAAATTAGTACCGAAATCTAGCTGTAATGATAATGATGGTACGTAATCCTACCATTCTACGAGACTTATAAATGCGAAAGCTTGTGAGGATGGATGCATGTTAGTTACCCTTTCACGCAAAAACGGCTGAACAAATTTAGATGAAATTTGGTAGGTACACAGGTAGATTATACCCTGGATTAAAATAACAAATAATTTTTATCTCTCTTTTAAGTTACAAATGGATGATTACTACCACCTGAATGAAGAATATAACAGAAGAAAAGTAATGCTAACAAAAGTTTAAGACAAAAATAGTGCTGACGATCATTCAGGAAATACGTTAATTAAATTTTCCATTACACAACAAAGCCTTACGTAGATCTTTATACTTATTTTCCCGTAATTGTATTTGCCGAGGCTTACAAACGTAATTGTTACTAAACAAACAATCCTTGCGCTGCGTATACTAAAACGGTTATTGCTAAATTAATTTATCGTACAACCTAACCGTTAATGTGAAAAATTAAGGTTGGAACAACTTGTGTTTTTATTAAGGTTATCTATTATTTAGGACAGACGGTAATAGTCCCTTATAGGCGCTTAGTATTCGACCTCTAATTGAAGGGGTTTGAGTCCCAGTGGAACGCGGTAATGACGTTGTAAAAAAAATTATATGCCCTTAAAGACCACCTGCTGTTACGTTGAGGAAAACATTGTGAGGAAACTTGGATGCCTTAGATTTCACAAAAAAAATGTTCTCAAAGGCATGTGTTCACCAACTCGTATTAGGCCAGAGTGGTGGAGGGTGGCCTACATCCCTTTCACTGTTAGAGGAGACCCGACCCTGTAGTGGGTCACTAATGGGTAACGGACAGACAGTGTTTAGAATAATTCATACTCATTTCAATAGTCAGTGAATGGAATAGACCACGATATATTGTGTCGTGATATCTAATTTTAACCAATATTCCAATTAATAATTTTGTAGTCGAAACACGGTGATAATTGTTGGATTAAACTGCCCATTAGGTAGTCGTACCTACATCTGTGCCAATTACAGTTAATATTTCAATTTTACTGAACTGAACTGAACTGAACTGTCGATTCTGTTATTCTATTTCCATTTGATTTTGTTTATAATGAGATGATAAGTAGAGTAGGGAAATTAGCTTACTAGCTTTCAGAGATTTTTAAGTTATCGTGCAAGTGGGACATAGGTTGAAAGCCATTGGACTATGATGGTCTAGGAGTAAACGAGAATCCCTCTCTTTTTTTCAGGTGATAAGTAGCGTAGTAAGGCTGAGTATATTACTTTTGTTTAAAATGGTAGACAGTGCTTCTGAAATGACCTAGTTACAACAAATAATGAATGGCATGATGGTAAAAAGAAAATAATTACATAGTCGTGAAAAAATAATAGATACGCTAATTTTATTGCTACAATTTTTTGTGGGGAAATTAAGCTGTGCCTAACCCATTTGCCACATCGTTCGCAGGACTGACAACCGATGGGGAAAAAAGGTCCTCGAATGGCGACCACGTTTAGGCAAAAGGAGTACAGGCCGCCCTCCGACCAGGTGGACTGATGACCTGAAGAAGACAGCGGGAAATCGTTGGTTTCAGAGGGCCCAGGACCGGGCGGAGTGGAGTCGATTAGGGGAGGCCCATGTCCAGTGGACTACTAAGGGCTGAAAGGAAGGAAGGAAGGAACCCATTTGCAGATATAAGTGGTTTAAGGACAGTGCTTATGTGAGAATGAACCATAGCGACCCTTCCTCCGACGATCATTAGGCTGCCTGCTCAGAATGAGGGCCCGATTTTAATAATTTCTCGGCTGGACGAATCTGAGTTATTATGGAGATAGGCGCAATTATTCAAATTTCGTGAAATAGTCGTATGTAAAGCGGAATTTCGGGTCTTATTCGGAACTAGACTAATAAGAGTTACTCTTGTGACTGTAATGACGTGAACGCTTAAATTACAAGACTTTAATGAGAAAAAGGATTAATATTTAATTCAAGCACTAAACAATTTTCTACATAATTTTGCTTTTATTACCTTTTACAGCGTTAGAATAGAAAACCAATTAAAATGGGAGTCTAATAATGAGTTTTGATGACATATTATTATTGAATAGATTTTTTTCATCCTCATAGTTTTATATTATAAATGCATGTAATTTGCTTAAAAACGGCAAACGGTAAAATTTTCATGAATTAGATATCTAATTCATTTATAGGTGTGTATTTAGAGGTAGAAACTATTGATTGATTAGTCTTAGCACTCTTAATCCTGGGTAGGTACTGATGTATTTCAGTTTATATTCCCAGTTTCCATAACTACATTGGAATTGGAGATTAAAATCTTTGGCATAAAAGCTGTATCGTAAATAAAGCGACAAAAAATATTTCCAGAACAATTTTCCTTGAAGTCCGGGGAAAAAGCAGCGCTGCATTCGGTTATCGTAGGAAAATCTGGTCGAAATCGTATGAATATATTCACGAAAAGCGCTATGAAAATGTATTTACACTTGCCCCTCTGTCTGTAACAAAATAACAGTTTATGTGGATTGGCCTGAGTCCAGGATCTGTGCCTTGTATCAGACAACATCGCACTTTGGGGTGCTGTGGTATAAGACATAAGCAATGGAGGCAGCGGCAAATGGCAAACACAAGCAATCAAACACCTTCTTCGATTGAAGTGAGAACAGTAAAAACAACAACAAATATTCTTCTTTGATTATAGACATATGCCACGACGGCGCCACAAATACGCTATTTATTTATCTTCTAACTTGTAATACGTCGTACTTGAAAATGTATAAAAACGCAAGGCGATCTTACTTACTTGACTTAAGCCCCTCCTAAGGCCTCCTCCTAATCTCTTTATTTGTGTACAGAACGTAATAGACATGAGTGAAAAATCGTCTCAAATTTGTTGGATTTTTTATTAAATCAGACCAACCTAGATTTAGAGCTTGTGAATTTTGGCAGCTTGTTATTTATGCTTACATCCCCAAAAATTTTCTGAAGAATAACTTACGTTTAATTCCGTGTTAATTTTGCTTCCATAATTTCCATGAAGACATTTTTCAACATGCAAACTAGACTCTGCTGTCGCTTCCGCTTCCGCTTCTCACTTACACCCCACCCAAAAGCTAACGCAGTCCTAATTTGAGAGCTACAGTGTACGGAATTTATTTTTTCGAAGCCCATACACGCAGCCTTGTTCAGACCCAAAAATAGTACGCAAAATGTTTGTTTATTGAATAGGCCGCCTCTTTAGGGTTTTGTTAGTGCCTTTGTGTGAAATGTGTTTTCTACCATTGTATTGTGTAATGAAAACTAGAACAATATATTTTTTGTCGTTGCAGCCACGAAAATTGTAGATTTTTTTAAAATGAAAATAGTGTTAAAATTTAAGTCTTCTTAATAATACGACTAGTTTATTTTTAAATAATTATATTTGAAAATAAGCTATTAAGCTAATAATTATAACTATTAATGAACCCACGTCCAATCTGAAAAAAATCTTATCTGACGTCGTATGTGAGAATTGCTACTTTTGATAACCAAAATGATCGGCATACATACAATTATGTAGAATAACCACAAACCTCCAATTGCAACAAGAGCCTGAAGCTTGCTTTAACTTTTTCGTTTTTGTAACAATTAGAAATATATATCTGATTTTTAAAACTATATTAATCCCATACGGCGATGTATTCTTCATCACTCATTATTCGTCCACTCTTTCTTCTAAAACAATATAACTGCCCATTGATTTACATAATATGGGCCTCTCCTAATCAACGCCAGACACTGCATCTATATAGATAGATATATAAATAGATAGCTATCTTCTTATATCTTTGAATTATAAAAAAAGTTGAGTTTATTAACCCTTCAAAAACAAAGCAGGTTGTCAATTCACATTTTGCAACGGAACCCCAAAAACGAGTCTCAAATTATGCAAATGTGCATACATCCGCCAACCATCGGCGTGCCAAGCCGTATTCTGTGTAACCTCATAACCCATTAATTGGAAACATAAATAAGCGGACAACTTTAAAAATCCACATTTTCCCAATAAAGCGTAAGCGGCAATTTTTATTTCTGGCTTCAACGCTGGGATATAGAACGAAAAGATTGTTTAATTATAAATGAGTAGCAAAGAGGCTAATACACACCTAAGTTCAAACTAAAATAGAAAAGAAGACATTAAAAGTTGTTTGGAGATAATAAGAGGATCACTTTAATAACAGTGTTATTAAAAAGAAGTTTTAATAACAGGACCTAAGGCAAACACAACGGCAGAACAGATTTTGATGAAATTTGGCATGGACGTAGTTTATAAGTTGGATAAATACCTAATTATATATTCACGATGCTTTTTATCCCTCTCTAAACCTAGTTCTTAATTATTTATTTCACTTTAAGTCAGTATACAGAGTGATTTTTTCAAATGTGCGAGGATGGGATCTGAAAAATCAACGGCTTTGATTCCTGGCTAGATATTGATTTTTCAAAAATCCTATAATGCACTTATAGTTTTCGTCAAAATTGGGCCCCAGACTCCTTTCAGTATTTTTTCTGTTCGTCATAGTTTCGAAAATCCCCAACCACGCACACTTTGAAAATTCACCCTGTATACAGAACATACAAACTGAATAAAAAGTACATAGGATAAAATAAATAATCCAGATTACTTCTGTACAATAAAAGTGAAAATCGTAACATGTGCGATTACGCTTGGTACTTAAACGATTTTTCCGCGCGCCCATTTAATACTTGCGGTGGGCGGGGTCTAACAAATTGCGTTCGTGGTTTCAAGAACCGTTGTGGTCTACAGGCACTGATTGGTTGACAATACAATACTCTTTATGGCATACAGAAATAAAAATAACGTTAAATACAATTACTTATCTGGTAGTTTGCAACAGGCGGCCTTATCGCTCCGGTAGCGATTTTTCTTATATGCCAGAAATAGCAGATAAAGAATGAAGCGGTGATAGCAGTGGCTTAAGATTCTACCTCATTTTCGTGCTGTCCAGGTTCAAATCTTAGTAATCGCAATAACACTAACAGTTAGCAATGCTTTCTTGAAAGTAATGTGTGCTTTTATAAATTAAATATCACTAATGTTGTAACGATGAAGGTACACATAGTTTGGAAACCTACGTACCTAAGAGTTCTCCAATAATATTCTCAAAGGCATGTGAATTCCGGTGGAATTCACATGCCTAGGCATGCTGATAGGTGTATCTGCATTACGCCAATGTGGTGGACTACCCTTCTCTTTACGAGAGGAGATCCAAGTAGTGGATTGTAGACAGAGAATCGAAGGAAAACCGTACCCTGTCAGTGTGAACTGAACATTATTGTAAAGAATTCCCTACTGTTTTTATTTCTATACGTGGTGACTACAACTGGTCTAAAATATCGCTTTTTCTGGATTTCAGCCAAGCTTTGTAATTTGCTTGGAAAGAATTACAAAATGTCGGTAGTATAATTTTCTTTTAGTAAAAAATAAAAATAAGTTTTTTTTTCATACACACACACACACACACATAATACTAAGCAACTTGAGAAAAAATTTTGATTTCATCAATCCAATGGTCTTTCAATTGACTAGCATCTACGTAGGTACTTACGTAGCGCAAAATGTTTAGGACAAAGCCTTACTATAATATCCGGGAAATTTTCGAAGCGTACTAACGGTGATATCTGAGAAGTTTTAGCTGTCAGACGTAGACATTAAGCACAACTTTAAGATAAGCCGGCTTGAAGACTGCACTTCAATTTAGAAGGGAATATCAAATGACGAAGTTATGCTCAAGAATTGTATTTCGGGCTTACAGTTCATTATTAAACGCGGCTTTCTTAAAAGAGGAACACTTTGATGTCGACAGTTCGACAAGTTCGATAATTTATTCTGCATCTCAATTGTTTTGGTAGTTATTTATGTTTATTATAACACAAAGCAGCTTGAGCTTGGCTGGACAGCTCCCGTGTGTCAAGGTTCTAGTTAAACTTTTCTTTTTGCTTCTGATTTACCATTTCCTAAGAACTTTCTTCAGCCGATTGCTCAAACTGAGCTTGTCATATAATAGCTAAAGCTGAACCATATAAAACGTGACCTTTGAGGCTTTTATTCCTTTTTTTATATCTACATGCTTATTCCAAGATCCGAGTCGTAAACAGGAATGCTTAGCGAACGCTGTAATCCACGAGAAAGTCCCGACTATTGAATATTTCACGGCGAGTTCAGAACGCCCGAGTCAGGTGTACTGCTCGCAACGTTTACGGCCCATCTGTTTAATTTATAACTGTTTGACAATTTGCACGGCGACCAACGAAACGTTTTTATGGGCACTTCGGAAATTGTTAGTCACCAATTGTTTGCAACTTCAATGGTTTAGAATATGAATTTGGAACTAGCTAATACAAAAATGTCTACTTATAATCGAATTCTTTTCAGATTTTCTTCCTTGAACTTATACAAACATCTCGTTACAAACCGTTCTCTAGTTTTAGCGAGAATAAAGAAACAGCGATTTATTTTTATTATATAGAAATAAGAAAAAAATGAATGTATTTTTCATATCTCAAACTAATTACTTTCGTGTTCTACCCTAGACTTTTATGCTTTTTATGCTTTAGCCTAGGCACTTGATCAAGATGACATCATTAGGAAAAATAACACCGATGTAATATTACGAAATTTGATGAAATCTTTACATCACATTCAATTTGGTTTTGTATTACAGCACTGCAAATCTAGAACATTCGATGGCGACACTGATACCGAGGAATCGTTAAACCCGTCTGTTTTACGACTGAAACCCAATCCATATTTCGGAGATACCAGATACGCGGCCGACGTTAACTTTATTGCTACGAACCTTCTAGAAACTTCATACGAATACCGTATAACTGATCGCCGTTCTGATATATAATTTTATAGCCACTATTTTCTATTACAGTTTCGTAGCGAACTCAGTTTAAAATATGGACGTGTATATTGATTTCAAAAGTTTAAAAAGTTTTAGATTAACTCATGGTTTTAATGTAATGGAATCAATTATTTATGTCCATATTTATTGTGAAGCTGATTTTACGTACATAGAAAAAAATACTTAAATAGATTACACCCACAGTGAAATTCTAATAAAATAAACCATATTCATAACCAAACTAAATGAAACATAGGCTATAATAACAATACAGTACAGTTAGTTTGATACATTTCAAAATCTATTATGTATTAAACATAAAAAAGGTTAATTTAAATAAAAAATTGTAAACAGGGCCAAATGAAACGACTTCCAATTTTTAATTCAAACTCTAATCTCCAATTCCTAACGGATGAAAGAAAGAAATCTGGCCGGCGCCTGTAACATTTAAAAGTAAACACATAATCTTGGGATCCCTCATTCCTTCGTCCTTTATTACTTCATTTTACGCTCGAGGAGCCCCTGTAATGACTTCGCCGGCCCAAACTTCGAATTTTTGCTATCAAATGCCCAGTGATCTTAATACTTACGTTTTCGTAGATAAAACATATTGTGTGCTTAGGATACAGGGGACACGTATTTTATTAAGGAAATGCGACCCATATTTTCTTAACATGGGCTCGGTATATGGAGTTGAAATATTTATGATGTATGGATAGGTAGATAGATACTGGCATTGGTAATAGCTCGGCCAGGATTGGCATAGTAGATACCGTATGTACTTCATATCTTATGAATATTTGGGTTCTTAAATCTCTATCTGCAGGAAATACTATTTAAAAAGTACTTTAGTCATCATGAGCTACTAGATCAGGATGTGAGTTTATATGGATTACAGTGGTCTTGCTGCTTACCTTCCGTTTAGTCCTTATTCGAAGTCCACTGCTGGATATGGAACTCCCCTACTCGACCCCGCATGACCATTTGCTATTAATTTTTCTATAAAATTATCGGTAAGTACCTGTTTTTGGTGCTGAAACCGTATTCGTAACCTCACTACCGTTATTACTTTCCGTAAATCAATCAATCTTTTTATTTACATTTTCATGTTATCTTTAAAAAATAATTCTGAGAAATATTGAAAATATGCAACTAATTTTATCAAGAAAGAACATAAATGTAATGGAAAAACGGTATCAAATGAATGACACAACGGTACGCGGTAGTATTAAAATGAATATAGTCACAAACAATTGCTGACTTTAACAATTTCCGAAGTGTCCATAAAAATGTCCCGTTAGTCGCCGTGCAAATTGTCAAACAGTTATAAATTAAACAGATGGGCCGTAAACGTTGCGAGCAGTACACCTGACTCGGGCGTTCTGAACTCGCCGTGAAATATTCAATAGTCGGGACTTTCTCGTGGATTACAAGCGTTCGCTAAGCATTCCTGTTTACGACTCGGATCTTGGAATAAGCGTGTAGTTGTAAAAATAAGGAGTAGAACAACAGAGGGGAATGTTTTAGGGTAAGTTTGCTTTTAGTACGAAAACACGAATTTTCGTGGTAAAGGTAAAAAGCATTGGAGATACATTCCATATAGATTTCTCCTCAAATCTAGAATGCTCCAGGCCTCCCCGTGGTGTTGGGAAAGATCCAGAAACACCCATAAAAGGGTTGCAGTCAATTATAGTTTGTAATAATGTATTCATACTTTGTTTCTCGATCACAAGAAATCTATCAATCGAAACTTAATCAAATTTATTGTAGTAGTAATTTTAAGATTCTACACCTGATATATAAAGGTTTTAAAGTATATTAGGTATCCACATCTTCTAACGAAGTGTTTTACTATTAATATAATGTAGATAATCTTTAAGCTTCCAAAGCAGAAATATTTAAAAAAGTATAAAAACGACATAAAGAGATTACATTCGAGGGCTCACAAAACATAAAACGTGTCAAAAAACTTATTACATACAAATAATTCACTGAACAAATGTATTTAGCCCGCTAGTAGATTTGTTTTTCTGGAACACAAAGGAATACTTTCAATAAAATATACCAAAAGACCCATTTCGGTGGCTTAAAGGAGACAATTAGAGAGAGAAAAATAAACCATCTCATTATTTCCAGCACTCTTTGTGGTATCGATCGCTTTTCCATTATTGTTGCCTGATACTAAACAAATGACAACCAAACGTGTGAACTCATTATTGAGCTTCATACCTACTACATAGAAATTCTCAAAATTTTTTGCTGCGGCATTTTTTATAACTAGAGATCGTTGAGTACTCGAAATTTGAGTATTTGATTTTGACACGGAACGGAATGTACGTCGTGTCACGTCGTGTGTCAAAGTCACACATCATGTTTGTCTATGTGTGCATGTTAAATTATTCAAACTTATGGTAGTGTGCATGGCGAGTTTCTTTGATGAATTCCATGTATTTACTGAGCATTTTATTCAAAACTATTAGAATTCGTGCATTCTTCTCCATATAAACTTTAATTATGCCAAATTTCAATCAGCTTCGTTCTGTTACGCGGGCTTTCACTACAGTCTTTAAAAAAAAAAACTACTTTTTACCACTGTATAAAAATAGTTTATTAAATTCACACACGTTAGAATTTATGATGCCCTAAGTGTGTTCGCGACGAAGTTTTTAGTCTAACTGCTTTAATTTATTGAAAGAAATGAAAATGCTGATCTAAGAATTGCGCAAGTTAGGTAAATTACTGGACAGTGTGATCTGCTAATATAAGTTTCTATCTTGGGAATAAGGGTTATAACAGCTCCCCCTTTTTGACGAAGCTTTATCTTTTTTAGATATAGCGAAGTAGATCGAGAACTTAGGACATCATTTACAAAAAGAAATTATAATGAATATAAGTAGACTTAGAGTTGCACATACATGAATAATGAATGATAACATTTAATAGTGATTAATTATCTGGTTGTTATTTAACAATCATAAAATGAAATAGAAAATAAGAATTAATTATTAATTAAAAGTTTAGGTTTCTACTAGGCAAGGATTGAACGGATTTCGAGTCGTCATTAGATGATGAAGACATATCTGTCATCTCAATTGAATTGGATATCCTTGTTTTAGTTTTATTAACTTTCTTATTATGACGTGGATTAAAGATTTGGACACAACATCCTGAATTGGTATGAGAGCATCTGTTCTTAAAATAATTACAAATCTTATATGTTACGAACAAAAATAAAAACACAATTAGTATATAAGTGAATGTAGAATAATAAGGGCCATATTTAATGAAATGGGATTCCTTTTCTATATTATTTAATTCTTGTTCTAAATTGTTCATTTGATGATTACTATATTTTAAAGTATCTAAATTAATTTTACTCAAAGTTATAGGTGATAAATATGGTAAACTTTTATTAAATGTGTCCCTTTTACAACAATTATCAGCTGTAATATCAAAATTAATATCTAGGGGTGATTTTATTGTAAAAACATACGAGTTACTCGGATTTAGTTGAGTAGTCTTAGAATAACCGATACAGTTAGAAGCTAATTTTACAATACCTGTACCAATAATAGAATGATCAATAATATTATCATCGCAGCGAACAGTAAGTTTGGTTTGCGTTGATTGTACAAAAATCCATTTATTATTTCTCAACTTTTGCCAAATATCGATTTGACCATATAAAATTTTAGCATTGCATTCAGAGGGTAACGACAGTGTTACCTCAGTAAGAATTTTGGATTCACAATTTGGGCTACTTATACAAGAATATATAGTCGTTAATTCACAAATTGAATAATTACTATCTATAATTCTACACTTATCTAAGGTGTCCAGCATGGCATAATGCATTCTATCGTCACTTAAACCGATATATGAACTAGAAGGTTGAATTAACGCGAAAGTTTTGAATGAGTCATCATGAGGCGTAGGCAAAGGTAATACCTTATAGACCATGAACCTGTCAGCTTTTATAAGCGGAATTTGCAGGACAAAAATAACCTTATTGTTATAATAATAGGAACTTAGTATAGATACATCTATCAATGAATGAATATTTCGAATACTTAACGGTACCGGAAAATCTAATTTCTTACTTATTTGATTACTATGCTGAGATAATTCACTAAAAAGACTTATAGGACTAATCACACTAGGATGTAGTATATTAAGTTTAGAAAATAGAATAGAGTTTAGCGTAGTGTCTAGAAGGTTAGAAATAGAAAGTAAAGAACCTTCGATTATGTTAAGTAAGTTATTAAACTTAGATGTATATAGTAATAAATTTTCTGATTTTGTTATCTGAGAAAATATTAGAAATGTATACAATTTAGATAAGTAAGGTGAGTAGTTAGGATATAGCGTGCTTAATTTCATTTATATGATATTTTATGTTCTTACGGCCTATTTGCAAGGTCACATTATGGTTGCCATTAACTTTAGTTATTTTATATGGACCTTTCCAAATGGGTGATAAAGCTTTACGGAGTCGGTGATGATGTTTAAGATATACCAGATCTCCTACTTTATATATTGTTTTACGGGAACTAATGTCATAATATTGTTTTGATTTTTCTTTGCTATTAATAATATTTTGGAAAGCTTTTTCACGACTGAAACGCATCCTATATTGTAATGCGCGGATATATTCGTTGTAGGTAGTATTACTTGCTGTTTCATATAAGGAACTGGGGATACTTGGTTTATAACCGAATAATAATTCATGAGGAGTGTAGTTAGTAGTGCAATGAGGAGTTGTATTATAAGAGAGTATTGCTGTAGATAAGTAACAGTGCCAATCATTTTGATTTTCGTTTACAAATGATTTAAGATACTCTTTTAAAGTTGCGTGTGAGCGCTCAAGGGCGCCGTTGGTTTGGGGATGATAAGGGGTAGTAAAAGTTGCTTTGACTCGTAATATCTCAGTTAATTGTTTAAACAAATCAGATGTGAAACAGGTGCCTAGATCTGTTAATATTGTTTTAGGGAAACCGAAAAGAGACATAAAGTGAACTAGATTACGGGCTATCTCTTCGCTAGTCGACGATACCATCGGATAAGCACTAGTGAACTTTGTAAGGTCATCTTGCAAAGTTAATATGAATTTGAAATTTTGAAAACCTGAATCGGGTAATGGACCTACGATGTCAAGTGCTAGCCTTTCAAAAGGTCTAGTGGAAGTTGAAGTTATCTCCATTGGGGCTTTGTTTGACTTCCTAAGAGGTTTATTAATTTGACACAATTTACATTTTTTAACATAATCTTCGATATCAGAGCGCATGCCTTTCCAGTAATAACTAGTTTTAATGCGCTTGTACATTCTTTGCGAACCTGGGTGACCGGCAATAGCTGAGTCATGATTTTCCTTTAATATTTTAGGAACTTCTACAGGAGTAGGATAAATCATTTGATTTTTGTAAATATATATTTTAATATTAGTATTATGGAATATGTATGAAATCATGTTATAAATTTTAGTATATGCTAATTTAGAGAAGGGGTCTGAAAAATCTGAAAGTGCAAGATCTGTAACATCTGGGTTTTTAATTAACATGTTTCTAAGCTTCGTTAACAAGTTAAATATATCTCTTAATTTAGGTTGTTCATAGTGATGAACTTTGGTAAACAAGAAAAAGAAATTTTTGGATTTGTCATTTATGTGGAGTATTGTAAAGGGTTCACGTTCTGAATTAAGTATGTCAGCCTTGTTATCTAATTGGGATAAGATTTCTTCGCAATGGGGCATAGAATTATCGAAGTCTAAGGAGACTGGGCACGCGATTGTCTTTAATTTTGATAAATGCAGACCTTGAGTACATTCTTCAATATTAGTATTAGAGTTAGGAATTTTGTTAGTAGATTGTGCTTTGAAGTATTGTTCATAAGTTAAATTATTTAAATTATTGATATCGATTACATTAAGGGGACAGCGTGATAACGCGTCGGCATTGGAATTGAGACGACCTTGTTTATATACGATTTCGTAGTCGTATTCTTCGAGTTTAAGGCGCCAGCGAATAAGCCTGCTGCCTGGATCCTTAACGTTAAACAGCCACACGAGTGGTCTGTGATCGGTCACGATTTTAAATTTGTTACCATATAAATAGGGCCGAAAGGTTTTCACAGCGAATAAAATAGCTAACAATTCTTTTTCAGTCGTAGAATAATTTCCTTCGGGACGATTTAATGTGCGTGATGCATATGCTATCGGCTTGTCTTTACCTATAGGGCCTTGAGATAAAACGGCACCTACTGCATAGTTACTAGCATCCGTAGTTACGACGAATGGCTGTGAAAAATCGGGATATTGAAGGAGTGGGGCAGAGATTAATTTTTCCTTTAGGTTGTCGAATGCAGTTTGCTGTTCAGAAGACCAGTTAAAGACGGCGTTCTTTTTCAGGAGTGAGGTAAGTGGTTTGGTAAGTTTAGAAAAATTATCGATAAATCTACGGTAATATCCTATTAGACCTAAGAACGATTTTATTTCTTTAGGATTTTTAGGAGCTGGAAATTGGGATACGGCCTTGACTTTTTCAGGATTAGGAGAGACACCTTTATCGGTGATAATGTGGCCTAGGTAAGTAACTTCGCGTCTTAAGAACTCGCACTTATCTGGTTGCAGCTTTAAATTGAATTGACGAAGTTTATCGAATACTAGTTTTAATTTTTCTATATGATCTTGAAGATTTTGTGAATAAATTATACAATCGTCGAGATAAATATAACAATGTATGCCTTGTAGTCCAGATAACACGGTGTTCATAAGTCGTTGGAAGGTAGAAGGAGCATTTTTCAGTCCAAAGGGCATTCTGGTAAATTCATAGTGTCCAGATATGCTTGAATTGGTGCTTATGGTGAAGCCAGTTTTCGGCGCGTCCTCATCGGACATTTTTATTTGATGAAAACCACTTGCAAGATCAAGTGTGCTAAAGTATTTAGATTGACCAAGTTGGTCTAAAATGTCAGTTATAAGAGGCAGTGGATAAACTTCGGAAACAGTGATGTCATTAAGGCGACGATAATCAATAACTATTCTCCACTTTTTTTTGCCGGAGGCATCTAATTTTTTCGGGACTACCCAGACTGGGGCACTCCAAGGGGACACAGAGGGACGAATTATGTTTTGTTTTAACATTTTACGGATCTGAGTTTCGACTTCTTCCTTGTGACATTCTGGGAATCGATAAGACTTAACGTGAATAGGAGGAGCGTCTCCAGTATCAATACTATGTTCAATAGCATTGCTACAAGACAAAGGATCGCCTTCGATATAGAAGATATCTGCGTATTTACTGCAGCAATCTAAAAGAGCCTTTTTCTCTTCGTAATTTAGATGAGAATAGCGAATTAAATTTAACACTTGATTAACCCGAGAACTATAAGACGAGGGTTGGGAATCAGTTGATGTAAAATTAATATATTGATAAGAATTAGAATGATCATCAAAGGGCGATAGCTTTACGTGATAATCCTTAATTTCTAAGTTAGTATCAGTAGTGTTTAGTATGGTAACATTTACCTTCCTATTAGGTTTTATAAGCACAATGCAATTAGCAACATATACGCCTTCACTTAAGGTATGATCTAGCACTAGAGCTTCATTGTTTAGATAATACTCGGAAGAGTAATTTGATATACCGCACTCGATAACAGCTTCAGACCGTGCAGGGATAATGTAGGTAGGTTGGTCAAATAAAATGGGAATTTCGAATCCATAAAAGGTCATTATTTTGGAAGTGTAGTCTATATTTGCATTAGAAGTACGAAGAAGGTCAGAACCTATAATACCATCATATTTAAGATTGACATTATCATCAACTACGCAGAATTTGTGAACATAGATTTTATCGTCTAAATGGAATTTTAGATTAAATGATCCCAAGGTTGAGCAAGACGTATCGGTGTCGTTTATGCCTTTGATCTCAACGGTGTCGGAGAGAAGCTCCGGTTTATCTTCTAGACTTGAAAATTTTACAATACTGACGCTTGCGCCTGTATCGATAAGGTAACTCAGACTTTTAGTTGAGTGTTTAGTAAAAAGGTTTGTATATGGTAATGAGATTTTATGTTTACAGGTGTTAATTTCAAATACAGGTACCGGATTAGAAACTGATGGTTCGGGAGGTACGGGGACCTTCACAGGTAAGTTATTTTGGTAAGTATTATTTTTAAGTGTTAAAGTTAAGTTATCGCTCTCGTTTTGACGAGGTTTATTATTATTAGAAATAGAATAAGAACTCGTATTAGGGTTGGCATTAGGTATAGATTTAGATATAGGTTTTATAGGACTCAGTTGAAACTCTTGGATTGACTGAGATGTAGAATTAGTGTGACTCAGTCTGACCTTACTGGGCAGTTGAGATATAGATTTAGGACTCACCATTCTAGGTTGAGATATAGATTTAGGACTCACCGTTCTAGGTTGAGATATAGATTTAGGACTCACCATTCTAGGTTGAGATATAGATTTAGGACTCACCATTCTAGGTTGAGATATAGATTTAGGACTCACCGTTCTAGGTTGAGATATAGATTTAGGACTCACCGTTCTAGGTTGAGATATAGATTTAGGACTCACCATTCTAGGTTGAGATATAGATTTAGGACTCACCATTCTAGGTTGAGATATAGATTTAGGACTCACCGTTCTAGGTTGAGATATAGATTTAGGACTCACCGTTCTAGGTTGAGATATAGATTTAGGACTCAGACTGACCTTGTTGGGCAGCTGAGATTTAGAAATAGAATAAGAATTAGGAGTAATAGTGTTTATGCTCGTGTCATTTTTGTTACGAGATTTCGACAGACACGGCATCGAAATCTTATTTAGTTTAAATTATTTTCATAATTGGATTCGTTATTTAAATTGATCTCACTAGGTTCACATTGACAAACATGTATAGATGGATTAATAGAATTACCTTGTAAATTGTTACTATTATTATCGCGGCGCTGATTATTAAATTGGCGTTTTCGACATTCATCTATTGTGTGACCTCGGCGCTTGCAATAATTGCAGGATTTTTGATTATTTATGGTTAAGTTAGGAGAAGGATTGTTTTGAGGGTTAACATGACGAGGGTTAAAATGAAAGGAACTAAAAGGAGGTTTCTTATTTCGAAAACATTCGGATGAATTATGTCCGACTTTATTGCAAATCAAACATGGTTTTTGTGGGTTATAATTAGATTTATGTAAATTATATAATTTTTCCTCGTCAGTGGCATACTGAATAGCATCACTGAGGGATGACGGATTCCTACAACGGACTATAGAAGAAATAGCAGGATTTAAGCCTAGTAAGAAAGAGTTTAAGGCGAGGTCTTCCATAGCAGCTATTCTCCCAGGAAGTTCCGTTTCGTTTTTACAACTATAATGTATATCAGAGTGTAAACGAGTAAGTAATCCCTCGATTCTTAAGGAGTATTTGGTCACATCTTCGCCGGATAATTGTTTAGAATTCTGTAAATCTGATAAAAGATGAATGGAATGTTTTTTCTCCCCAAATGTCGACCTTAAAAATATTTTTAGGTCATTCCAGTTGGAGAAAGTTTTAAGGCTACACGCGATTTGCGCTTTACCTTCTAATTGCGAAAGAATAAATTTACAAAGGATAGGTTGTTGATCTGAGCTAGCTAAATTAATAGCGTTATCGCAATTAGTTAAGAAGGCGGGGAGTGTTTCCCTGTCACCATTATAAGGTTTTATAAATTTAGTTAAAAATGATAAGGTAATCTTGTCTGCCATTGAGCTTTTTTCTTGTTTAAGTGACATATTATTATGTTATACTGGACAATAATTAAAACGACAAAGTAAAATTCACAATAGAGAAAAATTAGAAGATATTATACGGAATGGAATTAAGAAATTTCACGAATATAAAAACGATTCACTGATAATTATAACTTTGAGTTAATAAAACACAGAAACACTCACAGTAATATGATGAGTTGCACGTGCATCGCTGACCTGTATAACCTCGGTGACACGTTGCTGCGCTGTTGCCACGCGGTAATAGGACGCCAGTCCCACGCGGCCACGCCGTGATTCCGTGGATTTATGAAGATTTTGATGGCGATGACTTTGCGATGACGATGATGATGAGTTAGACTGAACTTCTCTAGTCGCTGTCGTATGGCTGGAGCGGGCTCAAGCTGATGCTGAGGCTGATCGTCGTCCAAGTAGTGGCTGGAGCGGGCTCAGGCTGACCCTGAGGCTGATCGTCGTCCAAGTAGCTGGCGCAGACTTGACCTTAGGGCAAGTTTTACTGTCGGCCAGAAACTGCAGTGGCGGCTCGAATTCGGATACCAGCGTCTGTATGACCCTCAAGTCGTAAGACTGTCTCTCTGGTAATCGCACTTCTGACACCAATTTGTTACGCGGGCTTTCACTACAGTCTTTAAAAAAAAAAACTACTTTTTACCACTGTATAAAAATAGTTTATTAAATTCACACACGTTAGAATTTATGATGCCCTAAGTGTGTTCGCGACGAAGTTTTTAGTCTAACTGCTTTAATTTATTGAAAGAAATGAAAATGCTGATCTAAGAATTGCGCAAGTTAGGTAAATTACTGGACAGTGTGATCTGCTAATATAAGTTTCTATCTTGGGAATAAGGGTTATAACAGTTCGCGTAGTCAGCTATAAATTATACCCAAAATTTTCGCTCCACGTATTAATTTAATATGAAGATTTTATGGGACTTCTCGTAAGTAGCAAAAGAGTAGTCAGACTTTATTTTAAGTAAATCATTAGCAGACCTGATCTTCTGTTAATGCGTCCACTACACACAACGATATTTTAGATATAAATTCATTGACAAATGACAGATTCATCCGCAGATGGCGGATGTAGATGGGGTTATTTTCTTGTCTGTTATAGATATTTAACGTGGGCTGATGCGTCTGCTACCGTTCCGCCGGTTGTCGGTTTTTGTGGCACGCCTTAGTCCACCACGCGGGCCTAATGCGGGTTAGTAGACTTAACATGCTTTTCAGAATATAACGGATAATTCTCAGGCATGCAGGTTTACTCACGATATTTCCTTCACCGTTACAGAAGGTGTTATTTAATATTAATTAGCGCACATAACTTTTAAGAAAGCCATTGATGCGTGCCACTGATATTCGAACCTAGACCTAAAAGCTATCACCGCTAATTTCAACACATCTGGAGCATTCACCACCTCCCTCCAGCCCGTTCCAAGGAGGGACTTTTCACTTTGTCTGGGCGCAAAAAAAAAACCACATAAAAAATCTTTGAATATTATTTTTTATTTTACCCACATCAGCCATTGGTCATTGGTTAAACAAGTATCTAACGTAATTGTTTCTGACCAATAGTAGGTATTTAGCGATAGATAGAAAACGATTTTTTGCCTGTTAATGGAGTGGATTGTTATTGTCTACCCACTTCACGCGGGGAGACATGCGGAGCTAATGTTTTTCCTTTCGGGTAATTGTTTGTTACAGCCGGAATTATTTCTTCATTCATTACGTACTCGTATAGCAACCACAAAATTCACAATAGTTTTACGAACGGACAAATCTTTGGAGTGTTTTAGTATTATATAAAAAGTGGATAAGTTAAAAACGTAAATTTTTAGAAGAATTCATTAAAAAAGACAGGAAATTGTCTCCTATTGATGGTTTCACCCTGGCTTGCCGATAGGTACTTACCTATAGGAAATGATAAAATGATAAATGCTTACAATAAAACCGACCCTATCACTATCTTTCTCTCTCTTATGGTATAGGCTAACCCTATTTTACCACTTTCCATTACCGCCATTTGAGACCTAAATAAAACAAATGCGTCTATATCTTTCGCTAAATAAATAAAACAGAACGCCTCCTAAAAGGTCCACATGTCCCTATAAAAGGATCCCAGAGGACACAATAAAAAACTAAACGTCTTGATAAAGAGGTGTGTAACGCTTGCGTAATAAAATAAAACCGCTCGCTGGTGGCTCTCTGCAAAATATTTCAAGGTTGGTAAGGACAAAAAGTAGGAAAAAAGGTAGGAAAAATACTTTTTCTTCTCGTTTGAAACGCGTAGTCCGGCGAGTTGGAATAATGAAACGGTTTACGATAGTGTCTGTTTGCTGCTGGCCAGTACCCTTAGCCTGAGTTTTAGCAATACCGCTACTACACAGACATACACAACCCAAATAGAGTTATTACACTGTGCGACTCCTGTGTCGTGAGCTGTGTATGATTTACGTATCTGTGTGTGTGTGTGTGTGTGTGTGTGTGTAGTAGTAGCAGCGACATTCTAAAACTCAGACGGGTATAGTACTGAAATCCAATTACCTACTATTATAAATGCAAAAGTTTGTGAGGATGGATGGATCTCTTTTATCCAAAATCGGCTGCACAGATTTGAATTAAACTTGATAGACATATATAGATTATAACTTGGATTACCATATAGGATATTTTGTATCCCCCTGGATCATTTTCATAGTTGTAGAGTCCACGTTACTTCTGATGCTCTCTTTTGCACGTGTCGTCTACTACTGGAATAAGTTGTGATGTTTTCTTTTCTTACTTCTTTTTACCTTGTAAATAGACTTTTCTGAAAAAAATTATTCACTTCAAAAATTCACTTAAATAGTTACTGCGCTAGGAAATAAATTCACAAATGCGAACACATTCTGGAGCATGAAGCAGGGCTTTTTCTTTAAAAGAAACAAACGGAAGAATAAAATGTAGTTCTAAACACCATCCAGCCGAAGTGTAATAGCTTAGAGATACACACGGACTGATCGAACTGTTACGAGCCTCAGGGTTAAGGGGTTTTTAAAAAAAGAAATATTTGAGGCGACACGACCGATTGGTATGGATGATGGATTGAGACTGACTGGGATGGAAGGATGAGCGGAGGGGAAGGACTAGAGGTGCTGAAGGTGCAGAAATAGGTGAGTAGAGTCAGCAGATATGCCTACATAGACTATCTGTAACAGCCCCCTGGGGTTGACTAAACATCGGGGTTGAAATACGATGTTTAGGGAGAAGAAAATTGGCAAAAGTTATATAATCGTTCTCAAAGAGGGAGAAGGAATATCTTTGGGTCTAGAACGACTTTCAGTGGTTTTGACAGGAATAGGAATTTCAGGAATTGGTATTTCTTCTGGAGGTGACTCTACTGGAGCGGGCGAGGAGAATCTCGGAAAAGTGAAGGAAAATCGGTTACGTGATTTAATAATCGAATAAACTTTTACAATACAAAATAATGACATAATACAAACAATTACTATTGTTACAATAGAGTAATGAGTCTCATATTGAATGATTGGATGTTGATTTATAATTTTATCAGCTTCTGATGTTATTGATTTAAATTTTGATTTTGATTCCGAAGTGAAAATATCTAGATCTAAATTATTTAATTGAATAGGAGACTCATTTTCTATTTTATATTTAAAATTATCTAATGAACAACAAGAGTCGTTAATTATGTTAAAATCTGATTTTACAATGGTTATATTTAATGAAAGGTTATTTAATTTTGGAATTAATTTTGTTGTTTTACAATAAGCTATGCAATTAATTGGTATGTTTACGATACCAGTACCAAAGATATTTAATTCTGCAATATTTTTATTAGGACATTCTATGTATAATTTATTCTTTTGAGATTGTACAAAAATCCAATTATTATTATGTAGAGGTTTCCATATATCTAAATGTCCGTAAATAAATTCCGTTTTACAACGTTTTGGAAGAACACTTATTACACTGCACATAATTTCACTTTCACAGTTGGGGTTTGCACTTGTGGGGAACACTGACATCACGTCACAGATGTAGTTGTAACGCGTTATCGCTCTGCATTCTTGTAGTGACTCTAAAGTACAATATTCCAAATGATCCCTGGTCATTGCTATGTACTTAGTACTAGGTATTATAAAACTAAAAGAGTCCGGCTTTGTATTTTTATGCGGAATCGGTAATGCTATGTTGTGGAATAGACTGTATTCCTTAGGGGAAACTAAAGGAATTCTTAATACAAACACTAATTTATTTCTTAAACTATAGCAAATAACATTTGAAATATTGGTTAAAACATGAATTTGGCTTAATTCTAAGTTTACAGGTAGCTTAAATTCTACAGGTAAATATCTATAGTTATCAACAAGTTCTTGATAAAGTTGCGTGGGACGTAGAATCGCTGGGTGCAGAATGTTTTGACTTGTGAGCATAATTGCATTTGTTATGTCTTGCAATTGAAAAGATAGGGTGAGTATGGATGCTTCCAAACTATTCAGGATAGAATTAATTTTACTTTTTATATTTAAAATGTTGGAAATAATAGTTAAGTTCTTTAAAGAAATAGAGAACTTGTCGATAGCTTCATTAAGGCTAATTTCATTAAACTTAATTTTATATAAAGTATTATTAAATTCTAATAAGGAAGAAGTAGTAACTAATACATTTTCTTTAATTAAAGAGGCTATTCTCTTTTCGTTATCTTGGATGTTTCGAATGGCATTGTCATATTTAATAGCATCGTTTTCATCTAAAGTCCCGAAAATAGTTTTTGCTAAAGAGCCAATGCCACCTATCCAGGCACTTCTTTTGGACCTATTATTGACTAAATGGGCGATAGAAGAATATTCAGAAACCATATCATTATATCGAATTGTGAGAGGTTCTAAGATATTAGTACATTCTAAACTTTCTGAAATTTCAAATTGGATTTGGGTGCATAAATGACGTGTTGTACCTAAAATAGAATTAATATTATTAATATGTGGTTCTATGTAAGAAATATCGAATGCGGTTACAATATCTAAATGGCCTACATTTATTTTAAGTTCACCAATTGGGTCAAAATATATGCCAGGACTCGAGTCGATTTGATGAACAAAATCTTGACAGTGACCTTGGGCCAATATGCTGTAACGAAGAGAAAAATAAAAGATATTATGGTAATTATTTAACTTATTTAAAAGATATAGAATAATTAAAACTAAGCACTAAAATAAGGACTATCCTAACTAGGAGGTGAGTCATGGACATCCTGAACGGGTTTCACTTCGTCGAAGTGATGCCTCACGTGTCTTCTGTTTATAAGAAGAGACAAGGTATGGTTCCCATGAACTTTGGCTATTTTATAGGGGCCTTTCCAGAGAGGCGATAAGGCCTTTCGTAACCTGAGATGATTCTTTAACATAACATAGTCGCCTACCTTGTATTTAGTTGGACGACTATGGGAATCATAATAATTTTTAGATCTCAGCTTTGAACCGTGTATGAATTCTAAAGCTTTCTCACGCGAATGTTTCATGCGGTGTTGGAGCATTTTCACGTATTCAGGATAAGTAACAGTAGAGTTTTCGTTGTATAAGGAATCAGGGATACGGGGCTTGTGTCCAAACAAAAGTTCGTAGGGAGAATAGTGCGTAGTAGAGTGGATGGCTGTGTTATATGCCAACATGGCTGTATACACATAACGCGGCCAGTTATCTTGGTTTTCGTTTACATAGGTTTTCAGGTATTCTTTAAGAGTAGAATGCGACCTTTCTAGTGCGCCTTGCGTCTGCGGATGATAAGGAGCAGACCACAGTTGTTTAATTTTGAGAAACTCACAGGTCTTTTTAAACAAATCTGCAGTAAAATTAGTACCTTGATCTGTGAGTATATGTTTGGGTATTCCAAAGAGGGACATAAAATGTACAAGGCATTCACTCGATTCTTCCGCGGTGTTACAACGTAGGGGATACGCTAACGAAAACTTTGTGAGGTCGTCTTGCATAGTCAAAATAAATTTTAATTTAGCAGTTCCGGCTTCGGGTAAAGGACCAACGATATCGATACATAATTTTTCGAATGGGGCGGTCGAAGTCGAAGTAATAATCATAGGAGCTCGGTTAATTCTCCGTAGGGCTTTATTCGCTTGACAGGCTTGACATTTTCGAACATAGTTTTCAATATCGCTTCGCATATTCTCCCAATAGAAACGGTCACGGATACGATTATACATTCTCAGGTTCCCTAAGTGACCTGCAATAGAGATATCGTGATTTTCTTTTAATATTTTTGGGATTTCGCTAAGAGAAGGGTAAATGATTTTATTGTGATAAATATGTATATTTATGTTGGTTCCGTCGAACAGATAACCTAACATGTTATAGATTTTAATAAAGGAGTGTTTATCAAAAGGGTTTTTGAAATCCGATATGCTGACGTCATTTATCGTCGTATATACCATCATTATTTGGTCACGGGCAAACTTAAGAGATTTATATATATCTGGATAAGAGATGTCATCGAAATGATGTACTTTAGTGAATAAGAAAAGATAGTGTTTATTTTCGATGTTAAGAGGTAACGTAGTATGTAGGTGTCTTTCTAATCTAAGGAATTCGTCGCGCCTGCTATCCGGACAATTATTAAGTACTTCTTGTACGTAGGGCATAGATTCATCCATATCGATTGAAGTAGGAATTATGACTAAGTCTTGTTTACACTTAAGCAAGTTTTCGTTATATTCTTTTATAGTTGTACTATATGTCCTTGCGGGGGACTTTAGGAATTTGCTATAGCTGTCGTCGGCTGATCTACTCTGACTTTCAGGTAATGGGGACGTTTCAGGACCAAGGCTAGCAGGTAAGTCATTTTCAGGTGTCGAGGACAAGGGATCGAGAGGATCAGATGCGGGTAAGTTTTCATCGGGTAAAGGTAAGTTTTTAGACGTTAAGGATTTTTCAGGATTAGGATTAGTTGACACGGGTAAGGTTTCAGGGTTCTGCCAACTGGTTGAGGGTTGCGGGTCATGTTCGACACTGACACGTGTTTCTTCATTCATAGAACTAAGGTAATCTAATACATCTTGTTCTATTTCAGGGTTTAGGAGGCCAGCTTCAACACTTGAAGGTGGGGAGACTAGGACACTCTGTAAATCACTTAAATCATCAGGTGAGTTTATATTTTGTTGCTCCTGTGCAGGATTTGAATTATTATTTTCATTGTTATTTTCAGGTTTGTCAAGATTTTCGGAATCAGTGAATTCAGTAGGTGCAGTGGAGACGACGGATGCAGAGGATTTAGAAGATTTGGTAAGTATATTTCTTTCAGAAACGGCGGATGCAGTGGATACGGCGGATGCAGCAGATGCAGCGGATGCGGCGGACTCAGTGGATTTAGTAAGTATACTCTTTTTAGGGACATTTGATACAGTGGATACAGTGGATACGGCGGATTCAGTGGATTTGGTAAGTACGTTTTGCTTACGAATGTTGGATACAGTGGATACAGCGGATTTAGAACATGTACCTTCTTTGGGTACATTGGATACAGTGGATACAGTGGATTTAGTAATTGTACCTCTCTTGGGTACATTGGATACAGTGGATACAGCGGATACAGTGGAATTAGTATTTGTACCTCTCTTGGGTACATTAGATACAGTGGATACAGTGGATTTAGTAATTGTACCTCTCTTGGGTACATTGGATACAGTGGATACAGCGGATACAGTGGAATTAGTATTTTTAAAGATAGTGTCGGTTTTGGATTTTATGTGGTGTCCCGCACGACACCGATACGAGCCACCTATTCGTTTTTTGTATGAAAATAATTTTCAGATTCTTCCTCGTTATCGTTATTTTCTACAAAATTAACCCGTTGTTGTAGGGGCCTATAATTAGATGGAGACTGTCCGGAATTTCTCAGACGATTGTTATACTCTCGTTTCCTACAATTTTCGATAGAGTGCCCGGGGAATTTACAATATCGGCATACAACCGGATGACCTTGAGTCGAATTTTTAAAATTATAATTATTTTGGCCACGTGTCTGGTCATGTGTCTGGCGAAATTGAGGTGCGCTGGATTTAAATCTTGAAACCCTATTTTCATTCGGAATCGGATTTTTTTTAAACATACTCACTTGAATTCTCTCCTCGGAAATAGCAAAGTTTACAGCTTCATTAAGAGATTTTGGCGACCTGCATCTCACAATTGTGGATATACGTGGATGAAGTCCAAGGATAAAATGATGAAGAGCGAGATCTTCCATGGCCGCAGTGCGACCTGGTAACTCTTTTAATTTAGAGGTAGAAAGAGAAACTTCGGTAAGTAATTGTGAGAGGCATGTCTCTATTCTAAGAGCAAACTGGCTTACATTTTCTTGCGACCCTTGCCTGCTTTCTTGGAGTTCTGTTAGTAAGTGTGAATAATGTTTCCTTTCACAGAATTGATTTTTTAAAAATTCTTTTAATTGGTCCCAATTATTGAACTCTTTGATGGAGCAAGCAAGTTCCGCTTTACCACGTAATTGACTTAAAATGTATTTAAAAATAATGGGTTTTTGAACATCAGTAGCAAAGTCATACACATTATTACAGTTAACAATAAAAGAGTTGAGTGTGTCTCGGCTGCCATCGTAGGTGTTGATGAATTTGAATAATATATTAAGGTCCATTTCCACGGACAACATAGGCTTATTTGATTGTTGAATTTTAGGTGACATTATCGGAGATTTGTTGCCACTATGTTCAGGGATATCTAATTGATTTTTGCATTCTTCCTTAGTTGTTTTCGACATAGTAAAGGTTCGCAAACACTTCGAGGAATAGACAGTTTATAGAGTGAGGTAATAAAGTTCACAAACACTTCGAGGAATAGATGGTTTATAAGATGATTGCAGGCTGTATGGACTCACTGTAGGCACACGGAGATAGCGAGGTGTGCGCTGAACATACTGCGGCGTTGCAGATTCCGGCGTTATCTCGAACACAACTGCAAGTGTCTGGCGTTCTCTTTTTGTGACGAAGTTATTTTAGCACTGTATTTAAGGATTTTGAAGTTATTTTATTTAATTGGAACTGGAACTGGAACTGATTGATTGAATAGTTCTGTAGACGATTTTGTTTTCGGAAACGGAGGTTTTAGATAAAGTTTTTTTTTTCTAATAAATTTTAGCACAGTTTTCGCACTTTTCACTTCCCGATTTGGAATGCGCGGAGACGAATCCGAGGGACTTTTAAAATCCCACCGCTGCCACCAAATTGTTACGAGCCTCAGGGTTAAGGGGTTTTTAAAAAAAGAAATATTTGAGGCGACACGACCGATTGGTATGGATGATGGATTGAGACTGACTGGGATGGAAGGATGAGCGGAGGGGAAGGACTAGAGGTGCTGAAGGTGCAGAAATAGGTGAGTAGAGTCAGCAGATATGCCTACATAGACTATCTGTAACAGAACGTTACCTACGTTCAATCTTCTTACATATAATATGATACTAGCTGACCTGGCACACTTCGTTCTTCCAAATAAAGGAATATCTACTTCTTTCTTAGCATTATTTTCAGATTTTCTCATCATTAAACCTTTCTGGGACTTACACAAAAATATGAAAACTGAAATGAGCCGAATCAGACCGTTTTGCCGTTCTCGAGTTTTTGCGAGACTTGAGAGTTTGAGTGCTTTGACATGCATACGTAGTCAAACGTGACATGTACGTACAATCCGTTACGTGTAAAATTCAAATTTCAATAAATTATAATCGAATTTCGTGTAATTGGTGATATCTAGTATCGTTTAACTGGCCTAGTTATTCTTTTGTTTTTTGTATGAAGGGTTAATTTGTTCTTTAACCGGAAGAGCAGTGTGTTCGTATTACATTCTCGGCGCCTGCAGCTGCATCTAAAGGGTTATTTCTCAAACACGTCGCCCATAATGGCGGATCATTTATACCGCTCATCACAGCTGTCATTCACTACTGAAATACAATATTTTACGCTTAACATCCTCCTGTCGTAGCTATTTATGCAAAAAGATCGCATCAGTGGACGGGTTAGACTTTTAGGATTTAAGACAAAAAGTTTAGATCAAAGATAGATCATGACTCACCTTAGTATAAGTTAAGCAACGTCGGGAGCGGTCAGTGTTTGGATGGGTGTCGTTAGTGGCGAATTACGAGTACATGCGCGCTTCCGTCCTTCGGAGGGCACGTTAGGCTGTCGGTCCCGGTTGTTGTTGATAAGATAACTGTGGTTTAAGCTTGAAGGAGGCCCAAACCATCCCACGTTGGCCAGTAGCCCGATACTCCACCAAACCGCATTAGAGCAGGCTGGACGGATGCTCCAGGCCTCCACGTTGTATGTCCCAGATTAAAACTCACCTATTCAAGGTAGTCTAAAGGGCAGTCTTATCATAAAGTCTAAATGATAGACATTTTTGTCACAGCTTGAGTTTGATTTACAAACTCACGTGCATTCCTAGAATTCGATGTATACAGTCGTTACTTATGTCATTACTTTCCAGAATTCGTTTCTTGTCAGTGACACTATCGAATGGTATATGAATTAATACAGGTGTAATTTTATTTTTCAAAATCAATAGGTTCGATTCGCTAGTCATATTGATTTTTTCAAAAATCCAATGATGCAGATTTAGTTTTCATTTAAATCGGGCCCCAGACTCCTTTCAGCATTTTTCGCTATTCTTCATAGTTTCGGATTTCCCTATCCAGGCACACATGAAAAATTCACTCAATATTATTGATATACTCGTAATAATCTTGAGCGGAAACCTTAGCATACTTAAAGGAGTTTATAAATTCATAGTTTGTTTCATGATAAACGTAAACATTGTGCGGAAAACTCGCTAAGAGGTCTCCATAATAGTCTCAAAGGCATGTCAACTCCTTTATGCAGGGCAAGTGGCTATTAATGCCGGAATAATAATGGCTGCACCCCTCACTGAGGCAACTTGGCCCAATAGTGGCACACGGTAGAATATTTTCGTCCTTTTCTCCTTGGTTTTTGATTCTTTCGTTTTACTAGTCGACCGGGCAGGCTCCTTGCTCTTAATTTAGACTGTCTATCAAAGTACTTCTACCGTAATTATTATTTTGAGTGAGTTTTTCGTACGAATTCCTGGTTACAAACAATATAGCCTACATGTTGCCCAAAGTTTTCACTATACTACATTGAAAATTGCATTCAAATTGGTTCAGCCGTACCTGACATTACACTGGAGAAAGAAAAATTATGCAATTGGCGGCAATTTTATCATATACATACATCTATAGAAGAATAGAAGATAGGTGTAGTGAAGATATAATTATGTAGATAGGGATGTAGGTCACCTGATGTTAAATTGTCACTGCAACCCATGAATGTCTACTTCCCACAAAGAACACCTCTTTTTTGTTTCATAATCCTAGGCCGCCCTCAGTTTGGACTCGATTTCGTACAAATTCAACTTGTGCGTATACGTATTTGTTTACTTAACAGAACCAATTAATCCCCAATGAATAATCTACAAAACGAACAATACACACCATAATCTAACTTTATTATGATTACGACCACAAACACCTTAATATGGCCATTAAGCTTATGAAGATGCCGCAAACTACGAAAACCTAATATCCATTAAACAAGAAAATTAACGCATTTACATAATAATAACCGGCACTGAATACCCAAGCACGAAACTATCGTTTGCAAGAACTTTTCGTATTAATTGCCATATTCGCGTCGTAGGGTAAAAGGTTACAACTCCAAATTTTCACAAAAATTAGGTGACTATTGACTCTATTGCTACAATTCACGTTGTTATTGATATTTTGTAATTTAAATACAGAAACAAATTTAGTAAATCTTACAACTACATTGAAAATACGCCTAAGCCTGGCCATACTAGAGTGTCAATAACTCTTATTGTTATTATGTAATGCTACGTAAAATGCACTTATTTTTGCACCTTCATCTTTACCTGATCGTGATTTTACTGAATGGAACTCTCATTTTTTCTTATATTTCACCTTAAAACATTAAGCTATTAACTAGACCTATAAGTAAAAACCTGTAATTGGCCATGTACCTACTTCTATTTCTAAAACTATTCTGCAATGAAACTGTAAATTTCAAAAAAAGACGAAAATCATGTCTAATGTCCATGTCACAACCCGTACCGGTGGTTGTTGACGGCACTGCTCTCGAAGTTGTAGACGAATACGTTTACCTAGGACAAACGATCCGAATGGGTAAGTCCAACTTCGAGAATAAGGTCACTCGAAGAATCCAACTCGGCTGGGCAGCGCTCGGGAATCTACGACACGTCTTGACGTCCGATAAACCTCAGTGCCTAAAGTCGAAAGTTTTCGAGCAATGTGTCTTGCCAGTGATGACCTACGGTGCCGAGACGTGGTCCTTTACTGTGAGCCTAATCCACAAGCTCAGAGTCGCCCAGAAGGCAATGGAGAGAGCTATGCTTGGTATTTCTCTACAAGACAGAATCAGAAATGATGAAATCCGTAGAAGAACGAAGGTGACCGGAGGGCAAAAGGAGCACACCCTCCGACCAGATCGACTGATGACCTGAAGAAGACAGCGGGAAACCGTTGGATTCAGAGGGCCCAGGACCGGGTGGAGTGGCGTCGATTAGGGGAGGCCCATGTCCAGCTGTGGACTACTAAGGGCTGAAAGAAAGGAAGGAAGAGAGTCCCATTTATCCCCAGTAGCTGTAAGATACCAAAAAAATAAAATATTTAAAGGAACTTAATAGTCCTATTCATTCATATAACTAATTTCTGTAAAAACTGAGTTACCTACATTTTGTCGTTTGACAGCAACGTTAAACTCCCCGAAGTGAGTGCCGGTCCGACTAATTAAAATAAACTTCTCGAACGTAGTTGCTGCAAGATAATTTTATACGTGTTGTGGAAATACAAAGAGGCATTTCCTTAGAAACAGATGCACTGTTCATCCCTTGTCTCAGATCTTCTAGCGCTTGATATCATTACAATCGCTAGTTTTACAAAAAGCGTGTTTTATAAAAACACGCTTTTATGAAATCCAAACACAAAGATTTTAGATACCTATTGACATCAATTAACCCCACACTTTTTTACAATGCAACACATTGTTAATAAATAAAGTTAGGTAATTAATTAACATGCGTTTTTAATTTCTTTATTTCTTAAATTGGATTTTATTTTAATTATTTTAAATATGTGTAATTTGTCCTTTTTAGTTCAGTTTTTGTATATTATTGCATTGTCATTTGTTCTTGATAAAAACGCAAAGTTTCAAATTTGACGTATCAGTCGTAAGACCGAAGCTAATAAAAGCGTGTTAATAAAATGGCAATAGATTTTGTAATAGGTGTGTTTATGGACAACTAACTAGATTCGAGACGAAATAATGTTTTTTTATTTCTTTATTTTTATTCACTTCATCCTAAGCTACTAAGCCTAGTGGTCTATGCGTAGTAGCCACCACCGCTACATACAGCAACATACATACACATACAGTATTTAACTCTATTTTCAAGCAGATAATTACAATTAGCCTCAAGATGGGAACGCAGTGTAAGTAGGTCAGTATATCCGGAGATGAACTCGAAGCTGCAATGTTTTTGTTCAGATTTTCTTCTTCCATTCTATTCTATTGAGTTCATTTTAGATTTTGTGGAAATAACTATAAGTGAACATGCAGTGTGTTTTCATGACGATGTAGAAAAAGATTCTTGAATTTCTTTTGGAATTTTATTTCTTGCATATAAAAGCGTGAAAATCAAATTGTGAAGTAGCACAAATTGGAATTTGGAAAATAATAGAACGCTATGTTTTTTTTTCAGATATTTGGAAAATTTTATCATTTTGAATGTGTTTTTTAAGTACCTACCTATATCTTAAAAATTATACTTACACATCCTAACAAATAATAACGACCTGTCGATCTACGTGGGGCAGTGGTTAAGACGCCGCTGCGCTGCAGGGCAGAGCCCTGAGAGAGCCCCAGAGGTTCGATTCCCAGTGGAGTAGAAATTAGAATGACGACTTTAAATTTTGTTTCTGGTCTGAGTGTAAGGGCTGTTATCTTGTGTGTGTTCATGGCAACCACGATATAAGGAAAACTAGTGTGGCGCTGAGAGTGTGAAGCGTTTATTTTTTATTTATTTATGAATAAATTGAGGATCGTTTTGTTGAAAAAGTTACCAGTAGGTATCGTATAACGATAAACTTGCTTCATCGTTCATTTTCTTGTCTTCTAATTAAGTATTTGTCTAAAGTTGCTCGCTGTCGAGGAAATAGCTGAGTGCTCCCAGGTTAATCTCTAAACAGCGAAGTTTATCTTTACGGTAGTGTTTTAGAACACGTTATCCTGCTCTTAGCTTGTCTAAGAACTTTGATTTTATGCCTTAAGCCATGAGTATTATTATTTTGTATAGCTGCATATAACTCTTCAATAGTCGAGTTTAATATGAAAAGATATATGTCATTTCCACTAAGGACAAAATAATGTTTCATAACTCATTATAATTTACTTTATTTGAAAACTGAAATCACTAAATTTAAAAAACAAACATAATATCTTAGCAGAATGCTTATCAGTTACCCAACATTTTGTTTACCAAAATTTTCTGATTTTATGTTTAATACATATCTATAGTATATGAGTTTCTGTAAATGATAATAAGAATAAAACATAAATTACATATATGTCAGCATATATTTTTTTTTCTATTGTACCTACTCATACAATTTTGAAATTTTCATTGGATACTTCTAAATTGAGCTTGTATGGAATAGTTCACTCACAATAAACGTTTTGATTTTTCTACATTACTAGGTACCACCATGTCACTAATTTCCATCTAAAACATAAAATATTACGCCTTTGCGTACCTATATCCAGTCGGGTCCTATTAACAACCGCACCCATGTGTTATCACGCATCACAATTGTTAAATGGCTCATAGATACTCCTCACTAGAGTTGGACAAACATTAATAAATCTACGAGCCGTCGTCGGAAACGCTATCGGGGTGTAAACGTCCCGTTGCACTCTGTCACTGACGCTCGATGGTTTATGTTTCACCCTCGGGGTATACCCGTGAAGTTACACACAGGTTCTGGTGAAATGGCAATTCTGGACGCTACTCATAAGACTAGAAAGATTTAAGACCGAGTGAGGTAATTTTGTTTCAGTGAAGGTAGAGTCACAGAGACAAAATAATTTGACCGCCTCACTAATCACTTTTAAGTCTGAAGCTTTCATGAATTTAGTTGATAGAATATTTGGTTATTTTGGACCGTTTCTATGACCTTCTATCCATTTATCCTCCATTAAAATTATCAAATGGCTCATAGATACTCCTCGCAGGAGTTTATAAACATTTATAAATTTACAAACCATCGTTGTGGTGTAAAAGTCCCGTCGCATTCTGTCAGTGTCGCTGGATGGTGGCGTCCCCGGGGTATACCCGTGAAGTTACTTCACAGGTTTTGGTGAATTACCGTGTGTGTGAGTTGACTCACAATATGAATATTCATTTAATTGTTTTATCTTAATCTGACAGAAGCACGATGGAAGCATCGTCCAAGATGAACAAAAATCGATAAATTAATTTCTCAACGCTCCCGAAGTTCAAAAACTAAGCAACTCCATCCACCAAATTGAAATACCTAATAGCGAATCAATAAAAAGCAATCAGTGGCGGTAGCAAGAGTCATGTATAACAAATTTTAATCTTCGTTACATCTACTCCGATATGCTGAGCGAACAATGAGAGGGCATTCCGAATTCGAATACGGCCCATTTTTCCTGCAAAGAAACAAAACACGGCACAAATCACTTCGCTCGCCTTTTGAATAATTCATAATTCCCCGCAATAATAGCAGGTGAATATTATTTTTGTTTTGTGAAGGCGTCATTGAATAGAGCTGCGCCTGCGACCGACTGATAATAACTCATCAATTGTTTACTAGCTACCGGGCGCGGAATAAATCCGTGTAAGGTTTTTATCACCGCCATGTGTGTGGGTAATTTTGTGAGCTATCGTACGTCGTATGGTGTTTAGGGTGTTCGAGGAAACAATTTGGCTTTCAGAATGGGTTATTAATTGAATTGACGAGATTGATTGATGGGTGTCTGGTTGGTAGGTAAGTAAAATTGGCGTAAGCTCATGCCTACGCCAATTTTACTTACTTACCATACTAAGCCTCATTGCTATTCAATGACGATGACTATTCAATTATGATGGCTATTCAATTCTATAAAACGTTTAATGTGTCTAATGTTTCGTTTGCTAACTTTCATGAGGACATTAAATCAAAACTATTATTTGTAACCGTAGATACTTTAATACACTTCCAATTATTGTATTCGGAAGTTTATAACCCTGAAATGTGAAAAAAAATCTTGCTCTTTTATCTTTTAGGAGGGGATTAAATTAAACTAATTCATGTACAATTATTTCATTTATTTACCAATCCATTATTTATTTATCCATTACATGCTAAATCACTTCGGATTTAATGCACAGCTAGCCGTAGGTATTTCATTACATTATTATACAAATGTAACTGTAAATTAATCGTATAGTTATAATTAATTACAATTTCATCAAATCAGTTAGTGAAAGTGTCATACAGATTTATATCATTGACTTTACAGATTTTACAATGGTGATATTACAGATTTTATAACGCTCACTTTTTGAGTAGCATATCTAAGGATAGTTTAGTGGTTACTGAAACCCTACATTCAACCTCAAATAGGACAGAAATCCTATATGAGGCCGTACGTGGATGCGTAGCCACTCATGAGGTTTAATAATATATTCGTCTCATATAATATAACCGGCAACCACGCCTACCAAAACACAATACATGACTGCGGCTTCTCGACGTGTTAAGAGTAATGTTACGGTACTATGACTCAATTATATGGCTCTCCCGTCCATAATTTTGAGTTTGTGGATTGTCCATTATTATTTTCACAGATTTTACAATGATTTGACTTTATTTATTTGACTCTAAACAGATTTTAAGATGAAATACAGTTTAGGGATCGAATACCTGAAAAAGTGTCTAATTATGGCAATATCCAACTTTACAATCTCAATTCTAAATACCGTTTAGATTACAAGGACTTCGAATTAAAGTATGTACATCATATAACAAATAGTTTTCGCTAATATTAATTAACATACATTTAAATATTATCGTTTAAATTCAATGCACCATCACATTCCCTTTTTAATTACTATTTACAATTTATTTAAAAAGAAATCCATTTTCATAAATGCTAGCTTTGGTATGACAGTGGATCTTTACATAAATTGACAGTTACCAGTTGTCATTTCAATTAGCTATAACTAACACTTTTCTGTTTAAGTTTCTCAAAATCGGTTAGACCTTTCATATTCCACAATTTTCATGATATAAACAAAACAGCTTACGTTTACAACCGTTTAGAATTACTTATTGTAACAGACGCTAAATTATTTACTTATTTTTACAAACAATAATCCAAATTATCTAACAAGTTACAATTATGTTTATAAATTACAAACACAGCCCTGTATTAGCTACTTAAAACTGAAATTCTTACAAACATCCTAACAACAATAACATGTATTTGCGACTTTCGTCTGCCTATTCACTTACCGAAAAACCATTAAATACCTCATCGAAATAATGAGAAATATACAAAAATAAACTATAAATAGAAAACACTGTTTATAAATACTGATTCTAGGCATAGATTCTATTATTCATAGAAAATAATAGCTATGAATAGAAGAGCGTGGAATTCCTTAAAATTCCTTTAAAATACAGATTATTGGTTTAGTGCTTAGAATCTTCAATAAAGGAATTTAAATTCACTTCACTCTTTCCAACGATCCATACTCCAGACTGCATACCATTGCTAGTATGGTACACATCAGTGCCCCGAACATGCACACTGACTGACTGAGTATTCATACGATAAACTTCAGTCATTAGTATGGGAAGATGTCGGTCTAGCAAACAAACGATGCCTAGCAAATGAACCCAAAATAAAGAAACTAATTATTACCAAAGAGCATTTTATTTATGTACAAACCCGTTACACTAAACGTTTAATTTACAACACAAATCAATGTTCAATGAAATCAGTCTATGTAACTATAATATGGTTGCTATTTTATTTGAAAAAATTACAGTATTATCATAATTGAAATTTAGGAAGGCGAGGAATTTATGAGGAATTTAGTGTGTCCATGGTTCACACGTCACTAGCCAGCCTATTTATTTATTTATATCGTATTTACTCTTTTTCCCTTACTCAAACCGTTCCTCTTTCTCTTCCTCATCCTCTTTCTAATGAATATATCCTCAGCCTCATAATTTGTGCTTTATACTTCTTCCTCTTCCTCACCCTCATAAATCCTTCCTTATCAATCCGAGTCCAAACGTGAGATCTTGACCGCATTACGTATTCGAATGCAGTTATTCGTTATAAAAGTCGGTCAATCAATACAAGGTGACTAAGTCTAGGGTTAAGTTAACTTTATACTTAGATTTATGTTATTATGTATTTATCAACTATTTTGAATATTTAGAGCTATCTTATCGATGTTTCTGTGTAATTATCTAATAGGAATTTTAAAAAGTATCGAAGTACAAACATCATAATAGTCGGTAGACACACTTCCGTTGCAGCACCTGTAAAGGAAAAATTATATTAAAATGAAGTCTTGAACGAATATGAACTTATAAAATAATGTTGACTTAATTTTTGATTGAATTTAAACTTCAAAATGTAACAAACTTAAGGTTTAATAACTTTTGCTCGAAACTTTGCTCGCGCGGTTTTTAGATTTAACATAAAAATATTAAGTATTGTAAAGTATAATTAGGTCTCAAAACTTAAACTTTGGTCTAAATCCATTAACGCATTTTTGTGTGAAAGATTGACAAAAACCATTGGGCGATCTTTCACCCACCTTTGGGCACCTCGCCTGATAAAAGATAGCCCATGATGAAAGATCGCATGGGCATGCCAAGGGGGCGCTCCCATTTCGTCATGTCGGTATTAGAAAACTTCGATAGCGTGATTCAGGATCGTGTGGTGCCATCTCTTCACGAATAGCGGAAGTCACCACAGATCTATCCATAGTCATAAACAATTGTATAGTAACCGTCATGAGTCGTGAGCACAGATTATCAGCGGTAGGGACATTACATACTTTCGGCCAATGTACAGCAGCCGATAAAACGTGCTGGACCAATAGACGACGCACACTGACGAACTGACGTTTGTCGAACCAATCGTGTGCACCGCAGCGCGTCAATGTCAAACCGACCAATGAAAGTTCTGCTCACCACTCGTGAGGGCAGCTATACTTAAAAGTAAATAAAGAACAAGGAGTATACGAAGGAAACAAATAAATAAAGTTATGGGGGTTTGTAACGGGTTAGCCATGTCTTCCCTTGAGGGGACCCATGTCTGTAGCACAAAAAAGGCAGCTGTCAGTCAACGCATTCACATTCAGTCAAGTAAGAATGGGTTAAGTAGGAGGATGTTTTTACTGTTAAGAGGTAGTAAACAGACTACAAAAGGCCCAGTGGTTGAGTGGTGATGACTACTCTACTTATACTCTACTAGATGCGTTTTTACAAAAACAATGGAAAGCATCGTGAGGAGACACGACACAAATATTTGTCGTATATTGTGATAAAACCGGCTTTTTGTACGATTTAAACCGTACTATCTAACATGTACGTTTCGTGTGTAATAAAGAGTATTTAGAGGTGAAGGTGACCCTGTCTGTATATTGATTGAGACAGACTCTGCTATACAGCTACTTATTATATTAGAAGGCTGTTAATTATACCTGTCAAACTTCTCCCTAGAGCAGAAGCAGGGTTGGCGCTGCGTTCCCGTAGAACTAGAGTGTGACTCGTCGCTTTCCACACGTCGAATATTGACGCTTCGCATCTAAAAAGAATAAGGAGAATTTATTGGCGGCTGGATAAAGTGCGTCTCCGCTTCTTGTGTGGATCGCAACGTTAGGCCCCGCTCAGTTTGGACGTGATTTCGTATGAATTCAATATGTGCGTATACGTACGTTCACGCACGAACAATCCTGACCTTTGAAATATGAAAGGTGCCTATGACAGAATATATACTTCATACCTACAAAGATTAGAAAAGCAGTATTCGTAAGACTAATACGGACGAGTAGGTATTTAATAATTATCCCCACGGAGGAATATTGCTTCAGGGTTCATCTGTTCCTATATTAAATTAACAGAAAGAGGCTTAGTGGTTTAGCTATACAGATGGACCAATAGATAAAAACAGATATATTGAAAGGCTAAAGATGAAATAAGAAAAGCATTGATGTATCTACTAAGGCCACGTTTGGATTATTGGTCACTTAAGAAGGAGCTATCAAGAATACATAATAAGAATACTCGTAATCATAAAATATTTCAAACACTTAGCTGAACGAAAATTTGCCTCTTATTCCGGCATTTTATACAAAAGAGTTACGTAAAAAGGGTAAAATCTAGTCAATAGAATGAAATCCGAAAGGCAAACAGAATTAGTCTACCTTCCCTCCGCATACGTACGAGTACATTGTTGACAAAAATACCGCTTTATTTGCTAAAAGTAAACTGTGAAGGAATACCGGGAAGGAATATAAATGATCTGAAGATAGGATTGTGCCAGATAAGGTAACTGCTTCACCGCTACGGAATAACGTTAAGTGAAAAAGGAAAATAAAACGTTTGAGATTTTTAAGAAAATTTATGTTGTTGATTTAATTTTGTGATAGGACACTTGGAAATTAAAAACAAGAAATAAACGTATGACTTAAATCATTATAATCTATACTCAGATTGTGCTTTAGACTCCTACTAATAAAGCCAATAGTGGAGGACCTTAGATTGCCTCATTCTCAATTGTATTGCAAAGGCATGTTAACTAACTACTCTAACTACTAACTAACTCGCATTACTCCAGCGTGGTGGACTAAGGCCTACATCCCTCACATTGTGAGGGGAGAACCGACCCCGACACGCATTGTGAAATGTACGAAGGACCTGAAAAGTTGGCACGCAGTAGTAGGAAAAGCCAGTAGTGACTAGTGATAAAGATTAATCAACTTACCGTATCATAAGTGAAGGAACCGGTGACAACACCGCAGCCTCCAGCTCCAACATGGAGAGACTCGATGCGTAACCATTACTGAAATTCAATACATTCGCTGTGAACCCTGGGACCTGAAACAAATAACAGTCATAAGGTAACTCAAAATTCGTGGTCGAATTCTAAGCTACTGGGCTATCACTGCACAACCATTGCTGCAACGATTATCAGATCTGCGGCAGACATATCCAGCCCATTGCTTCTTCAGCTTGGCGTAAATATGGACCTATTCTTTACATATAGAGTATTTTGCGAACTTACCATCTGTTCATTGACGTACCACGTGATGTTGGCAGCTGGTAGCGATGGAGGGGATGAACAGTTCACTCGGATGTGGTCACCACCGATGTACGTCATCCTATCTGATGTCACGTTTGGACTCATTAGTGGTGGTTCTGAAACAAAATTTGTTGTGAGTTTTTCGACTCAAT